>CM062865.1:2242412-2539921 GCA_031772225.1 Eubasilissa splendida | reverse complement strand
AGCTCTTTGTTGGAATGAAAATAAAGTATCAGCCTTTTTACATAGAGTTGTCGAATATCAAGAAGCTGACATTCCTCAAACAGTGAGTCAGAGGGAAATCTATAGATGATTCTGAGAATGGATTTTTGTGTGATTACTAATTGGTTAAGGGCAGTTTTCCCAACTCAACCCCAACCTAAGATCGCGTAGCTATATGTAGCGTAGCGCCGCATTCCTTTTCTTTACCCACACCTTTATCGATTTCTGTCGAATCGCGCATTAGATGAAAACCAGGTAAACGACTAATTTCTAAACACGTTTGATTAATTATCGAATTAAACTCTCTAAAAAATTTCGACACACGTCACGTTTCGCACTCGGTTAAAAGCAGATCATCCGAATTAGTCCGACATGGCGGCAAGCATCCCACACATCCTCGCACAAGAGCAGTAAGCTAAGGATTAATTCAATTAATTGGCAAATGTATTCGTTTTTTTGTCTCCCCCTGTAAAGCGAGCAGCCGTGCAGCTCCCCGCGAGGAATGCAAGTCTTGCGAAGGTATAACGGAGACCAGGGCCGTCTGGTTATATTGAATTGAACTAACTAACTTACCATCACGCCGTTTCACATCCGCGGAGTTGGGGTAGAGACAATTCCGTCCTGACGCACAACACTCGCCTTATCCGCATTTATACATGTCTTCGATTATTGAGACTTCTAACAGAACCATCTGGTATACCTGGTGGTGCCAAGTCTTCCGCGGACGTCCTCTACTTCTGGTGCCATCAACTCTTGTGTCTTATATATTTCTTACTATTCAATCCTCATTCATCAGTTCTATATGACCAAACCAACTAACAATATTTGAGTATGTCCAAGAACACACAATTACTGGAGTTTTACCTACAAAGGCATTATTATTAAGACAAATTATAGATATCTCACAGAGACGAAGCTATTTATATTATATTATATGGGAAGTATGGAAGTAAACCTCCATATCTATCAAATTTTCGAAAGTTATATATACATGTCACCATGTAGAAACCATTCAACTGTCGCCATCTACGGTTTGAAATTTGATATTCATTCCCACTTCTCTGTAATGAACGCCAAATAATTATAATTAAAAGTCATGAATACGCCTGCCGGAGTAATACCAACCGCCACTGTGGGTCGTCAGCAACGCGCAGTCTCCGCGCCGTTTACTTCTCTCCTACCGCCTGAGAGATTAGATTACCTTATAAATTCTACACGCATAGTATAACAATCATAGCAAATAATAAAATTAGTACCTCTTGCATGAAATACTGTTGACGCCGTATGTCATAAATACCTACCTTATTCCAACACAACTAACCAAGATTAACACCGCGATATGTAAGAACAACAATGGTAAGCCGGGTTTTGAAAACGGATCATCAGTCCAGTAAAGAAAGTCTATGTACATCTCTCGTTGATAAACATTGTAATTAATAAGATGATCGTTTCCAAAGACAAAAAATATTTTACAGTATATATTATTATGAAGTCCGACGACGACTATAGCTTAATTGTCTAAAGTTGTCTACCGGCAATAAAGCAATCCGGATTCCATAATTATCAAAGAATTATGTTCTGTAAAAGCCTCACAAATATAACGTGATTTCATTATAAAATAATAAACAACGATATATTATTTAAATATGAATTAAATATATTAATTAGAAAGATATACACATATAACATATTCCGTACACCGGGATTCGAACCAACCTGGATCTCTCTCCTAACCGGCGTCTGCTATCAGATTACTCAAAGGTATTTGATATTCTGTAAAAATAAGGTAGATGGCTCTTTCAAATAATGAAACGATTAAATGTATTAATATCAAAAAGGTAACATATAATTACAACTTCACAATAAGAATGTGTTCTAATAATAAAGTTGTATCAATGTGTCCAAAATTTAATAAAAATGAATTGATAATTCTGGCGTCTGCTATCAGATTACTCAAAGGTATTTGAGATTCTGTAAAAATAAGGTAGATGGCTCTTTCAAATAATGAAACGATTAAATGTATTAATATCAAAAAGGTAATTAATATAGGTTCGAAAATTGTCGCTGTAGCATAGTTGGATAATGCACCTTCCCCGCTTAGGAAAGAGATCCAGGTTCGATTACCGGTGGCGCAACAACAATATTTTTTATATGTATATCTTTCTAATTAATATATTTAATTAATTGATTATTCTACATGTTTCGATACCTATGGCATCTTCTTCAGGAAACAATGTATGCTGAAATTAAAAATACAAACATAAATAAAAACAAGACTACAATGTGGTGAATAAGTAAGAACTGATAGGAAAACAAATTTAAATGGTGACTATTTGCAAAGAGGATTTGAGATGCCTACATAACAACTATTCAGAATATATACATTCAGATAATATCAAAATAATGGTTTGTTTCCAAAAGGTGATGTAGAATAATCCATAAATAGTGGTTTAAACAAAGTATTTTGTCTAATTATTTATATAAAATGAGGCCACAAAGTAATTTTGCTAATATTGAAGAAATATTTATTTTATACTTTTAAAATCAGCAATGTTATGTTTGTGGTTAAGATTCATATTTTTATTTTTTATCTTTGTTTTATTAACCACTAAAATGAGTTTAAATACATCTACCGGTTTCGAAAAATACCATTTTCTTCTTCAGGATGTCATAACTAACTAAAACATATATTGTTTCTTTTAAAAAAATAGATTTTTTAAAAATAGATTCTGTCAAAGAAACAATATATGTTTTAGTTAGTTATGACATCCTGAAGAAGAAAATGGTATTTTTCGAAACCGGTAGATGTATTTAAACTCATTTTAGTGGTTAATAAAACAAAGATAATAAATAAAAATATAAATAATTATTTATTTAATTCTTAACATAGTGCGTGCATAAGCACTCCTATATATGCTCGAATATAATCAACATTAAAGTGTTTTCTTTTACTAAAACCTATCTTTTACATATCTGGTCAGTTTCACTTTAAATCTATTCAGTTTCTTCTTTTTACTTATGTTTTCTGGCATTACATTAAATATCTTCATCGCACTGTACATCATCGATGTCTGAGATTTGGCCTTCTTCCTGAATGGCCGCCTCAGTCTATCCTCCCCTCTTGTACGATGCTCGTGCTCATGTTGATTTGCGTCAATTTTTCGTATAAAATATAAATAACATCTCTTGCTCCTCCACTTTTATCGGTATCCTGTCACTTGGTCAGTATAACGGGTGGGGAATCTTTCTTTTCCTCACCGTCTTTCGTCGTCGCCCACCACAACAAGCTTCTCCAAGCTGTCTTCCCTTCTCGCAAGGTGTCCAAAAGATTGAAAGATTCATCTCAGGACGACGGTTGAGAGTCTTTCCTTGATGTCGGAGACATGCATGCGTCTCGCCACCCATGATATGCGCAACATGTGTGTCCAGCACCACATCTCTAACGCATCAATCCGTCATTGTTTGTTTTGTTTCACTGATTTTGAATGCAAATTCTGTTATCAGACTCATAAAAAAAAATACATTCGTCTTGTTTTAATGAAACTCGTTATTTATTCTAACATATTTTGTGTCATTAAACTAATAATATAAATTAATTAAAAATTAATAATATAATATAAAAATATCTATGCAATATCTAATCTGAAAAGTTACCGCATTCACAGCACCCCCTACCAAGGGTGATTTTTGTTTATCGAAAAATTCCAAACTTTAAAATGTAATATATTTTTTTAATTTTTGCTACCACTCCACACTCACCGATAAACATGCCTTTCGTAAAAATTCGAGGAATTACCCATGTTAAACCATGATAAGACAGTTTTCATTACACTATATGAGTATTTTTTTTTGCATTGCATTGCCCAACTAGGCAAGCCTGTTTTAGGGTGCAATTGGCAAACAGATTAATTACTTAGTCACTTACCATCACACCGTTTCCCCGCGGGGGTAGGCAGACAGGATAGAGCGCCACACTCGTGTCCTGACATACAATTCTCGCCTCATTCACATTCATTCAGTAATGGGATACAAAATATGTTTTAAATGTACATGAAAAGTGAGTTCCGTGTCACACAAAAAAGTGGCAGGGCGCCACCATGGCTCCACTACACCACTGGTTATACCCGTACCGGGAGCATTTCGATCCATCATCAGATAGACGTGACGAAAACAATGAATGAAGTGCAAGCAACTCAAAATACAGTGTTTTCAAGAGCCGGGCAGTAAAAACCAACAATACCGTACCGAAGACTTATAGAAGAAATAAAGACCGAAATGTCGGCTGATAAGTCAGAAAAAACTGTATTACTCCTTTCTGGTGTTGAATGAGGTTAAGCTAATGAAATGACGATGCAGCCGAATTACAGAATCAGCTCAGCAGTCGGATCGGTCCATTCCCACTTCAGCTTCAAGTCGTCATAACACACTGGAATGTCCAAGATAAAATAGAAACCGAATTACAGCTTCGCACTGGAAATGCTGACGTATCGCTGGCCTTCGCGATTACATCACTCAATGTGCTCTCTACGACTGTAAACAATTCAAGTCGTGGAAAATCGCCAAATGCCGTTCGTTGCTACCGCATCAGCTGTAACGGACCGAATACCGCGCATTGCAGAAAGTGAAATCGGCTCTCGTGCGCAATTTCCGACAGAATGTGGAATCGTTCTGCATAGATATGTATCCCATGTGTAAAATGTGATGTTATCCAGTTCCTGGGGTTCTTTCTAACATGATAATTCTCTCTAGGCGCTTCACTTTCGCTAATACGTCGTATATCCTAAAACTAAATATATGCTCGTTAGCAAATAGAACATAGATGACAATGAAAGTCTTTACATTGCGGGAACGAAATTGGACAAAGATACAATGCGCGTTTTTTAACCCTTCCCAAACCGTGCAGTAACACAGGTCTACCATTATAATTAAACCTGTAATATTTCGGTAAATACACGCAATATAAAATTCATATTTTAGATAATCCTAAAGAAAATATTGGAGCTTAGAACTGACTAGTGAAAAACCAATTATGAAAGGAGAATCGTACAAAAACAATTATTTTTTCTATTCAATAAGTTGTAATGTTAATACGTTGGTAAAAATACAATTTTTGATATGAAAGACAGAGATCACACACTATTTTCACAGTGAAAAGAACAACAAACATATAAATATAATTGTCTTTTTCTCACTAATTAAATGAAGAGAGATAAGAAGGAAGGACACATCGTATAGGACATAACGAATGCTCTAAATTATGTTATTAATCATTTTTTCAAAATTGAATGCTCAATATTTAGAGTAAATTCGTGCCATTAAAGCCATTTAAGCTAATAAAAACATTTTTTCTAACTGTTATTTACGGGTAACACGAATTGACAGCATGGCAGCGTTCGGGTATTTTATATCATGGTATGGTAAAGGTTAACATCACTACTTTCTTCGGACGCTACACACCTAAAACTACTTCTCAACATAGTCGCCACCGTTATGAGAGCACTTGTCATGACGGAGCACCAATGTTTGTATACCTTCGTCAAAGAACAACACCGCCTAGGATGAAAACCATACCTGCACTCCGCCTTCGAGTTCATCATCGTCACCGTAAATCAGGACACACTTGGCGATATGTGTGGTTTCATGTTTGGTGCATTCAAGAAACGAATCACGGGCCGCGTCTCACAGTCGGCGGGCTGAACTTGAACATTTCAACCACTCACTACAATGCGAATGTCCCTAACGTTGCATATGCTGAGTCAGCGGAACAGAAGGAAAACATTTCGCATGCGCAACATCGCAACCGCAGCGCTACACCGGGAATATCCGGCAACGGTGCTTACTTAAAAAACGCACTTTGTATTGTTGTTGCAATATAAATGAAATATGTGATTATCCGCATGAAAAATATGTTATGCTTTCACGATTTCAAACTTACGAATGCGAATGGTCAGATGCTGTGTGTTGTCGATATTATTTTATGGAATGGAAGCCTGGACACTTACTGAAGAAATGATAAGGCGATTTGAAGCATTTGAGATGTGGATCTACTGAAGAATGCTCAAAATAAGCTGGACGGGCAGAGTTACGAATGAAGATGTTAAGAGAAATATTTTAAATATGTCCAAGAAATGTTTTTAAAATTTTTCCTGTAATGAATTTATCATATCATTTTTTTAAAGAGGATAAAATAAAAATTCACCATAACTAATGAACATGTTATTTTTAAAATGTCAAAATTAGGAAGAGGACAGAAACATTCATCGTACATTGCTCCTAGACTGTATAACCAACTGTCAAAATCAACTGAATTAGCAACAAATATAAATGTTTACAAAAAATAAGTAATAAAATGAATTAAAGGTCTTCAAAATTACTAAACTATGTATTTGACACCTTTCCTATTTATAATCTGATCAATTTCCCAACATTTATATATATTGTTAATTTTTGTATTATTATAGATGTATGTATATATTTTTTTAAATCTTTTTAAATTTATTGTAAACAAATTCTTACACGTAGTTTATATTGATCTTATATTATATAAATGTGGATAGCCACCCCCATAATTCTAGATCTTTCTTATTCGGGGGTGCATAACTCTACTAATATTTTTTTTATTGTCGAATATATAAATAAACACACAATTACTAGACTTTCACCCACAAAGGCACTGATATTAAACAAATAATGGATATATTCAAATATTTCTAATAATATACAGGTCAAAATAAGAAAATATATTTTAAAAACAATAGATTTTTCAGGCGTATTCTAGTATAATATGTTTAAAAAAACATATTGATTTAAATAATTTAACATTTGTGCTGTTTCAGGGAAATTAATATCAAATTTAGTCCATAGATGGCGATAGTGTAGTAGTATTCGAAGTGATTTCACATATTAACATATATATAACTTCTAAAAATTTGATAGATATGGAGATTGATTAACGGGTAAGAATGGTGAACGTTATATTTGTATTAAGTGATCGCTTAAGCCAGCTGGATAAGTATTATTTGAAGGTGTTATGGTTCGGAATATGAATAAAGAAAAATAACTATTTAAACATGTGATGTCATGAAACATCCGGAGAAGAACGAGATATTGCGATTGCTGGAAGTCGGATAACATGAAGAACCAGAAACAATGGTTTGTCCAGTCTGCTGTAGAGCTGCACCGGACCGCTTTGATCAAAGTGATGATAATCAACATGGTAGCCAACGTCCATTGAAAGAACAGGACACAAGCAGAAGAAAAAGATGAAGAAGAATTATTAATTCATCTTTGTAAGGGTGAAATTCCTCAAACAAAAGAACATCAAGGGTACGTGCAGCCCCGGGGGCATTTCACAAGTTCACAAGCTAACCCCTGAGGGGTTAAACTGAATGCGAAGCCTGCTTTTGCCACTTCAACGATTTCACACCGCACAAAGAAGAAAATGATCAAACAAAGATGAATGAAACAAACACACAAAAGTAGGATTTTACCCTCGAAATTGTTCAAAGTGTTTTCCCCGAATAGAAAAAGGTTCAGGTTCGAATGCTGGCTAAATAGATTTTACAGTACATATTTTCAATGGATTTATGACTTAATTTGTATTAAAAGTACCACAGAAAAAGTGTTTTCATCAAAAATATATATAAATGGTATAAAATGAATTGATTTAATTCTGTATCACTCAAAGGTATCAGGGATTCATTTCAACATAAAATTGAAAGCTTCAGATTAATCAATTACAAAAGACCTGGTACCGACACTGATGTATAGAAGTGAGGCCTGGAGCTGGTAGACAGGAACTAAAGTAGACTGAATGCAGTGGAAATGAAATCACTTAGGCAAATATATTTATGACAGAGTAAAGAATGAAGAAATAAGGAAAGAATGTAAAACTGATGTTAGTATAGTGAGTAAGATTAAGAAAGGATAAAACGGATGAATGAGGAGAGAATGGTAAGAAAGATATATGAAATAGAGGACGTCCGTGGAAGACTTGGCACGACCGGGTAAACCAGATAATGGAGGATGGTTCTGTTAGAAGCCTCGATAATCGGCGAGCTTGTACGAGAAGATGTACGAATGTGAACAAGGCGAGAATTGCGTGTCAGAACAGAGGAGTGTGGCCCTCTAGCCTCTCTGCCCACCCACGCGGAAACGGCGTGATGGTAAGTAAGTGAGTAATTACAAAAGAATAATTATTTAGGAGAACACATTCTTTAGAGAACATCATTAAGAATGTGTTCTCCTAAATAATAAAGTTGTATCAATGTGTCCAAAATTTAATAAAAATGAACTGATAATTCATGCGTCTGCTATCAGTTTACTCAAAGGTATTTGAGATTCTGTAAAAATAAGGTAGATGGCTCTGTCGAATGATGGAACGATTAAATGTAGTAATATCAAAAAGGTAACATATAGGGTCGAAAATTGTCGCTAAAATTAATGTCGCTGTAGCTTAGTTGGATAAAGCACCTTCTCCGGTTAGGAAAGAGATCCAGGTTCGAATCCCGGTGGCGCAACAACAATATTTTTCGATAAAATTGATTTTATTTTATGTATATCTTTATAATTAATATATTTAATTCATATTTACAAAAGAATAAGTTTAAAATTTGTCGAAAATCTAATCGGTCGATGTGGCGTAATGGTAATGCATTTTCGCGGATAGGAAAAAGATTTTTTCCAATTGATTCAGTCGATGTGTCCACACGTGGGCTAAAAAATTCTTAACGAAGAAATTAATATCAATATGTAATGGTGTTAAGTATCTATTGTTGATATTGGTGAGCTGTAAATTGTCGGTATGTGAATAATGTGTGAATATATCTTTACCGAAAAATTCCACACCAAACGTCCTCACAGCCTTTCCAATCTTTGGACTATTGAGTGTTGGTACTGTAGGCAGGTGGGCGAATTATTATTTATTGTATTAATGAGGCGATCGTGAATACTTTGGCTACAGATACAAGGAGAACGTAGGAAGACAGAGAGGCTCGGGTGAGTTCTGTTTGGCATTAGTGTTGCAGTGTGGAAGACTGAACGTGAGATTAGTGCTAGTCGACCTAGATGGCACTCGAACGGATATAGCAAGATGACAGATGGCAAAAAGCAGTTTGAGAAAATCAAGAAACTTTTCTGAAATTCAGTTAGGACAGAATAGAAATTGGTGATCTTAGTATAGTAAATAGAAGTAAAAAGGGATCGCTTAGAATGGTTTCATCATATGGAACAGATGAATGAGAAGATAATAGTAAGAAAGATGTATAACGCAAGTGTTGATGGCACCAGAAGTAGAGGAAGACTTGGCACGACCAGGTAAACCAGATGGTTAATCGACGAATTTGCATGAGAAGACGTTCGAATCCGGATGAGGCGAGAATCGTGTGCCAGGACAGAAGAGTGTGGCGCTCTACTTGCACACGCGTGGAGACGGCGTGATGGTTAGCAAGTCCCACACCGTGTGCGAGAAAGCAGCGTACTGCCTACGAAGAAGTAAATTTAAATGCTAACAAATGAGTACCGTTCTTCAGAGCCGCGCCAGGAATGCCTGATGAAACGCATGTATATAAGATTAGTGTGTAATTGTGTCTTGTTGCCAACGATTTATGTTAATCGTTTTAAAATATTCCATTACAATTAGACGGACGCCGAGCAATGAGATTGACAGTACCACTTGGTGGACTGCATCACTGAGATGTGTGAAGGTGAAGCTGTGTGTGTGCAGTGTGTGCAGTGTGGAAAAAAACATGTATTAGGAACCTATCTTGCTTAATAAAATAGACACCTTCGAAATGTATTGCTGGAGAAGGATGCTGGACAGCACTATCCTGCAACAAATCCAACCAGAAGCAGTGAACAAATTTTTTATTCAAATCTTAGGCCACATATTTTCTTCTTCGGACGTCTGCCACGGTTTATCGATTGTGAGTCCGAGTGTGGCTGATTCTCGAACCGCACACTCTTCCACGTGTTGTGCACGCGCATCCGCTGCTTTTCTCGGTAATTGCAGCAGCCCTCTTCCGTTCGCAATGTACTTTTTGACGCCATTGTCCTCGATCACGAGCCGCAGTTTTCCAGTGTACAGGGCCATAGCTCTCATCTTCTACTTCGTCCCTTGTCCGTTTCTACAGATGTTGGCGGTCACCGCGGCCCGGATAAGCTCTACAGTAGCTGTCTTCACCGATCCAGGTATTTTCCTTTCCAGTAGCTTCTGTGTCTGCTCCACTCTACCAACTTGTTCATGAACGTTTTCATCATTATCAAACATTGTTATTATACCGCTTGTCCAAAAGAGACATTGTTGTTATACCGCATGTCCAAAAGGGACATTGTTGTTACACCGCATGTCCAAAAGGGACATTGTTGTTATACCGCATGTCCAAAAGGATAATTGTTGTTATACCGCGTGTCCAAAGGTTCATCGCTCGAATGCTTCTTGTTCAGAAGGATTATTTCTGTTATACTGCATGTTCAAAAGGATCATTGCTGTAATACTCTAATGTACAAACGGAGATTTGCTCCGAGACGTTCCACCCTTAGGCCTGCTTTAACATTCAGTTTCTGTAATTATCGCCTTCGTGGGGGTTTTTCTTCTTCTTAACGGATATTCCCCGTGTCACTGTAGCTCTCTTCATAGATCTCTATTCTGTGCTTACGGCTCACTCCACCAACTGGTTCGTGAATGTTTTTCTTGACTGTATTTTTCTTCCTTCTATTGCTGAGGTTACTGATGCTAATACTGATGCTAAGTGTATTCCCCTGTATTCCCTTCCAAAATGTTGTCATTTCGTATCTTATCCTTCCAATTAATTTCATATTTCTCTAACACTACTCTTATTCACTCTCTATATCTCTTTTCGATTAGATTTCTTGACAGACTCACGACTGAGGATCTCGATCTTCACGGATTACCGCCCTCTTGAGTATCCTCGCCTGTTGCATTTTCCACTTGGTCGATCCAACAGATAGGAGGTCTTCCTCTTCCTCTTCGTCCGTCGACATGGCCTACCACAACAGGTTCCATTAAGCTATCTTCCTTCTCGCAAAACGCCCAAAAAATTGAAGGATTTGTCTCAGACAAATAGTTGAGAATGAAGACATTCGTGCATCTCGCCATCCAAGGTATGCACCACATATATCTCCAGCACCACATCTCCAAGGCATCAACCGTCTTACCTCCCTTCCCTTCAGGGTCAATGATTCCACACCATTCAAAAATAAAGAATGCACCAGAGACCTTTTATCTCAAAAATACAGCAGTCTTTCCATAGTTTGTCATATCTATGCGTAGTTTAATTCAAGCAGCCACAGTCTTCAGTACCATAATCGAAGTCCTCGACAATTTCCTTGAACATTGTAAATTACTATTCAAATTCAAAAAATAACAAAGATTTTCAAATATCTTTCGACAAAATCAAAAAACAAAGCAGAGGTTCAAATATCATTCGACAAAAACAAAAAAGAAATATTTTATAAAAAGATATTTTACTATAAATAATGACCCTCGAGATTAACTATCGAGAACAATTTATCCGACGACAGTGACGTCACTAATAAAGGTCAAATCGAACGTAAAACGTCAAGCAGTAACGGACCGTACACCTCAACTATCAAATGTTGGTTTACGAACATAATTACGGTATGAATAACGTCGATATAATGTTATATTTATTAATTTATCCAATAATGGAAATAGAAATTGAATTATGCATTAAACAAAACATACGATAAGGTCTTGGTTAGAAACACTGAGTTATTCCGTCTGCGCGTGCAGATTTCTTCTACCGTAAAAAAAGGTTACGTTGTGTGAGGTGATACCTTCATAAAACACGTAATATATTCAATATTAAATACTAATTTAATGTATTAATTATAAATATACACATATAAAATCAATTTTGTCGAAAAATATTGTTTTTGCGCTACCGGGATTCGAACCTGTATCTCTATTTCCAATCCGGGGGAGTACACTACCAATTGCGCCAGTATTTTTCATGACAAATTTTCGAACCTACATGTTACACTTTTTCAAATTAATACATCTGTCGTTCCATTATTTTTGAAAGCCATCTACATTGTTTTTACGGAATCACAAATACCTTTGAGTAATCCGATAGCAGACGCCAGAATTATCAATTCATTTTTATTAAATTTTGGACACATTGATACAACTTGTATTCAATATTATTCATCGATTAATTAATCCAGTTGTGTTACAAGACGGCCAAATAAGAAGCGGCATGTCAGAGGCAGCTTCATGGTCCAGACTCAGTTGGTATGGGCGATGACCCCAACTTATCAATTAGACGCTCGGCACTCCGATAATGACAAGAGGTAGAGAACTCCCTCGGGCAATACGGCGGATACAACACCACAGTCCCTGTGGAGTCTATGTGTCAAGAGAGCCGACGTCAAATAGATGGGAAGTGACAAAAAAGAAAAAATTAACACTTAATAAAAGTTTTGTTTTGTCCAAAATGATCTTTGCTGTAAAATATGTGCAAAAAGATTATTGCTGTTATACCGTATGTCTAAAATGAATAATGCCGTTATACCGCATGTCCAAAAGGATTATTGCTGCTGTTATACTACACGTTCAAAAGCAACATTGCAAAAGAATAATTGTATAATATATAATATTTCAATTCCAATAAGATGTATACATTTTTAAATAGAGATGCGCATACAAAATACGTGTCATATTCATGTTTAAACCATGCTAAACGCTAGTGCTGCGAAAGAACCGGTGACGTTCCGCCGATAAATGATAAAGTGCCGCCCTTAAGTAAATTGTACTATTTTTAATTTACCCCTAATGTATTCCTTTAAATGTGTGTTGTTTAAGTTTATGCTGATCTCTGAAATTGTATCGTTATATAACCGGATTCATTACCTTCCTGGACAAAAATGCAACTTTTTGCCAAATTTGGGCCCAACATATTTTTGTCGGAACATTCACGCAAAATTCTGAGAAATTAACCCTTAAAGTACTGTTTAACATTTATTTTCTGCTTTTCTACATGCTGGACAACAATACTAATATGTTTATTTTAAATCTAATGCCTCCTTGCTTGCGCCCATGGGACGTCCCTGGAAAGGACTATCTTGCTGGTCTTCTAACGAATGAGGTTCGAACCCTCGATATAACAAAAATAACAAAATATGATGCAATATTTGATCTTGATAAATTTACAACCTACCTGAGGATAATACACATTTAAATAATACAATACACACGCATGCTCAGACTGCTGACTCATTGGCGTTGGGTCTGAAGTCTTGACTCTGTATGTGTTCATATATGTTCGGTCTGAATTTTATCGCGTCTTTGAGCTGTATTTGGGAAAACAATTATATAACTTGGGTGCTACAAAAACATAGCCTAGAAATTGCTAAATTGTTCTCTGAGATTCTGGTATTTTTGGTATTTCCATGTAGCAACATGTAGTTTAGAATATTTTTAGCGTAGATCTAGACAATGTCCAATATCCCCCAGGCTGTTGAAAAGTATATTCGAGCTTGTTCTCACTGAATTATTTAAAGTATGTTCATGTTGGTGGTCCGGCGCGCGGGCCCACTATTAAAGGAGCCGCTGCTGGTTACGAGCTATTTCAAGAAGTGCAGCTTTGGAAGCTCGGTCGGTTCAGCTGTTGCATTGTTACAGCCCGCCCGCGGGTGTTGCGCAATGCAGATGCTTCAGTTAATATTTATCTTCAAACCATACTTGCGCCGATGCCCATTATTATGTACTGTTAAAATGCACATTCCGACAAAACAAAACAATCCTTCGTAAATCAACAGCTCCGCAGACCAGTAAATAAATAGTCATGAATTGTACATATAGGAGAGGGGTTTGGAACATTAGTTGCGGGACGAGGGGCATTCTACACACATTCTTTGTGATAACATAAATCCGACAGTTTATGACACATAAATCTTTGTGTAAATAAAACGTACATTTTACAATAAAGCGTTTAAATTTTCGTTCCAATCGAGTCATGTATTTAAAAAAAGTCGCTAAACTATTTGATTGTTTATAATTTTATTTGCTTTAAAATATAACGACATAAACAATGAAACTAAACCGTGGAATCGTCGACACGTGAAACAAAAACAAATGTCACCGAAAACTATTTCAAACGTACTCGTAGAATTGATTTTTTTGGAGGCTTACCGCGACACGAAAGGATTATACGGGAGATTTGCGGGTGAGAGTATAGTATATAAGAACGTTGTTACTGTTATTACGTTGAAGTTGAAATTTGAAAACACAGTTCTTTGGTATTTTACAAATTAAATTAATCAACAGAAAAAATCTTCGGTTGCTACGGGGATTTGAACCTAGACCTTTTCCTATGCGGAGAAACGCATTAATCATTTTCGAAAAATTTTAAACTTATATTCTGTATGCAGGGGTGGTATGATTTATGAAGTAGGAGCGCGAACACTTACCGAAAAGGCGATTTGACGCTTTTGCGATGTGGACCTACAGAAGAATGCTCAAAATAAGCTGGATGGATAGAGTCACGAATGAAGATGTTACGGTTCGGATGAATTAAGAAAGTTATCTCGGACATCATAGAATTTACGCAGATTATTCGGTAGGCAGGTACCCCCACCCTCCTACATTCCGGTATAGAATTAAATGCAACGTACAATAATTGAACACGACATGAAATTACATAGATTACATTGTGTAATTGACAGCTCGTTTTCCCGATAAGAGAAAGTTTTCGGGTTCGAGTCCCGGTAGTAACTTTTGTTTTTCAATAGTTAAACTCTTTCTAGGTGTGATACAAAAGGTCAACGCTTTAATATTGATAATTTTGACTATTATATCAATTAATTGGCGAGGACGTCAGATAAAAGAACATGCTGAAAAATATGTATTATAAGACGGGAATTGACAGAAGAACTTGTAGTTCTATGCCTAATTTTAATTTTATCTTATCGAATTTGATAAACAATAACATGAGTATATCATTTTTATTGTATACATTATTTTACTACTCTATTTTCGCTGATTTAAAAATTAAAACTATTAATTTTCTGTTATTATTAACGCGTTATTTATGGTACATGTTTATAATATGTTACGATGTTCTCATTCGGTATCAAAACATCGTGGACGTACCGTTTATCCAAACCACTTGAATCCTTCGCGTGTTCAGCAGATGTGACAGTATGTTTGGCATCGTCTCCGAAGGCAATAAAACCATCAAAAAGCTATTCATCATGCTGAACGATCCCTCGCGCAACATCGGGGTGAGGAGACGACATTTCACTGGCAGTAGCGTGGTTGTTGATTAGAGAAATGAGTGATAATTTACGCAACGAGGAACTTTCACTATATCGCAGTATAAATCAATAGAATTACTCATTATTTTAAGTGACCTGTGACACGAGATAATACTGACGCTTTACAACACTACTTCGTCACAATGTCTTCAAATAATATCACAACACCGAGCATGGGAATTCTACAATTTTCATCGCGAAATATATACGAGATTTATCCGCTCGCTCGTAAATCTAACGCCAACACATTTCTCTCGACATTTATCGCGGTGCATAAAGCGTAAATATTACTTTCACTCCTCGTAACCCCGTCGCGAGCGTCAATACACAAAAAAAAATGTGACAGCAAATTTAAATTCGTCGAAAAAAAGGGGTGGGAACACCGAACGCCCGAACTTTACATTCTAAAATGTGAATGGCGACAGTATTGTGACTGATCGCACCGTAAGAGCAAAATAATAACATTGGAACATGAAACAGCAGCTGATTTTTAAAAGCTTACCTTGATAAAACTAATATCCTTTAATTGACGATACACCGTTCTCACTCACGCACCACGGCACAATTAAACCGAAACGAAACACTTTGTTTATTCGGCGATCGGACACCAGCGTGACGTATAAATAAAATTATATTTATTCACATCTGACAGGGGAGATACTGCATCATTTTACGAGTCTAAGCACATCGTCCTTTCTGGCAAATGACAGCAAACAAGAGAGAAACTGGGCGAACCAGATTTTACGAAACGTTCGTTCGCATGTTTGTCTTTTACCAGGCACACATTATTTTTAGATGCGATCTTTCTACATCATTTGGAATCAAATATGGCGGACAAAATTTAAAACGAAACGACCACTCGAAAACAGACACTTTGCTCGCTGAATAAAAATAACAAGTTTTAAAATAAACATTACCACGGCAAACATTCATTTTTAGATCATTTATTTAGATAACTCTCACATCGGAAATCTTCGTAAATTAACGACGCCATGTTGATCCGAAAATGTGTGCAAATCTTCGACAGCCTACGGACAAGATATTTGGTCTAGTTTTTACCGTTGAGTAAAAAAGTCGCCGAATTGTCTCGTTGCGTGTTTTGGTTGATACGGTTTTTATATACTGTGCCATTTGGTGAATTGTGCCGATTAAATGTCGGTTGTGTCGACTATTGACATCTATCTAGCGAAGATAAAAGGAATGTCTTAACGGAGACGCAAACCATTCGTTGCGGCTGTTAAAAATACTATTGTTATCAATTGGTTGCAATATAAATACAAGTATTTACTGTCCAAACGTAATGCATCATTTATAAAAATAAGTATTAATTATTCCTTGAGCATCTGATAAGGAATTAATACTAATTTAAAGTTGAAACATTAGTCGTGATGGCTTCAGTAACGTTACCATAGCAATGAACAAAAACAACACGGAACGTGCGCTGAACCATGTTTCCCTAGACACGCAAAAGGAAGTCAATTATGATTATAATCGCTATAATATTCACATCTCTCACTTTACGAAATGCACGTTCCCAAGTCGAACGCAAATGAATGTACTTCCGTACTCCGAACCATATTAAATATTTTTACATTTAAATTGTGAGGGCTGGATAATAAAATGAATGCATTAGATTTTATCCTAAAAATAACAACTAGATACTAAATCTCCAACTGTCAAATCTTAGTTACCAATCGTTGTCACAATCGGTCACATAACGATTTACCATCACTAATCGAATGTGTCATTGTATACACCAATCAGAACCTAGCAGATCAGAAAAGGAACAGAAAAGAAACCAATGTTACAACATAAATTAATTACATATTTAATGACATTTTCAACACGTCAGTTCAAGTTTAAATGTGTCTAGACCACCCGTACATGTTTGAGAAAGGTTTTTCGAAAAATGATGCGAAATACATGCGGTGAATCGGGATACGTGCGACATATACATATCGATATAAACTTTGAACTGTTCTCAAAGTCAATAAGATGATGCTATGACTTTGAAACTTAGATAGAAGGGTCATTAACCATTTCTTAATTTAAGTCTTTAAAATTCGAAATGTTACCCTTTAAGAAAGCTGATATTGAAAGCATTTTATGAAAATGCTTACATGCATTTATATGTTATTTCTAAATTCTTCCGCTAGATGGTTCTAGTTAACACATTAACGTGTGAATTATATTTCTCGCACCAGCGTAGTGCCGAATTAAAGGGAGAAGTGCATCCTTTGTACACTATGCAAGAGAAAATAATGAATTTATTTATAGGTCAGATTTGACCCGGGTGTTTGTAAAATTATGAATTACGCTACAAATATTCATTTAATGCTGTTTTCCTTCTAGAAAATCTTTTATTAAATATTTTCTATTAATTTAAGATACAAATAAATGTTATCGGACGAGATTCAAATGAGTTATTGAAAAAAATGTGAAAAAATGCTCAAAAACAGACAGTCGGATTGAATCTCAGAATTGTCAACATTTTGATCGGGTAGACGAAGGATACCATGTATTTATTTTGACTTAATTTCGTCTGGCGGCCCCTAAACATAATAATAATAACATTTAATAAATAAAATAATTTGGTTGTAAAGAATACGTAAATCCTGCGCGCGATAGGATCTAGTGACCGAATTGAAAATTGCGCAATCACGGATTGGATTACGACGATTCTTGTCGTAAATCGGAATCGTGGCAAGGGTGGAAAAATAATAAAATACGGAAACCTGGATATAAGGGTCGATGATGGGTAGGGATTCCAGTCGAAGGACTAACTCGAGGAACCAGGATTCGGAAGGACTGCTCGCCTTACCTTGTGTATGACGCCTCCGTCACCCTGCAGTCGCCGCCGAGATCACACAAACGGCCAGCGGTGGGCAGCTCTCCGCTTCCAATTGAAGACGGCGATATCACAGCTTCACCCGCGGCACACAAAACAACAAATATCACTGTGCACACAAATCACAGGACCACAAACAATACAGTGCTGATGCACTGGAGCTGAATAAATCCACACCGCGAATGGTATCGCGATGTCGCGCCCGAACAAGTATCGGTCACGTTGGCGTCTGTATTCACACTAAAGACGAGCACTATGGAAAAGTTATGGGTGTGTATAATTTGGATGCGGAAAGGTGTCAATAACGCGGGTCGCGGCCGATTCGCAAGACGCGCCAAAAATGTGTTTTACGAATCCGGAACAGTGGTAATGAAATTTTAACGGTTTTTTGGGTTTTCTTTTTAAATTATTTAAGAACAGTTTAGACTTTTGAACGATCGCGTTGAACAAATAAATATTATCTATAGATAGAGTTAGGGAGTTTCTGGTACACTGACAAATTTATTTTACCGTATTTCATTGACTATAAGAATGAGAGAGTATTTTATGGATAAATGTTTGACAGTGAAAATGACCCACTACTTACCAGAACCGTTCTATGAGCAAAAGCAAAAGTTCTTCTCTTTCGCCGCCAGGTTGGCATTTTTTTGTAAAGCAACAATGGCGACCGTGCTACGTCTCAGAGCTGCACTTGAGCTTAAAAATAGAAGAGAGCAATGTGAATATCTACAATCGACGCATTATGGGTCGTCGTGGTAGTTTTAGAACTAAGCCAAAAACTGTGAAAAATTCGTTTGGTATAAGTCCAAAGATCTGGAACGGATTAAGGACGTACCTATACCAAGGTACCACTTTACGTATATTCCGCTGCCATTTTGCCACTCCTTAGAACGTGCCGCCGTTAGGCAGCGCCTTACTTGCCTATGCCCATGGGACGTCCTTGTGTATGAGACGAGACTAATTTTGTTTTCACTGTTTAATGGATAAACCTCGCAATACTAATATTAATTTAGGGGGGTGTTATAAGTTCTTCTAAATTAGCTCAATTTTGTAGTTACTTGTTACACCACTGATAATAACTAACTGTGTATGGCCACTAACCACTTAAGTTTAATTGTTAATCTGAACATCGTAAAACTATATTCTGGAATAATCCCCTAGCTAACGATTTAACTTGAGTAATAGACATATTCAATACATGAGTAAACTTGCTATGTTTCAAGGGGCGGCTGTGTGAAAATATTTTTACAAAACGAATCAGTTTTGAGAAATCAATTCATTTATGAAAATAAAGTGAATTACGTCCGTAATTTTCTGTGTATAGGTAATTAAATTTTTTTTTGTGCGTGACGTATGTTGAATCAAGAAATAATCGGAATGAGGTATGGCTAAATTTTGATCTTCCCGTAAATATATTATGTATAAATTTAAAAAATATTAAAAATGCGTAAATTATTTTTTGAATTTAAATGGTCTTTGTGAATTTGTTTTTTATATTTTATTATAATAATTTTTTTAAATTATCTTTTTTAATGCACACCTAGACAACCTATATTTCCATCTTCCTATCCTCTTTTGTGTGTTCTAGATGATGTGAAAATATTACCTTCGTATTAGCCGAAGAGAAGAAAACTGAAACAAGGGAGCTAGATAAACAGTTTAGAACAGAGTTAAGAGACTGCTTTATTGGTATTGCGTTCCATATGTATACAAAAAAAAAATGTATTTCGTTGTCAATTGTCACAATCTTCACAACGCTCGACACTAATTTATATATTTTTTTAAGTAAAAACCAATGTAGTGAGATCGTATGATTTATGTAAGTATATCGGACATGTTTTTAATACCTCTGTAGCGATCGGAATTCAAATCCACCGCCATCTCAGTCGGCATCGACGCTAGCGACAGCGCTGCCGGCTGCTGCTACAAGCCAGGCTCGATATTTCACCGCCAACAGTCTCTCCAGTTTCATAGTTTCACAAAGGCGGTCTAACCGCCTCACGTTCGCCGAGCAAGACCGCCAACTCGCTTCATTTCATTTCATAAGACACGTGCACCTTCTACATCTTCCTTCATTTCTATCTGTCTTCCTTGTTTTTATCATACTGTTACAATAAACCTCAACACACGCAATTGACATTTATTTCATTTAATCACCGTCCTAACCCCCAAACCTCTAATTATTTATAATGTTTTATCTTTTATATATTAAATGCATTTGCATTACAGTACGCAAATGCATATTCAATTTGAAATGACATACTAAGACTGTCATCTAATAATCTAATGTTTAAATTATTGAAGGACAAGGATTGGTTGGGCCTACTTTTTCATTTCTTTAAGTTTACAATATCCTTTATGTTTATGCTTTTAATAACATTCTGACAATAATCGTAATAATTGTAAGATAGTGCTAGGCTCTAGGTGTACGAGGATGGTTTGATGTTAACCCTTCCCACACCGTGCAGTAACACAGGTCTACCGCTCTAATTAAACATGTAATATTTCGGTAAATACACGCAACATGCAATTCAATTTGAAGGAAAATATTTACTCTTATAAACGACTAGTGAAAAATCAATTATGTAAGGCGAATCATACAAAAATAATTATTTTTCAATTCAATTCTTTGTAAGATTATAATAATACGATGACAAAAATACCATTTGTGGCGAGGTAGAGAAAAATCACACATTAATTTCACAATGAAAAGAATAACAAACACTCGAATATAATGGTGTCTCTTTCTCACTAATTAAAGAAAGATAGATAAAAAGGCAGGTTGGACTATACAATGCAATCTCCTATACAGAATGAATGCTTAGTATTATATATTTAATGCTCAATATTTATAGTAAATTTATGGCATTGACCATTTTTTCACATTTCAAAGGTTAACAAAACTCTAATTTCTTACGGTAACGCGAGTTGACAGCATGGCTGCGTACGAGTATTTTATATCACGGTATAGTAAAGGTTAACGAAAACAATTGGAGCGACACGACATTTCTCCAGTATCGCGATTCCTACGCGGAAATGAGTTTCTTTGAGGCTTTCAAAATACTCCTTTACTTCCTGTTTGATTACGGTTTGATCTGGTCTGAATCCGGCTTTATGAAGGAGAATACAGAATTACAAGGAATTAATTAAGAGATGTTTCTCCTGTCAAACCTTTATTGCTTTTAATCAAAAATACATACACATAGAGCGACAGATTTCGCCTTTTATAATTAAATATATACTTGGTGCGAGACATCTTTTTAACACTTTCTGCATGGCCTCTTCATTTGACTCATATTTTCGTCCTGCCAGCAAAATGTTGAGTTCCGGGAATAGATGGTAGTCCGAGGGTGCTATATTTGGTGAAAAGGCAGGATGTAGATGCAGTTCAAATTGCAGCTCGGCTAATTTTTGCTCAGCGACACAGTTTGAATGCACCGGTGCGTTGGCATGGTAAAATAACATTTTTTTGGCCATTTACGGGTTATTGCTGTCTTTAATCGGTCCAAAAGTGATCTCCGGTCATGGTTTTCCTCTATTTGAGGTAGTCCAATCAGGAGAATTCTTTTTGCGTCCCAAAAAACTGTCGCCATCACCTTTCCAGCGGAATGTATTTCGCCTTTTTCGGAGCCGGCTTGCCATGTGCGATCCATTGTTTTAACTGCTGTTTCGTTTACGGGATATAGTGGTGTGTCCAGGTTTCGTCCACTGCCACAAAACGACGCAAAAACTCTACTGGACTCTTCTTCTCAAACACTTACAAATTGTAGGCAGATGTTCGCATGCGATTTCGCTTTTGCTCTGGAATGAGTTTTTGCGAAATTCAGTGAACGCACTCAGTTGAGACGCCTGCGGCTTTTTCTAACTCACGCACTTTCAAATCACGGACTTTATCGAAATCACAGCTGATTTCGGAGCTCCAGGGGGTGGTGTATCTTTAATGCTAGTTCTAATCACGCTTAAATTCATTTACCCAAAGTCTAACAGGTTCATAGGAAGGACATAAGTCACCTAATATTGGTTAATTCCTCTCATGAATTTCCTTCGTTGTTTTTTCACTGTTACTAACATACAACATGTTTAAACAACTGTCAACCAACGAATTACTGTCAGACTGACGTGATACCATAGATTAATTATTCATAAAAATGAAACTTTATGACTACATATACAGATGACGTCAGCGCCATCTATTAGTATGCGAACCGGTTACTTATCAAACCACACTCGTATGTACATATCCTATATAGCATGTATGAAAAATAGATTCAACGGAAACCCTGGCCGCGTAGTAGCCACAACTGGTCACGTTGCGATTTTTTACTAGTATATTTTTGAATAAATAAATAATTAAATAGATTTGTCAATAATATTGTGAAGATGGAATGAAATAAAATGCACCCACCAACCATAAACAAATTCAAAATTAAAAAATCAGTACGCAAATTCTAATTCAGGCTTCAGCGTTTTAGGAAATGTTCATACTAAGTATGAAGAATACAGTTTTTTTTAAATCATGTGTTTGAGAACCCTTCCGATGTCTATTAAGATCTGTCTCTACGTGAAAGATACTTCAGGAAGTAGAAATGAGGAGCGCGTTAAGCAATAGTGCATTCAAATAATTACATTAGATCAGATATTTTATCCCGTTGCAGTTTCTCAAACACGATAATTTTTCAAGTTTCAAAACATTCTGTGAAATGACCTTAAATGAGAAATATGTAAAAAGAATCATTGTGTTATGTTTGCGCGACAGTGAGTCTTCAAATTAGAGTAATACTTTTTACTAAAAGTACTACATTTCTTGTTGACTTGACTACTACGGACCAGATTTAAATAGTACATACATAACACATACTATGATCCAACTGTACACATTCTTGATTCGGCACTGCGGCATTAAGGGATACCAGTGCTCACAAGCTCGCTACAACTGTCGAATTTGGATATGATACATGTTTATATGAAATAATTTAATTAAAATAATTCAATAAGACGAAGAACCGTTTTTAAATAGTATTTGATATTATAAAAATATTTCAATAACACATTAACACTTAGTTATTGAACTAAATTATCTTGAAACGTGAAAAACAAATTTATTAATGAACCAGTTAAACAATTATATGAATTGGTTTTTGGAAAATTTATTCCCTCAAAAATAGGACATTTTAATTATAATAACCAAGACAAAGTATTACATGCATGTTCGTGTATTTAAAAAAAACAGGTAAGCTTAATAATAATAAACAAGACACGTACTACGTATATGCTTGTGTATTTTGAAAAAAGATTAAAGATCTGCACCGGTCAAGCTGAAAATAAAACATAAAATGAAAGAGAGAGCATATAGACATGTTGCAAAATTTTTTAACGCGCTTCTTCTAATGCATTTTTTATTACTGGGGTACCCGCCGAATAAACAAATTGTTAAATTATTACAACGATTCCTCTCGAACTTTTGACAATCAAAGCTTACTATCTTTAAATTACATCTCGCTACATTTGCGTCATAACTGGGCAACCCTAACATGAACTCAATTTGACAGCAGATTAAAGATGGCTCTCAGTTGATCGAGCGCTCTTGGCGTGCATGTGATAAATAACAAATTGCTCGCTCGCGTGCTCTACTAATGTAAATACAATATGTGACAATAAATAAAATATATTCAATAGTATATGTTTCTTGTCGCGTTCCATTAAATAGTTTTCGTGTCCGCGCGGCATTAGCTCGCCACCATGTCTCGTCGCATCAATATTTACGGCGTGTGTTTCGTGAGTGGTTTGTGCGTCCTCCTCCTCCTGGCGAGCCACCGCTTCTCGGGGAACATCAATTACAGACCCGTGCCAGATTTCCGCAGGACTATCCAGAGCCTTTCGGCGGACAGTCAGGTGTACTCCGGCCAGAGCCAAAACACTGCTGCCGTCAGGAATAAATTGGCTTTGCAGCAAAAGCAGATCGAAATGTCTCAGAACCAAACGTTCACGTTGGACGATATCATAAACTTGCAAAGGAATAAGATTGCGATGGAGATGGCGGATTATAAGTACCCGAAAGGAAAGTACGGAGTGAAAGCTGAGAAGCTTTCTGATTTGACTTTAGAAACCGGAGGAACTCCGCTAAGAAACATCATCATAACGACTTGGCGCTCCGGGTCTACCTTCCTGGGCGACATCTTAAACTCCATCCCGGGAAACTATTACCATTATGAACCACTCTTGAATTATGACATAGTTCAGATTCGCGGGCCTCCCCACGCTAAAAACGCTGTTAAAAACTTGAAAAAACTTTTGAACTGCGATTATTACGATATGGAGGAGTATTTGGAGTATGGTCAGGAGCACATCTGGCTGTTCACGCACAACGAGAGACTTTGGGAGCAATGTTTAGACTTTCCTCAAGTGTGCTGGAACTCCACGTTCCTTACGCGGTTTTGCAAGCTGTTTCCCATCCAGAGCATGAAGGTCGTTCGGCTGCGGCTGAAACTTGCAGAAGAACTTCTCGGCGATGACAGGTAGAATATGACCCCGATATTAGTTCATTATTTTTAGCTACCATAGGAGATGTACTATCTTATAGATTAAAACAAAATATAATTTTCACAAATTTTATTCCAGGTAATGTTAACTAGTCTGTAAGGAATATGTATTGATTGTGAGTATTGTGTACCAGGAAGTTATAATTATTCTTAACAATATATTAAAAATATAAAATTACAACCTTTCCCAGTGATATGAGTACTTAAATAAATTTTATATAATCTTTCTGTCAAATTTATAAATTTCATAACCCTTAGAATAATTTATTTATTTATTGTATGTATACATTGTTATACAGGTGAATATTATGCTCCAGGCCGATGTTGTTTCATTCATCAAAATTTCAAGCGTAGCTTGGGCTGTGTGTGAGGTGGCACCGTCCTGTTGAAACCACATGTGTCGCAGGCCCAATCGACCCAATTCGGCCACCAATAAGTTTTCCAACATGCGACGATAACGATCACTATTAATGGTTACAGCATTGCCTCTGGCATCCTGAAAGAAATAGGGCCCGATGATTTCGCCGGCCCACATGGCGCACCATACAGTAACTCTGCGTGGGTGTAAATGTCGTTGATGTATCAATTGAGGATTTTCAGTGCCCCAATATTGGCTGTTTTGTTTATTAACAAAATCCGCCGAGTCGAAATGAACTTCCGTCACCCGTAATAATTTTTTACAAAAGTCGAGTTTGTGTTTGTTTTAACGACTTCAACACTTGAGGCATTAGATGCTCCATAATAAATTGTAATCAACTACTCTCTACGATTACTAAATGCGAACTGACAAATGTCTGCCAAACAAAATTGGCCTGGAAAATAATATTCATCCTATATTCATAATGCCAGCCTCACTGGTATATGCTGTGCTGAGGCAACTTTAAAATATACTTTACACTATAAATTATACTAATTAGTTAACAATTTGAACTTCATATCCTATGCTGATATGATAGAAAATTTGTTTCATTATTTCATATTTCAATTTGTCGTTGTGCACGAATCCGTCTCCTCCCCTTGTTATCAGGGTCCACACAAATCAATTAATTCAATATTGTTATTATTTCAGTGGGCAGATCTTATTTTTTATTAGTGATATACATTGTACTGATAATAATGTACTTAGTATGCACTATATACACATTTACCTACAGCCATATCATTGTATTTATTATGTACATACAGTGAAATCTCGATTAATCGTTCCTCGAATAATTGTTTTCCCGCATGTGTCGTTTATTTCTTCCAGTCGTGAATTAATTTCGTACAAATCGCGCAAAAATAAATCGCATCAATCGTTCCTCTGCGCGTTATTTTATCGCATTCATTTTTTAAATTACGCAGCCTAACGGCACATTGACGTTTATGAGCGAACTATGCCACAGTAGTAAATGGTCAGATCTCTGTTTTGTGTCAACGGTGATGGAAGTGACATATGCGAGACGCAAACTTTACCCGTAAACTATGACTATGAATATTTTGAATTTGTTTTTATGGGACCTTGACACAGAAATGCGCATAAAACAATCAAATATTTTATTGTTTGTAAACAACTGTGCAGCTCGGCCGAGTTTTTCTTGAATTGAAGGAGACTGCAGAAGTGGTTGAAGATGTCAATGAAAAAATCCCTCGCCCGTATCTTCGTTTTCAGAAGCATACACGACCTTCGAAAAATTTTAATCTTTTTTTATGCATATAACCAAATGAGACTCCCCCCTAGCAATAACATTGTACATATATCGGTTTTGTTGGTTTGTACAAATGTCGACACATAGACAAGAGTGTCGGCCATCTTGAATGATTTACACTATTGTTGCTGGTAAGATCACTTAGAAATTTTGTGTAAAGATATTATTATTAATTTGATATGATTGTTTAATACACCATCGGATTCCTAAGAAGATATTCGACGTTGTGGCATTCATAAATGAAATCTGACCAAAACCTGGATGTTGCGGGGGTGGTGTCAAATAATGAACGTAGTAAATGTACTTTCTGGATGGTGTCCAGGACATAGACGTATGGCGAGCGTGACACCGACTTAACAGCATACGTCAAAAATGTTATGTTTGTGTGAAAAACATTAAATTTCCCTATAAGCATTTAAAATCAGTCATCATCCACGTTGGTCGCTCATGACTGAGGATCGCGATCTCCCTGAACTCCCGCCCTCTTGACTATGCTCTTAGGGATGACAGAAAAGTAGTGCCTGTTGCTAGCACCGCTCGGTCGGTCCAACGTGTGGGGGATCTTCCTCTTTGTCCGTTGATGCGGGACACCACAACAAGCTCCTTCAAGCTATTTATTATTTATTGTTATTGTGTTTAGTTTGTAGAACTCCATGTTTATTTTTATTTAAATTTAAAAAGTCAAATTATAATAAATATTATTATTGAGTTCTGCTAGTTTGTGTAACCATTATTATGTGTTTTTTACAGAAATTTTTAATGATAAGGTAGTGCCTCTGAGATTAAGGAATATTCATATACATCGGTTCCACCGAAACCACCTAATTATCCATGGATAAAAGAAGGGGTAACTAAAATCAGTTAAATAAGTTGATTGTACGTGTTTTATCCACTGTTTGAAATTGGCCATAACCGCCGAAACAGCTGTAACATATAATAAAACTTACGCAAACTAGCAGAACTCAATAATAATATTCCTTCAAGATATCTTCCATTCTCTCATGATGCCCAAAAAATTGAAGGATTCGTCTCAGGCAAATGGTTATGAGTGCATCATGCCATTTATGGTGTGTACGAATCCGTCTTCTCCCCTTGTTTTCAGGGTCCACACCAATCAAATTTACAAAATTCAAATCACAAGGTTTATTTCTAATTTCCATCTAAGATTCAGATCTTGACTATTCTTGAGGCTTACTGAGGCAGGTATCTGCTTTGATGTTAACAGATTTATATTATATATGATGTTTTTCAAACTAATTGTTTGTAACCAAATTTTTAAATGATGTATAATACAACTTATTATTTTTGTTTTACATGACATATGTCTACAGTGCAACTGTGGTTTGGGTCTACCTAAATATTACTAGAGTTTGTGGTCACCATTAAAATAAACCACATCCGTTGGAGTATAACGCTGTGAGCAGTGTATATTGTTTTAATAAATCATTGTGAATTATTTTCACGATGGCGACGGCACTAAAATGAATCTATTTCATATGTAACTTAGCAGATAAATAGTTTTGAATTGATTATCTTTATTTTTATTACATTATTCTCACTGGTAATCTTAAATCTCTACAAACTTCACAAAATATGGAAATACTGCGGTACATTTAAAACAACTAAGATTAGCAATATTTGAATTTGTCCAAGAAAACACAATTAATGGATTTTTACCTACAAAGGCACTGTTATTAAACAAACATTAGATGTCTCATAGAGACAAAGATATTTTTTATCATATTTAATAGAAAATATATGGAAGTATGGGTGAAAATTGGTGAACGTTACATATATATATAAAGTGATCACTTAAGCCAGCCGAAGACAGGTCGTAAGCCCTGTAATTACTCCATACTTTCATATATTTTCCATTAAATATAATAAAAAATAGCTTTGTCTCTTTGAGATATCTGATATTTGTTTATTAAAATTATGTTTGTGCATTCTACGGAGTGGATTTATGGATTCTGAAGGCAAGGGAAAGAAGACGGATTGACGCCTTTGAGATGTGGTGCTGGAGACACATGCATTGGTCAGCAAGATGCACAAATGTCACCATTCTGCAGGAACTACATATTAACAATAAGACAATTTCTTATATTTTTTGAACATCATCTTGCAAGAAGAAAAAGGAAAGTAGATGGCAGCCTGTTAGTTTGTATTTTCATACATTTTCATAAGTGTAACATGGGTTCGAAAATTTGTCATCATAAGTACTGTCGCTGTAGCACAGTTGGATAATGCACCATCCCCGGTTTGGAAAGAGATCCAGGTTCGAATCTCGGTGGTGCAACAACAATATTTTTTGATAAAATTAATTTTATATGTATATCTTTCTAATTAATACATTTAATTAGTATTTCTCAAACTGTCTGATTTTTAGATTCGTCGTTTGAACTTGACAACAAACAAATTATTTCATCAGTGGAATATTGCATTCACCCTATTACTGCTTATTTCTTTACACTTCACTGAGGTTATACCCATACTCAAAGACCTTTCATATATCCTATCTTTTAAAATAGCTAGTTTCCACCTCTTAAACATTGCTACCTGGGTAGGTGTGATGAAATAATTCCACCATTGGTATTGTCACTTTGCAACTTCCTGCATGAAAGGAAATCAATTTCCTCTAGGAGAGATGCCGGAAGCTTCTGTTAAAACTTTAATAGATTGCGTTAGGGTTCGATACGTGCCGTTAGCCAGTCGTTTGTCGTTTTGTATTATGATTGTAATGTTCTTTTATCGTCGATCTGTTTCACTTATGATCATGTGACTTCCTTATATCTGTTGCGTCATTTGAAATAATTTTAATCTGACATGTTAATTTTTTACGTTGTTAATTAATGGATAAAAGTGAATGTTGAAACTGTATAAATACGTACCCGTATAATATCATAGTTTTAAACTTCTTTATTATGTACATACACAGAAGTCAACTAGTTTCAATGTACAATGTAATGACTAACCTAAGTAACTAATTTATTAATTTAACTACTAAGTACGGATATTTAAATATAAGGTTAGGGCCGGACAGGGTATCGGGTTGGTATACATGGGAACAACTTTAAAATCGGACCATTGAATCAATGTATTTGGTTATTTAGTATCGGCCTATTATTATCGGTTGCGCGACCATTTCAGGTATTAATAAATAGATGATTTTTATGATTCTTATTTGTTCATTGTATATTATCTTATATATTATCTTTTCAGTGTATTTGCTGTCTTTTTAGAGATGTATTTATCAGGGGCCAGGGGCGTGCAGTGCATTACTAAAAATTGTTGTTGCGCTATTCCCCAGATTGGAAAAGAGATCTTCGTTCGAATCTCGGTTACATAACAACAATATTTTTACATAAAATTGATTTTATATCTTTATAATCAATACATCTAATTAGTATTTAAAATATCACAGACCAATGTTCTGAATTATTACAACTTTACAATAAGAATGTGTTCTCCTTAATAATTGGATTAACATAAACGGAAATTAATTACTTAGTTCTAAAAACTACCACGACAATACACCGCTGTAGTCATGGCGCTCTTGTGCATTCGCCGCATCGAGCTATTCACATTACTCTGCTCTGCATTAAGCTAGTGAATTACTCATGTCATATAATTGGCTATTTACTGAATTGAAAATTCGTTTTGTACGGAGTTGTTACCTAAACTGTTTTTTTTAACAGAATAACATTAGAAAGGCTTACAACTGCGTGCAAATCATTAAAGTATCTACTTCCTCTTTTACTAATACGCGAATTTTACTATCTTGGTGTTTTTAACGTGTTGATTTCATGATTGGTCTTGAAATTCGGTGCATGGATTGGTTTTTGATTTGGGAAAAACAAACAGCAATTAGCAGAACTATTTCCCACATTAGCCTTTAATAGAAATAATTATTTCCTTTAGTTATTACGCGATAAATGAATCATGTTCAGTCATAGAAAGTGTTCTTAAAAACGTCCATACATTTTTTATACGGATAAGAAGGTATTATTTTACGTTAAATCTTAAACTTTAAAAACACTATTAATAGTACTCTAAAATTATAAATAAATACATGGTACGGTCGTATAAACGACGGATTTATTTTGTTATTTAAACGAAAGTACATTACATATGATTGTATAATATCAATGGTAACAGCATAATCTAAATCTATTCCTACTGCACGCCACTGCTATTTATAGATTGTTTACAACTTCCAAATTTGATATTAAGTGTCAGTACGTCATATTTTTTTTTTGGTCTTGTATCTAGCCATATGGTGTAATTTGTAATAATATCAATTCTGATGTTATAATAGTTCGTGTTATGTGACGGGGATACAATGATTAAGCAGAGAGGATACTGAGCCACACTCTTCTGTTCCTGTGCACAACACTCGCCTTGTACGCGCATTCATGCATGTTTGTGAATTTTTGCGTCTTCTAATAGGGCCCATCATTTAGTATCTGTTATACCTGATCATGTGCCAAATGTCAAGTTTTCCAGGGACGTCTTCAATATCTGTTGCCGTCATTTATACACAATACTCATAAATTAGGTTTTCACGGCCGTTCAGAACCTTCTGTGTATGGTTTTTACTGGGCTAATCTACCGTGTATATATCTGACCATTCTGGCCGACGTTTCGGATCTCATTGCAGGGTCTATCGTCGTCAATATCAGCCCTGATGATGGACAGAAAATCTCATGAATTTGTTTCACACGGCCAAACCATCTATGCTTACTTACCATCGCGCCGTTTCTCCGCGGGGGTAGGCAGAGAGGATAGAACGCCCTCTCCTCTGTTCTGACACACATTCTCGCCTCGTCTGCATTCATACAAGCTCGCCGATTGTTTCTAGCAGAACCATCCTTCATTATCTTTCAAGTCTTCCGCGGACGTCCTCTACTTCTGGTGCCATCAACACTCGCGTAATATATCTTTCTTACCATTCTCTCCTCATTCATCCGTTCCATATGGCCAAACCATCTATGCGATCCTTTCTTAATCCTGTTTAGATACACGTTCACTTCTAATTCATTCTATACTTATTTTATATATTTTTTTATATTCGAAAATTGCTGTGGATAATTCTTGAATATGATTTACTATTGCAGTTCGGATATATTTAAAACAATATATATACGGATTTATTCGAAAATAAAATCAATAAAAAAAACGTTGTCTATGCATTTTGCACGGAGAGAAGATTAAACCGACCGATATGAATCGTCGCCTTTATTGTATGATCTTGTTTATATTAGAGCATATATAAATATACTTATGTATGAGAGAGAGAGAGATAGATATATATTCTGTCTCCTTCTTTATGTATATATAAGTTCACTCTTTTTTTATTTATGATCAGTTTCAAATACGTCCTGATGATGAAACTTGAGACAAACGAAACCGGTTGACGTATAATAAATTTCGTGGTTTCATACAATGTGATTGTTATTTTGTTTAATACGATAAGTATCGATGATTATCTTGAACTAATTTGCTGCAGAGAAAAAAGAGAGCTCTCGCAGCATACACACACACACATTATCTGACACACATCTGTCACATATCACGCCGCGCTCTCGCGGAACACATGTCGATACCTTTGTGACGTGTAGGTGGTCGTTTTATGGATACGGGATCTTCACGCCGGTCGCTGGTTTCTCGTCGTCCTACGTCCCTCTCGCTTTTTACCTTTTATGGTGTTCTCCCTGAGCTGTCCAGTTTTAATTTCTATAACACCAGGGAATTCAAACAATGACACCACCGCGCCTGGGATATAGCGAGAATAAATTCATAAATAAATATTTTCTTTTCCACTTTCATGTGGATCGTCTTCTCATTATCATCTCCATCACGTGAAAAGTCTAATGATGGTAATATAGTATGATAAATCTTTAATTACCACCAGATTCCCTTGGGGTTCTATCCTCTGATTACTTGGGTCCCAATTTCTTATAAAATATAAAAGTCAGTATGTCAGGGTAACAATTGTAAGTTTATTACAATTTATTACAGTAAATATAAATTATACATTTCAGAGATAGACTTGTTATTCAGAAGAAGCTGTGGTGGAAGAGGGCGCTTTTTTTTTTCCAATTCCTTAGAGTCTACGATACTCTGAGTACTCTACATGCGGCTAGACCGCCTAATCTACTACTACAAGTGCATCAGCGCTGATCGCTTTGACACTTTTACTATCTACCTTATTGTAATAAACATCGTATATGTTTTATATTAATACATGAATTGGAAGGGTCATAAATTCTGATAAAAAACTCTCTAAAACAATTTACTGGAAGTAGAGAGCTCTTTCCTCACCACTCATCTACTCACTTTCATGACACACACACACACACACACACATACATTTACAAAGTGACAGTTCTCACAAATTAAATTAAATAAATATCCCCGTCCGATCAGTGAGATCTCCATCCCTATTTCACGCCAAGTGTTGCGAAACCAATCTAGGCTATTTCAGCTATACAGCTAATCTGGATATATTCTTCATAACAGATTCTCAGTTCAAAACCAAAATTGTATTATACACGATTAATAGTTGTTCTAAAGCGTAATATATACATACATACCATAAGCCACGTTTGCACTGTTCGCTTTCAAACGCCGAGAATTCGCGTTCCGCCAATGTTTACCTCGGAACCCACGCGCTTCTGTACTAGTGCGGTAGTTTTAATATCTCGTGTTTATTTATCCTCAATTGTAAATTTGTATCATAATTTTTTTAACCACAAAAATTACATTCTGTAACATGCCATTCCCATAATTATCTTGAAATCTTATTATATTGTACCTTACTGTTTGTTAGCGCTGTTTAAAAATTAATTAAATTCTATTCAGTTTTTTGTCCTTTGACTTGTTGCCTCATGCATACATTCAATTCGCGGTTTATCAAATTTTAATCTGCGTCACTCCTTCCCTTTCTTTCTTCACCTATACTTAAGCACAAGGAAGAAAGAAGATGTCGCAGTGATTAAAAGTCTTCCAGCTGCAGAAAATTCAGTGCGCTTAGAACTTTCGTACGGATAACTACCGTCGCTTCACTCTTAATCTTACTTTAATACCGCTTATAAGTAATTAATTTTTTTCGCGAGTGTTAGTATACACCCCGCGACGCTTGTATTTGTGGTGGAGACGAATCAACAAATGAACCAGCATCCGGTAGACGAAAAGTAAGTGCCTTCCTTTCCTTCTCATATTTCCACCAATGTCATTAACGATCTGTATATTTAAAATGAAATAAATCTCGGATGACGGACAATCGTTGGATAGATACGGTACCGGCTCAGATGCGACGGTTTGTAATGCACCTCTGGGTAACCCTCACAGCTGACTCCAGTCCAGGGTCTCTCCAGCCAGATGCAAGGCATCTATCCACCGCTGTGGCACTTTTCTAGGTGTTTGTCCTAATGTGTTGAATTAATAATTGTGTATTTTAGACATGTTGTCAGAAGGAATGTGGAGAGTCTCCAGAAGTTTGTGATTGGGGAAAGAGAACGGTCTAGATCAAATAAAGAAGTTGACTGTTTAAACGCCGCGTTCAGCATGCCTCATGAGGAATGAAGACGTGTTTTGCGGCAATTCCAGACCTTTTTCGACACTACAAACACCCAACTAAATGTATGTATGTATGTATGAAATATTGAACCCAGTACAGTAATACCCCGAAGATACGCGATAGGTGGGACCGACGAAAATCGCGTAAGTCGGGGTACGACTTTGCATATAAATTACATACAATTTTGTTTATTTAGGAGAACACATTCTTATTGTGAAGTTGTAATTATTCAGAACAGACGGTCTGTGATATTTTAAGTATTAATTAAATATATTAATTATAAAGATACACATATAAAATCAATTTTATCGAAAAATATTGTTGTTGCGCCACCGGGATTCGAACCTGGATCTCTTTCCTAACCGGGGAAGGTGCTTTATCCAACTAAGGTATTTATCAAAGGTATTTGAGATTCTGTAAAAATAAGGTAGATGGCTCTGTCAAATGATGGAACGATTAAATGTGTTAATATCAGAAAGGTAACATATAGGGTCGAAAATTGTCGCTAAAAATATTGTCGCTGTAGCTTAGTTGGATAAAGCACCTTCCCCGGTTAGGAAAGAGATCCAGGTTCGAATCCCGGTGGCGCAACAACAATATTTTTCGATAAAATTGATTTTATATGTATATCTTTATAATTAATATATTTAATTTTGTTTAATTGGGACCAATGACTAACAAAAACACTTGTTTAGAAGAAAAATATTTTATAAAATTGCAGTTCTTTATACATATTAATACAAAATAAAATAAAAAAAGTAATTTCGATGTCGATGGCTTCATAAAATCTTAACAATTCGTCTGACGACACAATGTCTTATTTTTTAGCGAGCTATTAATTTTTTTATTCCTCCCTTTGTAGCTATAACGCGTTCTTCGTTGGAGTCTATGTTTTCTGAAAATTTTAAGCCATTTTGAATTGAGCTGAGACCTTCTGTCAAGCTTGCAATTGTCATGTGATTTTGGTCTGAAGTATCTTCATTGTCGTGACATCGTTAGCATTGACTTCCAAATCTAATTGTCTGCCAAGATGAACGACTTCTTCCACCGCATGAGCGATATCAGTTTCTAGCAATGACAGTGAGAGAAACACTGAATATAGCGGTCAACGTCTGTCAAACGAACCGCGTAAGTCTGAGTTCGCGTAAGTCGGGGTATTACCGTACTTATTTAAGAATCGACGCAACGTCGTGCGGATTAAGTTTCGCAGATTTTTTAGTGACACCCCCTTCTCTCTCTCCAGCGGTATCGATTGCAAGAAGTGAACCGACCCCCTTTCAGTCAACCCCCTCCCTTAATGTGCTTTTCATACCTGAGCCACACCGTGACATTAGCCGCGCGCTCTGGTGTGCAGCAGACGATGGCCACAATAATGGACGATCTCACCCGTTAACCTTTCAACGTGGAAGGTGACGTCTCGTTCTATCCACCCTCTTTGTAGTATCTTGGCTGGAGACCCATCTTCTTCAGCGTGCAACCATGTTAGGTAAAAGCGTTTCGTCGACCGCCACTTCACTACCCTCTGCGCTTCTGTGTCCAGTTAGGAGTCTTCATCCTAGTTATCTTTTGATGTATTCGCCGCCATGCTACATAGGTGACAGACAGTGGCGTGCAGTAGGTAGAGATTTAGGTTATGCTGTTACCAATGACATTATATAATATATGTACTACAATATATGTTGTACATAGGATTATGATCTTTCGTCTTTAGACAAAATGAATCCGTCGTTTATACGACCCTACCGTGTATTTATTTGTAATTTTAGAGTATTATTAATAGTGTTTTTAATGGTTAAGTTTTAACATAAAATAATACCATATAAATATCCATACATATATAATAATAAATGTATGGACATTTTTAAGATCACTTTTTCACATGATTCTTTTATTATTTGAAAATCCTTCACGTAATAATTAAACGAAATAAATATCTTTTATTAAAGGTTAACGTAGGAAATAGTTCTGCTAATTGCTTTTTGTTTTTCCCAAATCAAAAACAAATTCGTGCACCAAATACACCTCAAAGCGCAAAGAACAGCCATGAATTCAATACGTTAAAAACAGTAAGATAGTAAAATTCAATGATCTGTATGCAGTTGTAAGCTTTTCTAATGTTATTCTGTTAAAAAAACAGCATAGATAACGACTCCACATAAAACGGATCAACCGAAAGGAATTTTCAATTCAGTAAGTAGACAATTATATGACTTCACCAGCTTTAATATAGAACAGTAATGTGAATAGCTCAACGCGATCGGTGAGTTGTCGTGGTGGTTCAATTATGTAATTTATATTTGTTTCCCAGAATTTTTAGTAATGCACAACTTTTTTACTTGTATGCGCTGCACGCCCCTGGCGACAGGGCGACGATACACGACAATAAATCTCTTTATTAATACAAATTAAATGTCAACTTATCGAAAAAAACTTTTGTCTGGGGAAACGCGTTACCAGTTACACCACGCCAACCGAGTAAGTTGACGGTATATTTTCGAACTTATATGCTGCAGCTCTTCCAAATTGTTCTAAAGCATCTGCAAGCGTATTTACTCAAACGTATTTGAGATTTGTCCCAATATAAAGGGTGATGATAGCTTTAAAAAATTGAATTTATCGTCAACTTATTGGGTTGGCGTGTTGTAACTGGTAACGCATTTCGCCAGATAGGAAAAGATGCCGGTAGCAACTAAAATATATTTTCGATAAATTTGTTTTTTCTGTATATCTATCTACATTTCGTTTGTGTAATAATAAAATGGTTCGTTTTATTTTTTTTTAATATTTAATGGAAAATAAATGGAAGTATTGGTGTAATTGCAGGGCTTACGACCAGTCTTATAATAAATAAAAACTTTGTCTCTATGAGATATCTGATATTTGTTTAATAACAGTGCCTATTGTAGGTACAAATCCAGTAATTGTGTGTTCTTGGACATATTCAAATATTGCTAAATATAATTATGATATATACAATATTATTTGATTAGTTTGTGTGTGTGTGTTTTTTTAATGATACTAAATCAATTTTGAATTGAAATTGAATATATTTTTTGCCTTTCGGTTAATAGATATTGTAATGGTGTTTTGATATCGCTATCACACGATAACCATTATGTTTTCGGTCCGCCCGGCTGAATTACTGCGAACAAATAAATAACTGGACATTTTCTAATGCAATAATGATTTTTGTTTTATCTCCGATTAAATCGTAATGCTGTAGGCAAAGTGGTCGGCGGTGGCGTGTCGGCCGCGGCGAGGCGCTAACCCCCACCCCCCTCTACCCCCCTCCCTCTACCACCCCCCTCCCCCCGCCCTCATCAGGACGAAAATACAACACAGTTCACGTGATATGTTGATATTTTTCTGGGCATTAGCTATCAAAAATAAAAAATAAAATTGATGGAGTGAAATCATCACAATTAACTCGCTAAGCAGTTGGATTAATGTATTGCTAAATGTAAAAGATAACAGCTTCATCATGTGTCCGTCGTCTGTCGAGGATTGGCGGATTTGAAGCCACTTTCTGTGATTACGCAGCCAAGATAGCCTCTGTCTTCTTCTTGTCGACTCGGCTTCTCTCAACCGGCGATGATGATGATGATGATGATGATGAGGTCGAAATAAATGAAACACAAAAGATACTCACTCTAGGTACACTACGGTGTCATAATCGAAAATGTGTTCTCGCTTACAGATTACCATGTTTTATTTCAGTTACAAACAGTACATTCATTTATTCATATTATTCCCACCGTATTAGTCTTTCTTTACTGAAATCTATTCCACGTCTTTAAATTACTAACTCATGTCTTATCATTGCATTTAATTGGCGTCACCGCGGCGACCACGCAATTCTGTGCGATACATTAGCTGTCATCTCTTTGTTGACTGCGGCCCCCGGTGCAGCTCCTACAGTACACTGGCCAAACCATCGCCTCAGGTTCTACAGCCAAGATGTTCTTCTTCGACTTCCGGCAATCTTTCCCTGCATTCTGAGGTGCGAGATCTCGCACATCTCCGGATACATTTCGGATTTAAATATTATAATTACTTGTAAAGATTGTACTGCTTTCTGTATTGGTAAAAACAGGTCGAAATTTTAACGTAGATAATTATTGTTTTTCAGAATTTTCGAATCATTTATTAGAAAAAGATCATAATTTTAATAAAAAAAATTACAATAGTCTGTTTTACATACGAACAATGTCGGTATTAAATTGAATAATTTAAAGTCATTAGAAATAATATTTTTAATACAAATTAAATATATTAATTAGAAATATGTACATGTAAAATCAATTTTATCGGAAAATATTGTTATTGCTACCGGGATTCGAACCTGGATCTCTTCCAATTCGGGGGACGTGCATTAGCCGATTACGCTACAGCACTCAGTACATTGACGACAAATTTTCGAACCTATATGTTACACTTTTTAAATTGATACATCTATCGTTCCATTATTTGAAAACCATCTAGTTTATTTTTACTGAATCTCAAATACCTGTGAGTAGTCCGATAGGAGACGCCAGAATTCATTTTTATTAAATTTTGGACACATTGATACAACTTATATATTATTAAGGAGAACACATTCTTATTGTTAAATTGTAATTATTCAGAACATATGTATATAAAATCAATAAAATATCACAATATCACAGACAGAATTTAACAATAAGAATGTATTATGGTTTGGATGTTTGTATAATATCATTGCTAACAGCATAATCTAAATCAATACCTACCGCACGCCACTGGGTGAAAGATATAAATCGCTTAATTAAGCACGGCTGTGGTTCGTAGCAATTTAGAATATAACTCAACAATTTGGTCTCCATTCTATAAAGTGCATGAATTAAAATTAGAAAGGGTTCAGTGTAAATTTTTAAGGTTTATTAACTTCAAACAAATGAATTATGATTTTTTAATGAACACTCTTAATTTAACTAACTTATGTCGAACTTTAAGTGATTTATTATTATTATTATTAAATGGCATGCTGGACGCCCTTAATTTAACTGAACAGATTGTATACCGGTACCAGGTCGTCGGTGCTTGGAAACGATTTTGGTTTTATAAATATATTTCTATCTTTAATGTTTAAATACAAGGGTGATATTTTTGATGCTGTACCGAGTCAAAGGTGTCATTGATTTTGGTACTCTGCCATTCTGTGTTAAATCTACATTGAAAAATGGTTTTTGTTTTTGCTTATATCGAAATCAATTTATATATTTTTATTATTAATAATTTTTGTAAAAGCCCGTTTAACTGATGACTAATTACGATGGTAGTGAAAGGCGTGTGATCATCGTTTGCAACTTGACACGAGGCAGCCTTCGATTGGTCTCGGGGGTCAAGGATTACCAATTAAACTGCATAATTTATATGGTGTCATTTTTGTAAAAAAAAAAAAATTCACTTCAAGGGTTCTCTTTGTACGAGTGCAAGTCAAAAATTATCAACATTTTTCGTTAATTTATTTATATATAATGTGTGATTTCATCGGCAGAGCCACGACTGATGGCCTATTCGCTAGAACCATCTCTCGAGCTTGCTGAATCTTGCCGTCGTTTGAGTTAATGCGTGAAATGGGCTCCAAATGCGTTATTCTTTATTTTTAAAGGAAATAACAAGAGCCGGAAGTTGCAAGTGCATCTGTTATTTATTTCAATTTATGAATCATTATTGTTAGTTTACAATGTTTAAATATTTTATTTTATTATTTCTCTCATCTTCAATATTAAAAATAAGTTAAGACCTTAAAACTGATCACATTTGCATACTCAAATCGAGATATACATGAATGTATGTGTTGTAATTCAATCAACACTTTTGAGCTCATTATCTCAAAACAGTGTCAGATGGAACCTTGTTATTCTGAGGGGTCGACGTGGTGTCGCTGCTGACGGTATGTTTTTAGAAATAGATGGGAAGCTTGAAACATTTTATCTGTGGTTTCTTTATAAACTAAGTCAAAAGGAGCCTGAAGGAGTTAGGAGGCATTTTCACATTAATATTTTTGTACCCTGAAAATAAGAATTTGTTTTATTAAATCGATAAATTCTTCACAACATGGATTACGACGATTCCGGTCGTAAATCAGAATCGCCGAAAGGGGGGCGGTAAAGGAAGGAAGGTAGGAAATAAGGGACTTGGATTAACGGGGATAAGGATCGATGATGGGAGAGAATGCATTCAAAGGACCAGTGGATCTCGGGGAATCGGGAATCTCAAGGACTGCTCGTCTTACCTCACGTATGACGCCTCCGTGACTCCCGTAGTCGCAGCCGAGATCACACAAACAGATCTCCGCTTCCAAATGAAGACGGCGACATCACTCGCGTCACCCGCGGCTCAAACATTAATCACTGCACAAATCACAGGATCACAATACAGTACTGATGCACCGGAATTGAACAAATCCACACCACTATCGCGATCGCGGTGTCGCAACCGAACAAGTATCGCGTCGCGATTCACACTAAAAACATGCAGTCGGGAATAAGGATGGGTGGGAATTTGAACGTGGAAAGGTGTCAATAATATAGGTCGCGACCGATTTTCAAGAAGGGCCAAAAATGTGTTCGATGAATACGGAACAATGCCAAATAGAAAATTGACAACATCATTTCAAAATACGTTTTTTGGCGCTTTGATTGGCGAATTCAAATGTTGAAAATGACCTATAGGGCTGCTCGCACTGGGCTAAAGTCAATACCGCGTATAAACTATCCTCACTAAATAGGCAAGCCCTTTTTTTTGTCTCTCTTAAATATTTTGTCAAATGGATCTACCGCGTTATTGGACCTACACCGACGTTATGTTTTTCTCATACTTCACACTTTTGCATGTTTATATGTTAGTGAATTTATTCTTATTGTGAAGTTGTAATTATTCAGAACACAGCTCTGCGATATTTTATATACTAATTAAATATATTAATTAGAAAGATATACGTATAAAATCAATTTTATCCAAAAATATTGTTGCCGGGGAAGGTGCATTATCCAACTATGCTAAATTTTCGAACCTACGTGTTACCTTTTTGATATTAATATATTTAATTGTTCCATTATTTGAAAGAGCCATCTGCCTTATTTTCACAGAATCTCGAATACCTTCGAGTAATCTGATAGCAGACGCCAGAATTATCAATTCGTTTTTATTAAATTTTTGGACACATTGATACAACTTTATTATTAGGAGAACACATTCTTATTGTGAAGAACATAGGTCTGTGATATTTTAAATATAAAAGAGATCCAGGTTCGAATCCCCGTGGCGCGACAATAATATTTTTCGATAAAATTGATTTTATATGTATATCTTTCTAATTAATATATTTAATTTATTCATTATAAATCTTAGTTAAAAATATATATATTTTAACCAATTGCAAAATTATTACTTCTGTTTAGGTGTCTTCTAAAAGCTTTAAGGCGGCCATCTTTCTTTTCATTTATGTATGGAGCGCGCAGTCTACTGGCCGAATAGCAAGCTATCGCATTATTATTATTCTTATTGAAAAACATATATACATACGAGAGTACTAGCAATTTTATTTTGCATACGCATTTGCAATATTGCGGTAATGTCACAACCGGATTTTCTCGGAGATCGTCTCCTCGAAGGTTGCATCTCGTGACCTCTGATAATAGAATATGCGGCATTTCAACTTCATTTATTTATCGAGAGAAAAATGTTCAATTAAATATGTACAGTAGTTTGATGTGCTGAAATTTATGTATCGTGAAATATTTTTAATCAAGTTAATGATGGTGAGACTCAAGAATGTGTCAGACAGACAAGCGATAGACTCTCAATCATTCGCTTAAAATGAATCATTACATTTTGTGGGCATCTTGCGAGAAAGGCAGATAGCTTGGTGGGCTACGGAGAAGGACGGAGAAGAAGAGGAGTTGGATATGCCAAGTTTTAAAGGCAACAGGCAGGCTCTGGTGACGGCACTAAAAGGAACATAGTCTAGAGAGTGGGAGTTCACGGAGATCGAGATCCTCAGAGGACGCAAGTTTTGGATACAAGACAACTGTTTACCAGATCAATCTTAAAACCGATCCAAATGAAACTACTATACTTTTCAGTGCCAAAAATGAATACCAAATTCGGTCAACGAACTTTCTCGTTTTGTGCACCGCGGATGATTATCAAATTGCCACTGGACCTTAAAGGGTCTAAAGTGATCGATAATTTTAAACCAAAAATAACAAAGTGCTTGCTCGATGGGGGTAGAAAGCAAAATGAAACTAATTTGTCATTTGTGCTAACCTAACTACCTATACATTTTTGTCTCCAACTATTGTATATTACAGACAATAATATTTTTTAACTTCATATTGTACTTTTTTCACATAACTTTCTTAACATTATACCTACCTCTAAACAATTACAACTTTTAAAAACTGTACAGGTAATTAATTGCTTTAGAACAGACCACGTCTAGTAAAGTAATTATCTTTATGTACTATTTACGCTACAAAAATAAATAAAACTACCTTACAATCACGCCGTTTCTCCACGATGGTAGGTATAGAGGATAGAGCGCCACACTTCTGTCCTGATACACAATTCTCGCCGATTATTGTGGCTTCTAACATAACCGTCTGGTTTACCTGGTTGTGCCAAGTCTTCCGCGGACGTCCTCTATTTCTAGTTCCATCAACACTTTTTCTCATTGCATATGACCAAACCATCTAAGTGATCATTTCTTAATCTTACTTACTTTACTCAAATCGACTTTACATTCTACAACAGGCATAGTACAACAATAGAGTTATGCACCCCCAAATAAGAAAGATCTAGAATTATGGGGGTGGTTTTCGACATTTATATAAAACAAGATCCTGTTCTATAATAATACAATGTGAAAATTAATAACAAAATATAAAAAATGTTAAGAAATTGATCAGATTAGAACTTGGGAATCAGAAAGATGTCATACGAGTATAAATACATAATTATTTAATAATTTTAAAGACTTGAGTCATTTTAGAACTTCTTTTTTGTACATTTTTATATTTGTTGCTAATTCAGTTGATTATGACAGTTGGTTATACAGTCTAGAAGCAATGTACGATGCATGTCTCTGTCCTATTGCTAATTTGGACATTTTAAAAATAACATGTTCATTAGTTTTGCTCCGAGTCTGATAGTTGTGTGAGTTCATATGTTTTCCTCTTTAAAAAAATTAAATAAAACAGTTTTTTTTTATTATTATCTTTTTTAGTTATAATTATTAGTTCCTCCCCAACCTAGTATTCCGTATTGTAATATTGATTCGACCGATGCATGGTATATCATTTTATTTTAATTAATTTCAAGATTAAATTGTAAATGCTCGTTAACCATCAGGGCGAGGTAAGTGGGAGGGTTATTGTTCGACGCGCGTGATTTGCGGATTTTCCAGTCGCAACGAGTCACTGGTCGGGAGCGCACCGCGCGTTCGCTGTTGAGACACCCTCATTTATTGTATTTTAAAAAAAAAAAAATTATGTTTAAGCTGCTTGCATATGTGGCCTTTAAATAAACATCAAAATAATTCTCGTACTTTTAATGGCGCAATGCTTTTATTCATTGTGGTGTCATGTGTGAACTACTGTAATAGCATATATGCTGGCCTGCCAATATTTCAGCTGGATAAGTTACAATCTATTCTGAACGCGGCAGCACGGATAATGAATATATGAAGTTTCTGAATTCTCTACATAATATCCCTTTTGCGTGAACTAACACCGGCTCCGCTCCCCCTGAAAGAGTTGAATTCAAATTGTTCCGGTTCATGCGCAAGGCGACACATAACATGGCGCCTCTGTATCTTCGAGAGTTATGCATCCCGAACAACTTGAATGGTAGTCTAATTCAGAAAAGATTGTAGAACCGATCGACACTCGTCGGAAGACTAAATTCAGTGAACGGGCATGAGAAACGGTGCATCAGAGACTTTATTTAAAAAGATACTATAACAATTTTAAATACAATTGTTGGACTAAACGATTTATGTGTAAAGCACCTTTTATTAATAGTTAATAAATTATTCAACGTCATTATTATTACAAAATGCGTTCAGCATTATATTAATAGCTTTAAAGGCGAGGGCGCAATAACATTTTTTCTTTGCGAAATGACGTCGGTCTTTAAGTGAGAAGATATGCAATTCACGTCTTTTCACGTTGCGTGTCGCGTGGCTCTTGGTCCAATGTACGCCTCCGCGGACGCGTCACGCACACATCTCTGAGTTGTTCGAGGGTCGCGCGGCCTGGACCTGTTTCGGGACCCTGGGTCGGTGCGTCGGCCCTTCGAGGGCCTCGGACAGCGGCGTGGAGGCTGCCCGGGCAACGGGGACAGCAGCCGGGTAAATCGGATAAAATAAAATTCAATTCACTTCATTATGTATGACATATGTACATAGGAGTGACTGGCGTTCGGATCGGAACGTTTTGTGCATGGTGAAACTGAAGACCCTAACTCTCTTCAATGTCTCACACATGTGGGTGCATGTCGCAGTGTATATGAATGCGCGTATGAGTATTTATGATGTGTCTAGGGCAAGGTATTTATTAGGTATTTCAAGGCACTTAAGACTGGAGTGGCCCGCTTATATAACGGTCTGTGGACTCCTTCGTCGCGGTGTATTGACATCTGCTATTGGTCGGTGCGTTTCGGCACTATGCGGCTGTAGAGTGTTAATTTTACGCAGCCAGGTCTGCGAGGCGTGCGCAGGCCTCCACAAGCATTAAATAGGAAAAAATAATAGATATCTCACTTAAATAGAAGGGACACATGTAAAGTTGAAAATTCTACGCGAAAGGTTAACACGGTGTCATTGATAATTCACTCTCCCGGGAAGAGAATGTTCCGGGTTCGAGTCACGGTGGATTTTTCCGTGTATCATCATCTAATTTGTTTTGACTGTATTCAACACTGGACGAGACAAATGTCAAATCATCATCACCATCTCCCACCAGGATACGCGTCTCCCCGAGCGAGCGCGCCAATGATCTCACACTGCCTTGAAAACCATCTTCTTTTTTACATTTTTTTCTTAACTATCTCCACTCGTGACTAACAAATCTTCATTTTATACGATTAATAAAAATTATTTTAAACTGTGTTTTTTTTAATCAAATATCCAGCTGTTAGTTCCCCATCCGCGATCGTTGGTGTAGATTTTTTTTTTTGCAAGTGAGCAGCAGCACGACTCCTCGTCCGTCACTGCATCTTTCACCTTTGGACGGGCATCCTGGCTTGCAGCGAGGCCGCGAGGATCGTCGACTGCTCGATGGTGCAGCAATGCTTATATAAATTAAAATAATTAGCACTTTTTAATCTAAATTTAGTGATTTTGCTTCAAATGCTTCAGGAAGATTGCACGGGATTCTTCGGTACTCTTTTAAAAAGTTTATACGGGGTGGAATACCTGACTCGAAATCATGGTCAGGGTGAATATTATGTTCCAGGCCGATTTTGTTTGGTCACCATTTTGTTTCGGCTGACATTTGTCAGTTCGCATTTGATAACCGTACAGAGTAGTTGATTACAATTTATTATGGAGCATCTAACGCCTCAACAACGTGTTGAAGTCATTAAAACATTGTATCTAAATAATAATGGTAATGTTGTAACCATTAATGGTGACTTGTTGGAAAACTTCTATGCTTGAAGTTTTATGGTGATATCGACTGGCTCATCCGATTTGACAGCTCCTGACTATTTTCTGCGGGAGTACTTAAAAGGAAAGGGCTGCGCCAATAAGCCGACAACAATTCCGATGCTGCGGGACACTATTCGAAATGAAATTGCTGAAATAGCACGCCGAGTGTTTGCGACAATGTTACGAAAAATATGGTTAAAGGAGCACGCATTCGTGCCGCTGCCAGAGGCGGCCACACGGCCGATGTAATATTCCACACATAATTGTAATAAACCAAATAGTAGATAAATAAACACCAAATTAAAAAATTGCGAATTAAATATTTTCTAGTTATTCAAAAATATCATCGGCTTGTTCAAATTTAGAACGGTTATTTTTTGAAATTGTACGAGATTTTTACACAATCGTGTTTTGGCAATGATTTAAGTCTGGGTACTTTGAAATAAATTATTTACGAAATGTACGCACTATTAACTTGTTTCTAAATCATCATATATAATTTGGAAACAATAAAATATGAATTAAATATATTAATTATAAAGATATACATATAAAATCAATTTTATCGAAAATATGTGTTCCACGGATTTCAACTGATTCTTCCAACAAGGTAACATATATGGTCGAAAATTGACGCTAAAAATATTGTCGCTGTAGCTTAGTTGGATAAAGCACCTTCCCCGGTTAGGAAAGAGATCCAGGTTCGAATCCCGGTGGCGCAACAACAATATTTTTCGATAAAATTGATTTTATATGTATATCTTTCTAATTAATATATTTAATTCATATTTAAAATATCACAGAGCGTCTGTTCTGAATAATTACAACTTCACAATAAGAATGTGTTCTCCTAAATAATAAAATTTGACATTGTAAATGCGGCTTGAACATATCCATCTTACCTCTAGAGGTATTGTGCACTGGGCGTGTGTGATCTTTAACGGTGGATTCGATCGATGTCTCTCGGTCACGATCGAAGAAAGTGCAATAAAATTTTACGAATTCAGCATCATGAAATGTGTAGTGTGTATTTCTATCGAAATCTACCTCCCAACATCGACGATAAATAATATATATTTTTTTGTCTATGCTAGAAAATTTATAGCCCGTTTTTTTTAATATTTTGAGCCTCGAATGTTTTTCCGAGTCGTAAATGGGGCGAAATTCATAAATCACCCTAGCGAGTTATTAAATTCACATTTACTGCGCGAGAACAAAATAACGTATAACATTGAGAGCGTACAAACGCGTACTGAATTATACGAAAATATATTGTTAAAAAATTTGCGACATTTATTTCTGTTCCGAGTGCGCTCGTGTCAAGTGGCGCTCGTCGCCAGCCCTAGCAGTATTCTAGTAGATTGTTATACGATTTTTAGCAAAAATCAATATTTGTTTGTCTCCATCCTAGTATATTCAGGCCTATTCTCAAAATTGCAATATTGAAATGTAGGTGATTGTTACACCGACCCTCAAAAATAGTGTTATATTTGAATGAGAGAGAGAGAGTGAGGGAGATAAACGTACCATAATCTGTCAAAACTATCTGTCTATTTTTGAGGGTTGGTGTAACAATCACCTTCATTTCAATATTGCAATTTTGAGAATAGGCCTGAATAACACAGCACGTGCGCACATAATTAGATTCAGTTTACATAGTATATTCATACTCAACTTAGTGATTTTTCAGCGTGATGATGCTCGTCCGTACACTCCAAAAAAACGGCTATTCATGGGCTCGGTCGTGAGGTTATTACACACCTGCCATTTTATCAACTTTACTACACTACTCTTGCTTACATACCGTCACGCCGTTTCCCCGTTTCCAGAGAGCACAGGTAGGCACATTTATACGTCTTCTCATACGAGCTCGCCGATTGTTGAGGCTTCTAACAGAACCATCCTCCATTATCTGGTTTATCAGATCCTGCCATGTTTTCCGCGAATGTCCTCTATTTCTGGTGCCGTCAACACTTGCGTCATATATCTATCTTACCATTCTCACTACTCTATTCGATAATATCCAAGAAATCTCCCGTAAGCTGCTCTTCACAATTAGCTCGATGTCTTCTTCACCCGGAATCGAAAATCTACAAGCACCTTGGGAGTCGATCGTACATAATGCGGAAGAATATATTTTTAATTAATTTATGTGTCTTGCTACTTATCTGGCGCCACCTCTAATCATAACATTTTAATCTATTTGTTATTACATTTCGTGGTCATCATCTAAGATCTAACAATCTGAGGAGAATCCAAAAAGTTTGTAAAACCAGCTGAATATATTCAAGATTGTATCACTTATTGAGACTGACGCTTGGCCTACTTGAAGAGCCCACCGTTCGGTGGAATCGGACGGTTTACATCTGCCATTATATTTAATTTCATCTGAAACTGTTAACATTACAATCGTTTCAGACGTTGCAGCAATAAATAAAAAAAAATGTAATCTCGGCCAGACCATCGCGTTATATCTGATTGCAATATGTTCCGATCTACGTCTCAATTATTGCAGATAAAAAAGAAGATTAATTACACTTGACGCATGCACTTTTGATGAGTGTGTAGAACTTTTTATTCGTTTCTCAATTCTCGGTCTATACCTCGCAAAACAATTTACCATCCTACTGTTGTTGTTCTGCGTATCGCGCTTTTGACGACACAGCACGCGGTCAATTACCGCAAGTCGGTCGAAGGTTCGGCGAGGTTCAGAAACTAACCCTCTTGACTCGACTTGTGAACATTATTTTTGGTGACAGTGGATTTCATATGCCCAGAATTCACGTGTTATTTCTACAGTCCCGTGTCGTTTTAGTACATTAAAACCCCCATTTTACGCTTGTCTTTCCCGCAATTTACGTCTAAAAATTGATTTGTTCGCTATACGCCATAGAGCCAAGAGTGTGTTGGACGTTTGTTTGTCGTACATATGCATTTCTCATTCTAATACGTACGTAATTTGTACGTTTCGTTGTTTTATTGTTTTTTTACAAGCTGGAATCAGCTAGAATATTGCGTAGAAGAGAGTATAGACAACATTGATGGCTGGGAAAGAATTGATGAATAACCCTTGCAGATTTACTTAGACATTGACTCCAACGTAATGACATAGGACATAGAAATAATGAACATAATCGCATAAATGAAAACTTGACAGAAGAAGAACCTCCCCACAAAGAAGAAGTGTCTGCTCATCGCATAAACCCAGTTCCTACAAAGGACGACGCCATATTGAGGCATGTTGAAGGTCTCAAAAGCATATTTTACTACTAGTATTAGCAATGTGCCACCAAAATTATTTTAATTAAATTAATAATATTGAAAGAACTATTTAAAAAACATGCAACAAAAAATAATAAAATAAATAATCAATTTACATTTTCCCTCTGTTTACATTTAATTTTTTTTTTTTGGTCCTTTCAAAAATTTAAAATCGTGTCTTGACTGTAATTCTATACAGTCCACTGCATCCGGAGGTGATTGAGAGATCTAGAAGAAACGGAATACGGTGAGTTTCTTCTTAGGTTTGTGACACCTAAGGTGCGATTGCACCACATGTTAATATTATGTCAGGTATAGACAATTTAGTTTCTTTGATCTATCGTCTATATGGTCAAGATTGAGATACCCCTATTCCTGTTCTGCCTTTTACCCTTTTACAATAGATTATCATCCTCTAAGCGGGTGTTGAAATCACTGGAAAGAAATTGAAGAATATATAAAGTATCGTTTAATCCTTTTGTTTAAATTAATGCCGCATTGAGCAAGCTCAGATTACGAATACGAATGGTTAGATGCTGTAAAATATTAAAAAAATAATTTATAACCAAATTTCGTCACACGTTGAACGAAATAGAGATGCGTACACGCAATACATGTCACATCAATATCAAACTAGGCAGAAATTGTGCTATGAAAATAGGAATACCTCGGTGGTCTCCTGGAACGAGGCTCGTACCCGATCCGACCACCAGACCTGTTAAATTCACCTTGACAACTTCAGAGCGAGCTGATTCAACAAACCACTTCATGACAAGGAAGTGAAACAATGTCATATTAGGAAAGTTGGATTTATCTAAAGAGTGTTGTTTTTTTTTTTTAGAGATTTGTTTTTCGAGTCGGCAGTACTTTTTCCAGCGACAGCCGATTTGCGCTCAGTTTGGTTTGCCATTTCGCCATGAATAGACTTAAGCCAGAACAAATTTATTTCGAAAATCGTGGTCAAGTTCGCGAAACTTACCGTGCGCAATTTCGTCCATTTCACGGTCAACATAATCGTCCATACGAGCAAGTAATTCGAATAATCATGTATCGTTTTCGCACCACGCATACTCTAATTGATAGTACGCATCCGTAGAGACGTCGTACAGTGCGCAGCGAAGAAGCTGTTAGGCCAGAGCGTTGCAGTGAATGGAGAGCGCTGTAGATCCAGGATTACTGACTTTTTCGTTCCCCAATTGAATGGCATTAATGTGGAAGAGCTGCGGTACCGACAAGACGGCGCAACATGCCGCACGGCGCGCGCTGCAATCTATTTATTGAAGGAAACATTCGATGAGCGCGTAATGGACCTGCGAATTGGCCTCCCAGATCGTGCGATTTAACCACTTTTGGATTATTTTCTGTGGGGATATGTGATGTCCCTAGTCTACGCCGACAAACCAGAGACGATAGACGACTTTGAAGCCAACATTCATCGCGTTATTGCCGATATACAGTCCCAGCGCTTTATTCGGCGCCCAAATTATCTTTCCAATAAAGCCATTACCATTTATGTTTTATTTCATTTTAAAGTTCTACGCATCCAAAAAAAAAAAACATCCTTTATTTAGATAGGAATTTTATACATGACGTCAGAGAAGTTAGCAATGATGCTGCTGGACCCTACGATTATCACATAATAACAGCAAATGTAAATCGCTTTCTGGCAGGTACTTACCGATCTAGAAACCAGACTAAACTTTTTTGCCTTCAATGCACCATCGATGTCTCGTCTAGCCTTCGACGCTAATGACGTTATTGAACGACCGCTTGGAGAAAAAATATGATCGCTGATGCGGTTTTAATAACGGGTTATCACGCCGCTGTGGCCCGACCGGAAGGTGCTATTGGGGCGGGTGGGGGCATCCACATGTCCACGCCTACTCTCGGAAGATTACAATTAATATATTCATCATAATATACTCGAAAGAGATTAACCCTGTCTCAAGAGAGAGAGAGAGGTTCTTGCGATTGTGTTGCAAAGTTAACCGTGTCGAAGGTAACCGACACCAGTAACAGGGGAGAGCATGAATTTGTGAATTAGAAGCTGCCTATTTACCATAATATCGAAATCCATCTTGCCATCTTCTGGGAAATAAACTATACAAAAAAAAATACAGTGAAACATGATCTTTCATAATAAAAGAGCAGCATCCACCGCCGTTTCCGAGTGCCTGGCAATTGGTCAGAACACTCCTTCAACTGGCGGTGGTTCATGTGCGAATCTTCTTCTCCCGGGTGGACCATGATAAGAAGTTGTCGACGGGTGATGGGAAGAAGACGTAATTTTAAGTAGTAAAGAAGTAGATAATGAAGAAAGAATAAAATAGAAAATTTTACGATACAATTAGAATTCGTAATGCTAGAAATGAGTGCGTTGTGAGATTAATTAATTATATGGATTTTACCCTTCAATTATTCTCTTTGGCGTGACATCCAAACGTCTCTCTGGTGTTGGCTCTGCGCCTGGATCCTGTATGGACTCCATCTTCAGCGTAATGAATTCCACAACATGGCGGGAACGGCCAACGGCTGCCCGCAGGGCGAACCATCCTAGCTCGAAGCGCGAATGGAAGTGTACGTACCTGCTAGCGCCGGCCCGTCACTCGAATCGATGGACGCGATCGTAGCGGCAAATATCGCAATCGGTATTAGGCGTGAAATTAACTAACCAGGGTGATGGTTATTTTAATTAGGTACACTAACGTTACATTTTTTCTTATACTTAGAATCCGTAACGTTATAATTTGTTTAATTACGACTCGAGGAGTGATATCTTTCACCTGATTTTATTGAGCAGCGAAAGTTTACGCTCTGTTAAATCCCCATGACACACCAAGCATCGACATGATAATAGTGAGACATGACGTTCCTTATAAGCAAAGTGCGACTCGCGAACTTTTTGATTGACAAAGTTTTCACTTGGGCTGAAAGCGCAGTTCGCGGCAATTCAGCTGAAGAGAGTTGAAAAATAATAATTATCTTTTTTTGCATTGTTATATAATAATAATTACATTAATTAATAATTATAAATGACAGATATTGAAATACTTGCCAACAAGAAGAAAATAACCCTACACGTACAGTATCATAAAATATAATTTATTAAATTACCTAATTAAGTTATTTTCTCATTAAATGTCACGTGTCAAAGTCAATCCCGCTTAATAGTGTGGTAAGGCGAATAATTATCAAATGTCTGAGAATATTCACCATTGGCAATACATACCATTCTAGGCTTCATTCACCCCTGCGTTCGGAATTTATTTTAATATTTGTAAATATAATACATATATATATTTTAACATTTGTTTCTTCTCTATGAGGGTAAGACTCGTGTATAGAGAAGGAGTATATACAAGATAATTTATGTTTCAGATTCAGATTCAGTTTAAAATTTGACGTCTTGATAAATATAGTTATTTGCGGTATATTTTAGTTTTGGAATATCAATTAGATTTCCATATCTTGTAGATAGGAATTCGCTTCTAAAATTTAATTATTAAGGAGAACACATTATTATTATGAAGTTGTAATTATTCAGAACATACGGTGTGTGATGTTTTAAATACTAATTTAATGTATTAATTATAAATATATACATCTAAAAACGGGTATATTTAAAACAAAAACAATATTTTTCGACAAAATTGTTTTTATATGTATATATTTATAATTAATACATTAAATTAGTATTTAAAATATGAATTAAATAACGAGATCTGACAATCTGTCATCACTAAAATAGCGGAATATTGAATTGATTCATTGTCGTATACTGCAACTTTTAAAATATCAATGTGACAGATGACATTTTGAAACAGCTGGTGAAGAGTCCGCCATTTTTAACTAACGATTGTCGATTTCACCATCGGATATCGGAGAATGAAATCGGTTTACTACCGAACATACGAAAGTATTCATAAATAAGGGCGGGTTGTGTGATCAGTGGTAACTTTTTACTATGGTAAAAAAGTTACTTCAGTAAAAAAAAAATTCTCTCTTTCGAAAGATGAGTAAATATATTTTTACCAACGATCGAACAACTCATTTTCGCAATTTTTTTTTTTACTGAAGTATGTTTTTTACCATAGTAAAAAGTTACCACTGATCACACAACCCGCCCTTATTTATGAATCAACTCAATATCCTATTTTATAATTGCTTTACGTCGTATCCTCCCATCACTGTTGGTGTCATTGCCAGTAAGAAAAAATGCCAAAGTAGCGAATATGTCAAACTTATTTTTAATATATCTAGGTTAAGATTCAATTTGAAATAAAGTGAACATTGTCTTTATCACGAGTAAGAAAAAACATAGGTAGTAGTGAAATCGTATGAATTTTTCCGACTGGCAAGTATATTGACTATCTGTCATCTCGTGTCAAATATATGTCCGTAATGTTTACGTTTGTTCAGTAATTATTTATTGTAAACAAGATCTCACTTTTAATTAAGAATTTTTTTTTTCAAGTGGAATGAAGAAGTATAATTTATTAGAGATATACAGGCCTATTCTCAAAATTGCAATATTGAAATGAAGGTGATTGTTACACCAACCCTCAAAAATAGACAGATATTTTTGACAGATTATGGTACGTTTATCTCCCTCACTCCCTCACTCTCTCTCCCTCTCTCTCATTCAAATATAACACTATTTTTGAGGGTTGGTGTAACAATCACCTTCATTTCAATATTGCAATTTTGAGAATAGGCCTGATATAATTTAAAATTGATACTTAATAACACCGTTTGTACAATAGCAGTGAGGGCAATACAGAATGCACTGCATGTATTTATTATAGTAGATGATCAAGATTTTTATACGATATTCGAAATTCACATACTCGTATTTTTATCTACTTTAAATTCTGTACACGCTCCGTATTAGCGGCGTATCTTTGCGGTTATCGCAGACACGACCTCCCGGGGCTCGGTGGCGCGGGAGCCAGCTCACCTGAAGCTGGTCCGGCGGGGTCTCATGGACGGTGCGCGTACCGCAAATGCATGCAAATTGGTGCACAATACAGGGTGTTACGTCATCCTTCGGATGTCATAGTTTATAACAAAATTAGAGTAACGCTCACATCATTACGAGCTCTTCCTTCCTGTCTATTGTCACCTGGCATCACCGGTGCACCTGAATGCTGGCGTGTATATTATAAATTAATTATCACAATGGTTAGATAACACTTCAGTGTCGGAACATGTTTCTGTTATGTCATCGTGGCTGTTTTGATTGTCCGCGAATACAAGCAAAAAAACTGTATTTTAGGAGAACACATTCTTATTGTGAAGTTGTAATTATTCAGAACACAGGTCTGTGATATTTTAAATATAAATTAAATATATTAATTAGAATGATATACGTATAAAATCAATATCGAAAAATATTGTTGTTGCGCCACCGGGATTCTCGAACCTGGATCTCTTTCCTAACCGGGGAAGGTGCATTATCCAACTATGCTACAGCGATTTAAATTTAATAAAAATGAATTGATAATTCTGGCGTCTGCTACCAGTTTACTCAAAGGTATTTGAGATTCTGTAAAAATATGCTAGATGGCTCTGTCAAATAATGGAACGATTAAATGTATTAATATCAAAAAGGTAACATATAGGTTCGAAAATTGTCGCTAAAAATATTGTCGCTGTAGCATAGATGGATAATGCACCTTCCCCGGTTAGGAAAGAGATCCAGGTTCGAATCCCGGTGGCGCAACAACAATATTTTTCGATAGAATATAGATTTTATATGTATATGTTTCTAATTAATATATTTAATTCATATTTAAAAAAACTGTACACTACTGATAATTCTGGGAAATATAATATAAATTAAATAATCCACATGTTTCGCTTATACGCGTGTAGAAAAACTGCCGGAGCCAAAAATACCGAATCAACGAAGCAAACTGATAATATGTTATATAAAATTATAATAAAAAGACTAGTGGTCACTTATGGTTGTGATACGTGGTGCCGAACCCAAAATGACGTACACTAGAAAACGGAACACGGGCAATAAAAATTAATCACGAGGGCGAAATTTTAATTTCGGACTTTTCCCGGGAGTTTGTGGGTGTGTGGGTGTCTCGCTGGGAGATTTTGAGACGGTCAAGTGATCGGAAAGAGGTTGAATGCGATCCACCATTCCCCTTCTTGCTCAGACAGCGATGGGCTGGCCATATTGAATGAATGCCAGATGACAGGACACCAAAAATCATGACCAAGTGGAAGCGGCCTAGAAGCAGGCCAAAGGAGAGGTGGACTGATCTAGGAACTGGACAAGAATGGTGAGCACTTGTGGAGGAAGCAAATTACAATATCCCACCCTGAGATGTAATGCCGTGGAAGAAGAAGAAGAAGAATTGAAATCAATATGTTATGAACGGATCATTTATTACAATTACGCTCGCGCCTTTGTGTACCAGTATAACCGTTATTTGTTTAGTTTTAAAAGTTACCGGATTATTCTTCAATTATTGGTACTACAATTGCTAACCCCCGTTTTTAACATATCGTTCTACTCAAGCCATACAATTGCTACTTAGTAAATTGAAAATTTCATTCAGTTGATCCGTGTTGTACGGACTAAATTAAACTTTAAAACACTATGAGTTACAAATAAATAAATGGTAGATTCGTATAAACAACAAATTTATTATTTATTAATACATCATTGATAATAAGGTAGTTTCGCTTTATCATTACTATTATTTCTTTTATTTAGAATTTCACAATCCGACTTTCTTCAATTAGTCTCGTCACGTGTCCGTCACAGTCCCACTTCAGTTTCGTGACAGTTCGCACAATGTTGACAAACATGGATTTTATTCTGGTTAGTTTTTCTGTCTCTCTCAAGGAGATGAGCATCTAATAAAATTATATTGTAATGAAATTTTCACTTTTTTTTCTGTTTTCTTCGTTGTTTTAACAATATGACAGTTTTTATTTTTTTCGGTGTCATTTTTAAGAAAATACAAATGATGACTTGTAATGAAAGATGGTAAAAGTCTGAAGGAAGTGAGTGAAGTAAAATATTTGGCAGTCATGATAGATTCAAAATTGAATTTATCGCAAAATACAAGATACGTGACTAAAAAGACTGCTTAGAATGATTAGAAGACAGAATAACTTCTGGGAATGACTAGAAGACAGAATAACTTCTGGGAATGACTAGAAGACAGAATAACTTCTGAGAATGACTAGAAGACAGAATAACTTCTGGGAATGATTAGAAGACAGAATAACTTCTGGGAATGACTAGAAGACAGAATAACTTCTGGGAATGACTAGAAGACAGAATAACTTCTGGGAATGATCAGAAGGTTCATTAGTACCGAGTGTTGTAAAATAATAAGTAAAAAATATATTTCAACGGAATGGTATTTATTTATAAAATACTCACTATGAAAATATTGGTAGAATTTTACGAAAAATGGATGCAAATCAACATGAGCACGAGCATCATACAAGAGGAAGAGATAGACTGAGGCTGCCATTCAGGAAGAAGGCTAAATCTCAGAACATCGATGATGTACAGTGCGATGAAGATTTTTAATGAAATGCCAGAAAACATAAGAAAGGAGGAGAAACTACATAGATTCAAAATGAAACTAAGCAAATATGCGAAAGATAAGTTGTAGTAAAAAGAAACTATTTTGATCTTGTTTATATCAGAGCATATATAAATATACTGATAGTTAACGACGCACCCACGGTGGCTGCTCACCCTGGCGTCATTTTCTATTCAAGGCTTTGATCGTATCTCTCGCTTTCGAGAAGTTCCACCCACATCATGCAGCACCTCTTGATGGGACCAATCAGCTGTATGCATTATTTATAAGTATATTTATGCGTGAGTCTGCGTTCTTTCTATCACTTCTGCAATAATTTATTCATTGGAAGCTGTGTCGCAAGTAACTGTCGCTCTAAATTGAATTCAGTTTTCAATTATATTATTTTTAGATTAAATAAAACACAACCGTCTACATCATTATGTATATATATATATAAATGCGCTGTATTTATTGTTAGTTTTAAATACGACCAGACGAAGCTTGAGCTAAGCGAAACCGGTTGACGTTTAAACAGGCGATGTGAGTTTGTAGATTGCGTGTATTATTTGAGTATTTTTTTAAATGTTCGATTATCGAGTATTTAAAAGTTGACGAGTGTCGAGATGTTTTTGGGATTACCAATTAGGGGTGATTGTGTGAGTGTACGCCGACTCCAGATCACAGAGTTTGATGATGATGATGTGGTTTTGCGTGAATGCGATATGGATGCTCCAATATTCACCCATAAATGCCCACGTGTTCTTTTGTAACGCGGAATGTTAAATGAAATGTATGCAGACATGTGTGTATGACGGAAACTACTTACGGATTCGTTGAATTTGTTCAAGTTCAGTTGTACAAAGGTAGAAGTTAATGCCAGATGAGATTGGCGGCGGCTTCTAGAGCTGCTGCTCGGGCGACGTCGACTGGTAGAAGGATCATGATTCTATTGCGTTGTATTGTTGCATGCGTCGGTACCCTACGTCTTTATGGCTGTTGGGAGTTGCGTTGCAACCACCGCCTTGCTGGATGCGGTGGAGGCGTTAACCCTACACAAGGTCGTAATAATCGAAAATATCAATGAGTGATAATGAAAAATGAGTTACCATATAATGTTACAAATATCATTAATTCTAAACACTTATTAAGAAAAAGTACTTTCCAGTATTCGACACCAATTCTTCAAAGGTCACATAGATTAAAAGAAAAAAAGGTTGAGAAACTAAATAACGCACTTCATAAATCAAACCGTGGCTTTGCGCCAGTGTCAGTGCAGTTAAAAGAGAAAATAATAATGAATTTAATAAATCATAGATGGCGGTACAGTCGCTCGCAACTAACATATAAAGGAAGGTACAGAATTGATTAATAATTGATTGACTTCTAATTAAAATGTCTTCAGATACAAATATAGATTGCCCAGGCACTATTTCCTGCGGCGAAGCAACGCGCTCGATCCTCCGGACTGAGCTGCACACAGAAGCGGACAGCGTCGAGAGAACTCTCCAATTGATGATATGTAAAATAATAAAAACAATATATTTTTAAGTCTTGTAGTATTTATTTTAGTTTAAATATTTAAGGATTATGCTAGAATAAGGCGGCACTGTACATCAAGTGTCGCGCCTAATTAATTTGAAATACTTAACTTCCAGTCAATTGTTTAGAGGGTTTTTTATCAGTAATTTTTTACCCTTCCAATTCATGTATTAATATAAAACACTCAGATGTTTATAATAATAAGGTAGTTTGTAAAAGTGTCAAAGTGATTAGCGCTGATGCACTTGTAGTAGTAGATTAGGCGGTCTAGCCGCATGTAGAGTACTCAGAGTATCGTAGACTCTAAGGAATTGGAAAAAAAAAAAAATTAAAATCTCACACTTCACCAACAACGTAAACATCAACACGTATACTGGAGACCCCCCATAGCAGTGTGGTCCCATGGATTCCTGGATCTGACGATACTGTGCTCTTGTTCCAGTTCTGGACCCCGCATGCTGCTGCTGGTGAGGGACCCTCGCGGCGTGTTGCAGTCCCGCAGGCACCGCGCCTGGTGCCCCGGCCAGCCGGACTGCGACCGGCCCGGGCTGCTGTGCGCCGACATGGTCTCCGACTACGTGGCCGCCGTCAGGATGGCGGCCATTCACCCCAGGAGGTTCAGGTAACAGTAACGCCGTGTTCTTCAATTCATTTTTGTTGTTCTTTTGTATCAAAGTTTTCGCTGGTTTACCAGCTAATCGCTTTTCACTGATTACATAAATCGTATGGCACAATTCAGCCACAAGTTGTGTATTTGTTATGTGTGATGTTTTCTTCTTCATCGTACGCTCAATGCTGGGCGTCGTGGTTCACTGAAATATCTGGAAATGTCGTGTAAAAATTTTTAATTACAATACTGGGCATAATTTTATTCAAACGACGGTAATTTCACGGAATTTTCGAACCGTCTAACAGAAACAGATCATTGATTCGAAATAATTCTGAAGTGATCATCATTATCAGTCGTTTTATATCCACCGATGGATGAAGGCCTCCCCAAGTGTCTCTTATTTTTTTATGTCCATTATTATTTGCCGCCATTAACCATATACCATTATATCTCCATCTCTTGCATTGGCTGCACTGCAATATAGCATGGCTGTCATGTAACATTAAAAAAAAAAAAAAACTGGCGGTGAATGAGTAAGACCGATATGGGAGCTTTTGCTCATTGGGAGAAGGGTCACCATTCACTGTCTTCATCATGCCAAACATACGCGAGAATTATTCTCAGCACCAGATAGCAAAGGTGTTAAGCGTGTTTTCTTCTTTTCTTCTCGGGGTAGGACTTTAATTAGTCTAACTTTGATGTTTTCAGAAATAGTGCAGTTATTTAATTTTTAAATTTTGGTTATCAATATTAAGATGTCTCACAGATGCGAAGCTATTATTTTTATATGAGAAGTATGCAAGTCTTGGGCATTACAGGGCTAACGACCTGTCATCGGCTGGCTTAAGTGATCACTTTACACAATGTAACGTTCACCTATTTACCCACGCTACCGCATCTATCAAAATTTTTGTTTGAAAGTTGACAATCCCCCAGGCGATAAAACCCAGTAATTAATTCCTACAAATATTGTAAATCTTGGTTAGTTTCTAATGAGTGTTCCAACGAGGTATTTGAAATTGCCGCCATTTCTCTGGCGGTGCTTTTTGGAAGTTGGCTCTTGACACATGTCGTGTGTAGACAGTATGCCACTACAAAATGACGCGCTACGCGGCTCACACCGTGAGCGAGCTTCTTGCTTCACGCTCGTCAAGCGTTAAATATCATTGTCGTTCGTCAGTTGAGTGTTTTTAAACCTCTCCATTAGCGCAGTCATTCGTCTTGTTAAGTTTTCCATAATAATATTTTATCTACGACTTATTGGCTGTAAAGTGCTTGATTTAACTGCCAGGTCTATGAAGCGCGAGCAGAGGCAAGTTTGGTTAAGATTACGTAAATGTTTTCTCTTTTATATATACTTTGTTTTATTAACCACTTATTGAGTTTAAATACATAATTATGCTAATTTCAAAAGTATATATTTAATTTGAAATGAAGTGTACATTGTCTTTATTACGAGTATGAAAAAAACATATATTAGCGAAATATATTGACATCTGTCATCTTTTCTTATCTATGTTGTCTATGGTAAGAGAGCTCTTATAATACTGCTGTAACTGAAAATTAAAATCTGAATAAATGTTTTAATTTAACACTTTTTATTGAATGCATAACGGCTTTAATGTGTGAGTGGTGGGTGCCCCAATATTTATCCATCTCTCGTGTGTCCGATTGATAGTGGCGGAATGTATTTGTATATACTTTTTATTTATATTGTATTCACGCCCTTGTGGGCTTTTATATAATTAATTATTTTTAAAAAAAAGATGTGCAGCTACACAAGTAGCAAGTAATATATATAAAACAAAACATAATCAAATTGAATTAAAAAAGAAAAATCAATTAAAAATTAGGTTTGACACAGAATGGCCAAGTACCAAAATCAATGACACCTTTGACTCAGAGCAGCATCAAAAACATCGGTTAATTTATTGTATGATTATAAGCTATATACAATAAAATTAATGGGATGGCCACGATCGTGTTGCTACACGGCGTCGGTACTGTGATACTTTACGGCTGCCGGGAGTTTGATTTCGCGCACCGGTAATTGCCGGGCGCGTTCAGTAACGCCGGGCGGTGACGGCGTTAGACCCCCGCAACGGTATTGAGATTGCGTCTCCTTCCGCTGCCTTGAAGGAGTATGTCTGGCTGACCGAGAGAAGAGATCGAGACGATAGACTCCTGACTCCTGACTCCTCACGCCGTTCTGTAGTCGCCGTCTCCATACGAAACGAGCACAAACACGTATAAGCCCTACTTACAAACAGGAAATTCGCAGCCGGCCCGGCCTCTAAATGACGTCGCGTTTTTTCTCATCATTTGCGATACTATACGTATATTAATTAGTACAAATTAAATGGATCGATTTAAAATTGTATACCGGGAAAATACAATTAAACGAAAGAATATTTTTGTTACATTTATTGTATTTATTGTTAGTTTTAAATTACGCCCTGACGAAGCTCGAGCTGAGCGAAACCGGTTGGCGTGTAATAAAATTCGTGTTTTTTTTTTTTTTATACAAAGTGATTGTGTTTTATTTAATTTAATATTTTTGTTGCTACCGTAATTCGAACGTGGATCTTTTCCTATTCGGTGAAATGCGTTAACCGATTACACCACACCAACGTAGTAAGATTTTCGAACTTGTGTGCTGTAGTACGTTCAAATTGATACATCATTCTAAATTTAAATCTTTTTTAAAAATTAAAATTGATACATGTAATTAGTATTAAAATACCACAGAACTGTGTTCTGAAAAACTGCAACACTTCAATCGGGCGCTGAAAACGTGATCAACATCTGTGCGTTTGTTTCCATCCTTCTAGCGCGTGTCATTACTTTATCGAGCTCGCCATTTTTTCTGTTTTTCTATATCTGAGCGTCGCTTTGTCTGAACCGGATCGTCTTCACAAAACGCCAAAAGTCATTAAAAAAACACTTTTTTTTTTTAATATGCAACGTCAAAAAAAATGTAACTTTACGTTTTAATTTTGATAACCAACCATTATTATAATTATTACCTAGGTAAGGTGTATAAAATTTAAATCACTTCACAGCGGCATTGAAATGTTCTAATTTTTTTTAGTATCTGACGGTGGATTGTGAAAAAATGTACCATTTTACATATTTCTTCAATGAAATATTATAAATTTTCCATTCAATTATCATTTGTGACGGACAAAGATTTTAATGAAATCACATTTTTTATATCTAATGTTACACAACACGGCGAACACGGGGAAAAATAGATGTCTCACTTAGAAAACGTATGTAGATGAAATTTTGTAACTTTGTACGTGTCATTGTAGGCTAATCGGTAAAACTGTTGTTAGTCGGCTGTATAAATTTCCGGTGATATTAACTTTTGACTACAGTAAAAAAAAACTAAAGTTAAAAAATTTGCTGAAACGGGTTGTTTGATCGTTGGTAAAAACATATTTATATATATATATATATACATCCCGTAGTAAACTCATTTTACTCTTCGATATCAGATAGTAAAAACAAGAATCGATAGTTAAATATGGCGGAATCTTCACAGCTGTTCCAAAAGTCATCTGACACATTGATTGCGTTATACGACATTGAATCATTCAATATCCCGCTATTTTAGTGATGAGAATTCATCAGATGATGATCTCGTTGTTTAATATACATTATTACACGTAATACGAAAAGATGTCATCACCAAAGTGACGGATATCGAACGCCTGAGCGAAAAAATCCAACATATTTCATAATTATTTGTCACATTTATAGACATCTCCGTCTACGCTTTGACAATAGTATATTTGACATTCGAACAACCCGAAAACGATTTTTTACCACGGGCGTTAGTAAAAAAAATATTACTGATCAGACAACCGGCCCTGAGTGATTTTTTTAAATTTGCTTTTAACATATCGAATGTTTTTTTTTAAGACTTGCAAGTCAAAATTGCGTTAAGTATTTTCAAAACACGTGTGTAATATTTTCAAAACATAAAAAAACACTTAATTCGGACGATATTTGAAATAATTAAAACAAAATATAGTACAATAATATATAAATATGAATTAAATATATTAATTAGAAAGATATACATATAAAATCAATTTTATCGAAAAATATTGTTGTTGCGCCACCGGGATTCGAACCTGGATCTCTCTCCAAACCGGGGAAGGTGCATTATCCAACTATGCTACAGCGACGATATTTTTAGCGACAAATTTTCGAACCTATATGTTACCTTTTTGATATTAACACATTTAATCGTTCCATTATTTGAAAAAACCATCTACCTTATTTTTACGGAATCTCAAAGACCTACATTCTGAATAATTAAAACTTCACAATAAGAATGTGTTCTCCTAACAATAATATATAAACAAACAAAAAAACAGATTATTATATGCAAGGTGGTACGATAAGTCTGTCAGACATTTTACGCGTTTTTTCTTTTCTTATTTTTACACAGACGCAAGGTCTGACTGACGAAATGATGTTGAACTTGTGGGTCGGCATGCCCTTTGACCTCAGAACGCACGGGAATGGTGTCAGACGAGATTTCTGCGTTGGATAATAGATACGCTGCATTATACGCGTAAATCAAATCGATATTCTATCTATATTCATATGTATCAAAATTCTCTTAAAAATTAATAATATTAAATTAATTATTCCGGCGAAGAATTGAACCCGGCCTCCACCGTGACAAGCGGAAATACCAATCATAACTTATTTACGATTGATAATGCCCTTACAAGGCGAAACGCGTCCCAAGTCAATTAAACGAGTAGAATAAAAAAAAACAAGTGTTTTATTTTCACAACTAATCGTAACGCATAACTCAAAAAAATCAGCTTATATACTTACTCCACAGTACAGTCTATTAGGCCAATAGCGAGACGGCAGAGTGCTCGCTTAAGGCCCGTGGCCACGGAAGGAGACACGTTAAGATACTATTTTTATTTGTTAACTTTGTTTCATTAACCATTTATTGAGTTTAAATACATCTATCGGTTTCGAAAAATACTATTTTCTTCTTCATGATGTCAATACTAACTAAAAACAGATGTTATTGTTTCTTTAACAGAATCTATTTTTGAAAAATAAATTTAATACCTAACTCAAATTGTTACTTGATACAAAATTACTCGAATAATTTTTTGCAAAAAAGTTTTTAGATTGGGACTCGTAGTTAAATTTAGTTGGTTGTTTATAATTTTTTGATTAGTTTTACACGCTTTATTTATCTCCAACGATTCCAAATTATTTCATTTGTGACTAACACCGTTTACATGCAAAATTGACAATCCCAATTTTTTTATCAAAATCATGACCATTTTCTATCAAATGGTTAGAAAATTCTGAAAACCCACTATTGTTCAAACATCTCAAATGCTCCCTTTACTCTTATATTAAAATTTCTACCCGTTTTACCAATATATAAAATGCAGCACAATCCTTGCAACTGAGTTTATAGACACCAGAATTGTTAAATTTATCATCTTTGTCTTTAGAATTGATGAGTAAATTTCCTATACTATTATTTGTATAAAATGCCGGTCTAATGTTTCGTGGTAGGTGTTTAGATATTTGATTCGAAAAGTTATTTAAAATCCTACTCCAATAATCATTATTATCATTGTGTTTTATGTGTGATTTATATAAAAATTGATTATTTTTTTAAATAGTGTCTATTAAACCTGTATCATACCCCTTATTAACTGCTTTTTTTTTTTTAATTGTATTAAATTATTAATATTAATTTTTCCAATTTTAAAAGTATGAGATATATCTCAATTCCATGCACACGTGATGTGTTCGATACGTTGTTACAAACGTCACCTTAAACCGCACAATTACCCATTCTAACGAGTTGACATTAACATGAATACAATGTGTTAAAAGTGTATTTAATATTTCTTCAGTTTTAACTACACCTGAGGAATTTCAAAATCATTCGACCGACTGTAGAAATGACATTTGACAAGTGCGATGTAAAGCGAGACGGCGAATCTCCGAGACACGGTGTGGTACTAGTGATGGTAAAATCGTTATTTTAACCGTTATTGTGTTCGATAGTAACGATGATTGATAACTGATTAACGCATTGATTCCGATAGCTAAATCTCAGTTACCAATCATTGTTAAATCTCTGTTACCAATCATCGTTAAATCTCAGTTACCAATCATCGTTAAATCTCAGTTACCAATCATCGTTAAATCTCAGTTACCAATCATCGTTAAATCTCAATTACCAATCATCGTTAAATCTCAATTACCAATTATCGTTGAATCTCAGTTACCAATCGTCGTTAAATCTCAGTTACCAATCGTCGTTAAATCTCAGTTACCAATCGTCGTTAAATCTCAGGTACCAATCGTCGTTAAATCTCAAATACCAATCGTCGTTAAATCTCAGTTACCAATCATCGTTAAATCTCAGTTACCAATCATCGTTAAATCTCAGTTACCAATCATCGTTAAATCTCAGTTACCAATCATCGTTAAATCTCAGTTACCAATCATCGTTAAATCTCAGTTACCAATCATCGTTAAATCTCAATTACCAATCATCGTTAAATCTCAATTACCAATCATCGTTAAATCTCAATCACCAATCATCGTTAAATCTCAGTTATCAATCATCGACACAGTCACGTGACGGTTTACATAACATCGATTGTCTCAAGAGCGGAAATTCAATCTTGAGAATTTAGTAAATTTTAATTTGATTGGATCCCGGGTTTGGATTTCCTGATCGTGTCACGGTTTTAATTTTAAGTTCGGTGTATCGTTTGTAGACACACTATACCGCCCGGAGTTAGAAACATCCCCCCCCCCCCATCCTCCAAGTCTAGAAGTAAACCGCTCACGTGGTCGACACGTGTTTGTATTTCAAAGTTGGATGTGTTCCGTGTTTGAAAGTATCGAGTTCAAACCTTTCGCGCGCGGTGGCGTGTCAAAGGGGAGCTATTTTCGTACGCCCTGTGGGAAGGGGACACAAGTCGAGTTAAATGACAACTAATTTTGTTTAGGGGAAGTGGTTTGGATGTGAGAGACGGTGGCGAGGAAGATGCCATCATAAATTCTTCTTATATATCATAAATATACTTGTTTTTTTTTTATCAATAAGTCTTTATACTGTGCGATTTGTATTCGAGGTGTGTCATTTTTGATAATATTATGATTTAATGCAGGATGAACATTATGTTCCAGGCCGATTTTGTTTGGCCGCCATTTTGGTTAGGCATACATTTGTCAATTCGAATTTGATAGTCGTAGAGAGTAATTGATTACAATTATTATCATCATCATTATTATTAGCATCTAAAGCCTCAACAACGTGTTGAAATCATTAAAACATTGTATCTAAATAATAATGGCAATGCTGTAAACCCATTAATGGTGATCGCTGTCGTCACATGTTGCCGAATCGGGTCGATCGGGTCTGGAACACGTGCGCTTTCAATGGGACGGTGCCACCGCACACACAGCAATGTAATGTCAAAATGTGGCGATGTCGATCGCCTGATTTGACGGCTCCCGACTATTTTCTGCGGGTGATACTTGAAAAGAAAGGTCTACGCCGATAAGCCGACAACAATTATGATTTTACAGCACGCGTAGCAGAAATAGCACGCGAAGTGTGCGAGAATGTTATAAAAAAATATATGGTTAAAGGAGCACGCATTTGTGCCGCTGCCAGAGGCGGCCACTTGGCCGATGTCATATTCCATACATAATTGCAAAGCGCGCCAAAAATGTGTTTCACGAATACTGAACAATGAATATTACTGTTCATTATCCGATAGATGTCGCTGATGTCTAATATTTGTTAAAACTGCTGTGAATAATTCTTAGATATTGATTACTCTATAATTATTGCATTGCATTTCAAAATGGTTGAGATTTTAAGTCAAGTTCACTGTAGCCTTTTAATAACATTCTGACGAAAATCATAACAATTTAAGATAGCTCTAAGTGTACATATTACCAATATATATATATATTTTTTTTTTACTGGAAATAAAGTCAAAGATGCCACTCTTGCATCTTGAATGAGACAATAAATTTGGCACACCCCTGCTCCGGACCGTGCCGTATTACTAACCACCGTAATGTCTGAATCTGAAAGAAAAGCCTGAGAAGTAGTTGGACAGAATTTTAAAATGCCGGAAATTGAACTGGATCCATTTTTTTTTCAGACACCCATGTTACTTTCTAAACAGCGTGGTGTCACTGTTCACATGTCATTATGTAACTACTCGACGGTCAGCTGACAAAAGTGTAACACATCTCTCAGGCGCACGTATCATACCACCACCGCTGCATACAAAATATTATCATTAAACCAGTAAAATATAATGTTATTAAGGAGAACACATTCTTATTGTGAAGTTGTAATTATTCAGAACACAGCTCTGTGATATTTTAAATACTAATCAAATGTATTAATTAGAAAGATATACATATATAATAATCAATTTTATCTGAACCTGGATCTCTTTCCAATCCGGGGAAGGTTGACGGACAATTTTTCAAACCTGTATGTTACATTTTTCAAATTAATACATCTACCGTTCCATTATTTGAAAGCCTACCTATCTACTTTGTTTTTACGGAATCTCAAATACCTTTGAGTAAACCGATACCATACTCCAGAAATAACAATTAATAGTTGGATAATGCATCTTCCCCGGATCGGAAAGGGATCCAGGTTCGAATCCCGGTAGCAAAAAGAATATTCTTCGATAAAATTAATTGTGTATGTATTTTTCTAATTATCATTTATTAGTATTTAAAAAATAGTTTTTGTTTATTTATGTTTTGACCATGACCATTTTTTGTGTATAAGATACAAGGCAATTAAACAGACACTTTTGAATTATAACGAATTATTTTCAAAATGAAATAAACTATACACCAACTAACTTTAAATTAATATGTTTCCCTTAAAATGAGTAAGTACAAAAAAGCGAAACCTATAACACAGATAGGGGTATATTTAATACATTTAACCAAGGAATCGGAAATGTTCACGTTAGCAATTTTCAGATTAGATAAAATAAATAAAAATTGGTAAAAATAAATAAAATTTGATGAAAATTACAAAGCCTACTCTACGAGTTACATCCAAGAAGTGGTTAAGACGCTCCGTGTCCAGTTGTAAATTGGCCGGTTGTGTGTGATCAGTAATCCTTTGTAATCCTTTGCGGGTTGTCGATACATCCAATTTACTACAGTCAAAGCATAGATGGAGATGTCTATGGGCGTGACAAATAATCATGAAATATGCTTTACTCTGTGAATTTTTTCGCCTCTGCATTCGAAATCTGTCACTTTAATGGTGAAATTGTTTCGCATTACGTATTAAACAACGAGATCATCATCGGACGAACTGTCATCACTAAAATAACGGGATATTGAATGATTAGTTGTCCTAGACTACAACATTCACAGTATCAATGTGTCAGATGACTTTTGGAACAGCTGTGAAAAGTCCGCCATATTTAACTATCGATTCTCGATGTTTTACTCTCGAATATCGCCGAGTAAAATGAGTTTACTACGCGATGTACTTTTGAGAAGTAAATATTTTTTTATTAAAGATCAAACAATCCGTTTTCGCAGTTTCCCCGCGCAGGATAGAGCGCCACACTTTTCTGTCCTGACACAATTCTCGCGTCATACATATTCATACATCTTCTCATACAAGCTCGTCGGTTAGTGTGGCTTCTAACAGAACTATATTCCAATATGTGTTCCGCGGACGTCCTCTATTTCTGGTGCCATCAATACTTTGGTCATTATATCTTTCTTACCGTTCTCTCCTCATTCATCCGTTCCATATGACCATACCACTCAAATGATCCTTTGTTAATCTTCTGGAAAGTTTTAAGTGATGTACGTCAATAAATGCCGTAAATTCTTCTAATAACTTTGACATTTTCAACGATAAATTGCTTCCCTTTAAAATTAAACTACGCCAACTTTTCAATAACTATTAACATAAATTGTACATATTGCATTATTCCATTTCCCTCCCCTCCTTACACTTTTCAGTTTTGTTTTTTTTTATATATATATATACTTACTATTTTTTAGTTTATTATGTTTATTTTAATGTATAAGTCTTTTTGTCTATCGGTTTGTTTGAGTATACTATTTTATTATGTACTAGTTATTTAATTCCGTTGGAACTTCACCGGTGTTGTTTTTACACTGTTTCTTTAAATTAAATAAATAAATAAAATACGATATACTTAATACAAATTTATGAAAAATGTCAAGTTTCCTAATATTTTGATTAGTTTCAAATTAAACACTAAGATTGATCGTTACCAACAGAATACTTAACGAAGATGGCGGCGATCGATATTTCATTAATTATTTACAAACTCTGTCGCCGAAGAAAGGTTAAATTTCATTTTGATATGTTGAAAGGAGCTTGGTCTCGATTTAGAAGACATCGTCAATCGTAATAATGTGATGTATGGATAAATGTGCGAAAGAACTGCAATATATGAAAATGTAGGAGCAAAAATGGGCGATTTGATTGTATGCTGTTTTTTGTACGCCGATGATGCAGTACTAATGGCGAATAATGAACAAGAACTGCAGAGGCTGGTGAGTATGATGCACGATGTATGCAAGGGAAGCGACCTCCTTCTCAAGATAATCCTCTCATCCGGAACCTCGGCTCGTACGAGCACAACATCAGCTTAATGCCTTTCAGATACAAATATAGATTGCCCAGGCACTATTTCCTGCGGCGAAGCAACGCGCTCGATCCTCCGGACTGAGCTGCACACAGAAGCGGACAGCGTCGAGAGAACTCTCCAAATGATGATTTGTAAAAATAATAAAACAATATATTTTTAAGTCTCGTAGTATTTATTTTAGTTTAAATATTTAAGGATTATGCTAGAATAAGGCGGCACTGTACATTAAGTGTCGCGCCTAATTAATTTGAAATACTTAACTTCCAGTCAATTGTTTAGAGGGTTTTTTATCAGTAATTTTTTACCCTTCCAATTCATGTATTAATATAAAACACTCAGATGTTTATAATAATAAGGTAGTTAGTAAAAGTGTCAAAGTGATTAGCGCTGATGCACTTGTAGCAGTAGATTTGGCGGTCTAGCCGCATGTAGAGTACTCAGAGTATCGTAGACTCTAAGGAATTGGAAAAAAAAAAAATTGGAAAGCGACCTCATGATGAATGTTAACAAGTCGAAAGTGATGGTATTCGAGAAGGAGGAAAGCGAGACAATGAATGTTTGAAGCAAGTAGATGAGTTTGTGTATTTGGGAAGTATGTTTGATAGAAACGGAAACACTGAGAATGATATCGAAAGGAGGCTGACTGCAGGGAATAAAGTGAACGGAGCTTTGAATGGAATCCTGGTACCGACACTGATGTATGGAAGTGAGGCCTGTAGCTGGCAGAAGAGGAAGAAAGTAGACTGCAGTGGAAATGATATCACTTAAGGCGTATATGTGGCAAATCTATTTATGACAGAGTAAGGAATGAAGAAATAAGGAAAGAATGTAAAGCTGATGTTGTTAGTATAGTGAGTAAGATTAAGAATGGATCACTTGGGTAGTTTTGTCATATGGAACGGATTAATGAGGAGAAAATGGTAAGACAGATATATGACGCAAGTGTTGATGGCACTAGAAATAGAGAACGTCCGCGGAATACTTGGCACGACCATATAAATCAGTAATGGAAGATGGTTTGTGTTAGAAGCCTCAACAATCGGCTAGCTTTTTCGAGAAGACGTATGAATGTGGATGAGGTGAAAATTGTGTGTCAGGACAGAGAGGAGTGTGGCGCTGTATCTTCTCTGCCTACCCCCCGCGGGGAAACGGTGTGATGGTAAGTAAGTCAATAAAGGCAAAAAATATGTCAATTCATACAGTGGTGTGTTTTGTGCGCAACTTATATTCTAATATTAAAAACTCGATAAATAATACATGTGATATATATATATATATATTGGTGGATTAAGAGAAACAGTGGCGGCATCCTAAAATTTGCCTAAGGGCGGCACTTTACCTAGAGACGTCACTGCATAACAGAACTATTATGGACAGCAACACCTAGAAGGCAACACTCTGTACAGGAATCAATGTCTGCGAATGCTGAATCTGCAGTCAAGTTGTTGGGCGTGCACATTCATTCAGATCTTTCAGATTAAAACAGATTACAGATTAAAAATATACAGAGACATCTTCCTCTTGGGGCAGCCCGTCTACTCATTGTGGTTGCACGTGTGGACTATCGCAACAACATCTATGTTTCAGCTGGATAGATTACAATCTATTCTAAATGCGGCTGCTGCGGATAATATATGGAGTTTCCAAATTCTTTCATATAACATCCCTTTTACATCGGCTACATTGGCTCCGATTCCCTGAAAGAGTTGAATTTAAATTGTGCTGGTTGATGTACAAGGCGACACACAACATATATCCTTTGTATCCCAGACAATTTGAATGGTAGACGTCAAACTCTCAGGTCAACCGCAGGAAGGGTAGTAGAACCGACCGGCCGTTGCCAGAAGTCTAAATTTAGTGATCGGGCATTTGCGGCGGCGGGTCCAGAAGCGTGGAAATCTTTGCCCTCCGTCGTAAGAAACAGTGCATCAGAGACTTTATTTAAGAAGAAACTAAAAAAAGTGAAAATAACAATTTTTAATTTTAAAAACAAAGATAATCGTAGGACTATAAACAGTTTGTGTGTAAAGCGCCCTTGAGGTGAAAATTTTTACGAAAATGGCGCTATACAAATTATTCAATTTTATTATTATTATTTAGGAGAAATAATAATAATAATAATTTCTCCTAAATAATAAAGTTGTATCAATGTGTCCAAAATTTAATAAAAATGAATTGATAATTCTGGCGTCTGCTATCAGTTTACTCAAAGGTATTTGAGATTCTGTAAAAATAAGGTAGATGGCTCTGTCAAATGATGGAACGATTAAATGTATTAATATCGAAAATTGTCGCTAAAAATAATGTCGCTGTAGCTTAGTTGGATAAAGCACCTTCCCCGGTTAGGAAAGAGATCCAGGTTCGAATCCCGGTGGCGCAACAATAATATTTTTCGATAAAATTGATTTGATATGTATATCTTTATAATTAATATATTTAATTCATATTAATTTTATTATTATTATTATAAAGCCCTCGTAATTCAAAATCAAAGAACGAGTCGCGCGGCAGCTCCTCGCGTCCGTTAAACCATTGTTATACTTTTTGTGGTTGCGGTTTACCGTTGGGCCACTCTGAGCTGACCTCGAACGGATAGTCGCCAGTCGGCAGTCAGCAGTCAGCAGTCAGCCGGCACGGTGTCGAGTGTCGCTGCACTTCGCGGCTGTGATCTGAAGATGCCAGGTGCCAAGATGAAGATTTAAAACCTTGATGCACACATTATAAAATTACTTCATTTTCTTTAGTAATTTAACCAACCAACTGAGTATCTTCATTAAGGGAACACATTCCTATTGTGAAGTTGTAATTATTCAGAACATAGGTCTGTGATATTTTAAATACTAATTAAATATATTAATTATAAAGATATACATATAAAATCGATTTTAACGAAAAATATTTTTGTTGCGCCACCGGCATTCGAACCTGGATCTCTTTCCTAACCGGGGAAGGTGCATTATCCAACTATGCTACAGCTACAATATTTTTTCGAACCTATATGTTACCTTTTTGATATTAATACATTTAATCGTTCCATTATTTGACAGAGCCATCTATAACAAACAATATTAACGATAAATATTGTTGTTGCTACCGGGATTCGAACCTGGATCTCTTACCGATCCGGGGAAGGTGCATTAACCGACTATGGTACAGCACACAGTAGTTTTGACTAATGTTACACTTTTCAAATGAATACATCTATCGTTCCATTATTAGAAAGCTATCTACTTTATTTTTACGGTATCTCAAATAGCTTTGAGTAGTCTCCTAAGGCGCCAGAATTAACAATTCATTTTTATTAAATTTTGGACACATTGATACAACCTATATATTATTTCGGAGAACACATTCTTATTGTGAAGTTGTAATTATTCAGAACATAGCTCTGAGGTATTTTAAATACTAATTAAATATATTAATTAGAAAGATATACATATAAAATCAATTTTATCGAAAAATATTGCTGTTGATACCGGGATTCGAACCTGGATCTCGTCCGATTCGGGGAACGTGCATTAACCGATTATGCTATAGCACCACAGTACATTGATGACAAATTTTCGAACCTATATGTTATACTTTTCAAATGAATAACATCTATCGTTCCATTATTTGAACGGCATCTACTTTATTTTTTAGAGTGGAAGAGATCCAGGTTCGAATCCCGGCAGCAACGACAATACGACAGACCTGCGTTCTGAATAATTACAACTTCACAATAAGAATGTGTGATAGTAAAAAAAACTTAACTTAAAACTGCAATACTTATTTGATAAGTACGAGAGCAAGTCAAAATTGATTTATTACTTTTGGGGTTCAACATGTATATTGTAGATGATTTGATGGACAGAACCACGACTGGTGTTCAATTCCTATCCGCCAGAACCATCTCTCGAGCTTGCCGAATCTTATCGTCCAGCTACCCCTTCGCGCGTCACACTCGTCCGGCCACTTTTAAACTTGTCGATCCACAGAGAATAACACCCGTTACGTGATAAAGCACCGTCGCCGTATTGTGATGAATTTCCGACCAGAGAAATCGGATCACGTGTTCGTTGTTCTTCCGTGTGTAATATCCGGAAGGCAAATGACGCGATCGGGATCAAATTTCGCATACGTGACCGCAGTCGTACCAACATTAAGCGAGCATGCGCACTCGCTATACTAATTCATTTTTTTGCTCTGTCATAAATGTATTTGCCGCATATACGCCTAAGTGTCTCTCGTTTCATTTCAACTGCATTCAGTCTATTTTCGTTTCTGGCTTTCACTTCCATACATCAGTACCAGGACTTGTGTGCAGTTACCGTGTGTGCAGATGTCTTGTGTGCAGTTATATTTTCGTCGAAATTTGTTTAACATGTAAAAATATTTCAGTCCTTGAGCAATTTCATTTGAAACGATTTCCACTGTATGTATGATATTGTAATTTTCGCGTCATTTTTTTTTTTTTCGGTGTCTTCGACCAAATTCGATCCACGCGCGGTCAGAATCAAACAAGTAAATTGTAACAAAGGTCGAGGAATGCGGACGGCATCAGACCGTTGGCATCAGCCCGGGAAGACGGAGAAAGGTTACCGGTCCGCCCACCGCACGCGGGTGAAGCACCGAGTACTGGGTCCTTGTAATTACGGGGCGAATTCACTCGTCAAAAATGAACTCGGATGCAGCCAAGTATTCTCCCATCACAAGATGGAACTGGCGTCTCGGATTGGTTAACCTACCACCCAAAAATGTTAAAACTACACGTGTCTGAATCTGAGTCATGTCGAGATTTAAGCATTTAAAAAATATTATTAAAACATATAGCTCTGTGATATTTTAAATATTAATTAGAAAGATATACGTATAAAATTAATTGTATCAAAAAATATTGTTATTGCGCCACTGAGATTCGAACCTGGATCTCTTTCCTAACCGGGGAAGGTGCATTATCCAACTATGCTACAGCGACAAATTTTCGAACCTATATGTTACCTTTTTGATATTAATACATTTAATCGTTCCATTATTTGAAAGAGCCATCAACCTTATTTTTACAGTATCTCAAATACCTTTGAGTAATTCTGGCGTCTGTTATTATGGCGTTGTGTTGTTGAACCCGGGAAACAGCTGCAGTTGCGGTACCAAAAACTCGTCGATCATTCGGCAATACACGTCAGCAGTGACTGTCTCTCGCTGGTAAAAAAAATAAGGGGCAATTATCCCTCGGACAGAAATTGCACACCACACTGTCGTTTTTGGACGATCAAAACGTTTTTGATGGCGTTCCCTTGGGTTGTCGGGGCACCAGTGTCTCATGTTCTGTTTATTAACATAACCATTGATATGAAAATATGCTTCGTCAGTAAACAATATGTTTCCTAGCGTTCGTGCTGTTCCAAAACGTTCCAGATCATTGTATGGGTGAAACTGTAGTTTCTTTTTCAAAATAACGTGCACTGTTGATGTTTTATTATCGATTTACGCGAATTGCGCATAATTTCACGTCGAACTTGAGCCACATGTTTTGGCGTCGCTGCTCGTCCCGGAGAAGTTTGGTTAACCATTGTCACCTCTTGTCTGAATTTTAACCAATGAATCACCGCACTTTAAATATTCCTCAACCGCGAACGCGCGGTGCGCTCCTGACCAGTGACTCATTGCGACTGGCAAATCAGCAAATCACTCGCGTCGAACAATACCTCTCCCACTTACCTCACACTGATGGTTTACTAGCAATTCCAATTTAATCTTGAAATTTTTTCTGGACACCATAAATATATATATATATTTTTATATTTTCACGTTTACTTGCCTTGTATGTTATGTATTCGATCTTATTGTGTTTTGCCCTTCAGTGCGTTTTGATTTTTGTAAAATGTATTTGTCTACCAATTTGCCCTAAAACAGACTTGCCTAGTTCGGCATTAAAATATGTTACAAAGTTTTTTTTTTGGCAGCGAAATCTTGTTAAAAATTGTGTGCGCGCGCACCCACACACCTTATAGACAACATTGTTTCTCTTCACAATTTAAAGACAAACAAGTGGAACAAAAGATCTCACCCACTTGTGGGAACGGTGGTGGCGGCGGGTGGTACGCGACACCCATCGCTAATGAGGCAAATCTGTAATTATACTGTGCCAATTAAAGCGTGTCCGTTCTCTCCGGCTCGTGCACAGCTGATGCAGCGACCGCTGGGAACCTCGTATCTTTGCAATTAACAGTTTCGGCAGATTCTTCGTTTCACTTTCATTTAAATGAGGTATGCAAATTTCTAATTAGGTATGCGTCTGACAGACGCCGTGCATCTTCAACTCGGGCAGTTCTGTGCTGGTTTGGAACCAGGTTTCACCATGATTGCGCTGCGCAAACGTGCAGCACGTCTGCCACCAGATAATATGTACTTCACATATTCAACGTTGATTTTGTACGTGGCGGTGACGATGGAGTCGAATGGGAAAAGAAAATAGGTGGAAGGAGTAGGGAATCGGAAATAGGGATTGATGAGGAGCCTTCGATAGCGGACCAGGATGACTTACGGGATAAAGAGGACAGCTCGAGTCACGTGATGATGACGCCGTCACCGGTTTATCCTGAAGTTCACGATAAATTCAATTTAAGTTCAATTTGACGATATCAAAAACAAACCAGTCGAGCCAAGGGTACAATGTGTACTGGTCGGGAGTGAGCTAAGGGGTAGGAAGAAAACTATAACACTACATTTTAACAGTAATAATTTTGTTTCAAGTCATTGAATACGTGTAGAAATTATGTGTTCAATGTTTCATCTTCACCATCCGCAGCGGGCCTACCCAGGATTTTCCACCTAGAGACCCACACTCTCACAAAGTCCCTGAACAATTCCAGGAATCGTGGTTATTTCATCACGCATATTCTTCTTTAATGGTGTCATGGGATTCTGAAGCCTATGACCGCAGCCGCAATAGAGTGCGCGGGTGCGCGCGCACACGATCATTGGCATCCTTAAACTTGCACTTTTTTTAATGACACCGTGATACATGATACACAAGGTATAGTCGAAGGTCACCGACAAATTGGACAGATTTGATGAAGTGGCTCGCTTCAGAATTCCGTCAGAATTGCTGCAGATTGGATATGTTTCTCTATCAAGAACAAAGCGGAAGAATAACAAAGTGGACGAGACGAGATGTACTTCACACGGTGTATCCAGACTGCGAGAACTGTCAATTGAGTTCGTAGAACAGTACGTGGCAACACTGCAACATCGGCCGTTATCGTATGCCCAAATCCAAGTTAGGCGCGACGGATTATCATCGGGGGACAGAGCGGAGATGAAACGGATTACGACGCGTGCTCTAAACAGCCTCACGAAGAAATATTTTAAATGCTGGACAAACGTTTTACTAGATGCATTACATTTGAGAATCGACCATTTAGAAGAGGACCATGTATTAGATAACTAATAAATATGTTATGTAATTGTAATTTTTTTTAAGTACTTAATTGTCAGTCCTCATAACGTACATGGGCGAGTTTCAAAACTGTAAATGCCCCCCGGGGATTGGACGCCCGCCCCGCCTTCGGCCCAGCCCCGATCCCCTCCTCACTTTTTAAAATACGTAGTAAATAGTTCGTAAATTTAGACAACCCGGGCTTGAGGTGCGCCCGTCGTGTAATTCTACCCGAGGGCTGTGGCCAGGGTGCGCATCCCGGGATCGTCGTCATACTTTTGTTGTTAAACGGTGTGCCACTTGCCAGCCGCGTGGTGGGGAGGATTTCGCCCGAAACTTGGCTGTAAAGGTTCTCAGAGACTAGACCTTCGCTCGCTCCTGATCCGGCTAGGCCGGGGTTCGGCAGACGGCGGCTTTTTTCATAAGCATATGCGAAATTTTAGATGTTTGAACAATTGTGGGTTTCCAGAATTTTCTAATCATTTGATAGAAAATGGTCATGGTTTTGATAAAAAATTGGTATTGTCAATTTTGCATGTAAACGGTGTTGGTCATGAATTAAATAATTTGGAATCGTTGGAGATAAATAAAGCGTGTAAAACTAATCAAAAAATTATAAACAACCAACTAAGTTTAACTACGAGTCCCATTCTAAAATCTTTTCCTAAAAATTATTCGAGTAAATTTGAGTTAGGTACTAAATTTATTTTTTTCATAACTATTGTTTTTTAAAAATAGATTCTGTTAAAGAAACAACAACATATGTTTTTAGTTAGTATTGACATCCCGAAGAAGAAAGTTAAAAAATAAAAATAATGATCACTTTATATATCACTTACCCCATACTAATTACGCCATACTTCCATATATTTTCCATTAAATATAATTAAAAAATAGCGTATTGTCTCTATGAGATATCTGATATTCGTTTAAATTAATAATATATACATTTTTCCGAAATTGCAATATTTTTTCGGGATGGATTCTCTAGTCGTGGCCTCCGCGTCTGTGCGGGTTTGCGATGGCGCAGCTGCCGCCGCGCTGGAGTCGGATGATCCAAGGTCTTTTTGGATCAAACAAATCTCTCGTTTCTTTGGAAAAATACTTGCGCACGTCTGTTTAGTCTTGCCGAACATCAACTCGCAGTCTTATCCAAGCGGAGTGTTTATCTTCTCATCTCGAGCATATTTCTTAATATATACAAAGTTTAATGTTTACGTGCACGCGTCACGAGTGGCCACGATCAATGGATTCGAACACTGCGGCATTACAAATCGATCGTTTAATTTTACTTCTTCAATAATAAGTAAAATTACATTTTGGCCACGTATTATACAGGGTGTCTCGTAGCTAGTAATAGAATATGTAAATCAAAGTAATTTAGAACGAAAAATATTCTCGATAATTTGTCGTTTTTACCCCCGCCTGGCGAATTATCAACTTTCTATGTTTTTATTTTTTAAAATTCGCATTCAAAAGGTTAAGTATTATGTCATACATTCCATATATGAGAGTTCGATGACCTCAATATGTACTGACTCGCTGCTGACCTAGAATTTGCAGGGTGGAAAAAACATAAGATAAAAAATGCCGAAATTGACATTTTTTTTAAAATTTTAAAACGTATTGAAAGATCGTTTATTTTTTTTATTTTTTCAATTATTACTTCGCACTCGTTAAATAATAAAGATGTAAAAACGTGAAATTAAATTTAAAAAATACGTAAATTTTTCTGCGTCAAGCTTTGATTGTGAAAAGGATCATCTGAAATTTGTGAAAGTGTGTGAAATAAATGTGGAGATGGAAAGGTGAAAATTGGTGAACGTTATATTTATATAAAGTGATCATTTAAGCCAGCCGAAGACAGGTCGTAAGCCCTGTAATTATCCCCATGCTTCCATATATTTTCATTTTTTTTCATAAAATATAATAAAAAAATAGCTTTGTCTCTATGAGATATAATTGCTTGTTACTACAATCGCAGACGTGTCCATAGATAATTCATTCAAACCCAGACAAATGTGTTTTCAACCAATAAGACGACAGTATATCTGGTCATGTGTCCCGTGGTTACTGCTCATTTTCAATACGATTCCAAAAATGATAGTTGTGTTGTAAGGTGGACATGTCTACATTTGATTCTGGACCTCGCATGTACATTAAAATTAAAAATACAAGCTTAAATATAAACAAAAGTATAACCTATCAGTCACAACCACCACTTGTACTTTTATAGTTTTGTTTTTAACTATGTTTGAAGAAGAATATACCATAGGTAGCGAAACATGTTGATTTATCGATAAACAGTGGTTTAAACAATGTATTTGGTATTATTATTAATATTTTTACTTCTTCCGTGTCAATGTTGACACATACGAGGGACAAACGCGAGGCAAGTAATGTGCTGATTTATTGGACCGATCCGACGCCGAACTGATAAGAGTACGCCCCCCAACACACCGACACGCCACAGCAAAACTGATCGAATTACACTAAGTGTCGCTGCCTCGTCCACCATATTCTCCAGACGGGGGAAGTCATCACCGAAATTTTAAAAACCGATCACTTTTTGTGGTTTGACATATTTAGATTAAATAAAATACAATCGCTTTGTATGAAACCACGAATTTTATCATACGACAACCGGTTTCGCTTGGCTCATTAGCTTCGTCAACTACTAATTAGTCTAAAATACGTGTAGTTCTTCGTTTTAGTTCGAAAAAGTAAATTTTTTTATTTCGCTGGATTAAGTTATCGATTTGAAAGGGGAGACTCTACGATGAGAAAAAATAATTTTTAAATGTAAGGTTCAAAATTGCACAAAAATATTTTTAAACGCACACTTTCTCGATACATGTCCCGCCCACTGCAGCCTCCTTGTTTCTGTTATTCCAGGTTATTTAATCTCCTACATTCTCCAATTAAGTTAGGTTAATAGATGTCACGTACTTGTATAGATAGTGCGTCTCGGCTGTACACCTCGTAGTTATTGAAGGTCCAAGAGAAACGTAACTAGTAACGCAGAAGATAGGTCTCGCCTTACGCGCGTCCCCTTTTTATCCCCGCACACACACACACATATATACACATCCCGCCCCACGCGGTGCGGCGCTCTGACACACACACACACACACGTGTTAGATCACAATAGAGAACCGAAATTTTTTTAATAAATTCTATTTACCATCATAGATGAAGTTGCGGTCTATTTTTGGGTGTTTTGTATGAAATTATTTCTGTACTGGAAGAAATAAACGATCCATGCGGGAAAACGATTATTCGAAGAACGATCGTTTCGAGATTTCACTGTGTATAAGATCTTTCCACGAATATACAAGTCAACAGTCAGTGTATGCGGGGGGTGTGCTGCCAATAAGTCATCTCGGGACTCGCTAAATCTCGTTTTATCACAACTATATGAAATAATTATTAATGCAATTTATTATTACGCTATATACCACCGTAAAATAAATAATATCGATAGCTGAAAAAATGTACTTACCTACCCGCCGCCACCACCTACCTGTTCCGAATTCGTAAAACACACTCACGGCGCGTCTTTTCGATTCAGCCGCGACCACTGTTATTGACACACTTCCGCGTCTGAATTCCCATTCATACATTTTCTAAAGCTTGTCTTTTCAGTGTCGCAGTTGGATTTGTTCAGTGGCGTAACTCTGCCAATGCAGTCTTTGATACCTTTGCCGGCGTTAAAAGTGATCCAAAGCAAGAAATGGAAGTTTAAAGTTTACAAAATCATGAAAACATTTGTCGATGTATACAATACAATACCCGCTAATATGTCGGGTTAGAGACCAATCAGTATTTTTAAAAGTACATATAAATACCTTGCAAAATGTGAATATTATGTTCCAGGCCGGTGTTGTTTTTGATTAACTAGGAAATGAAACACAATTTTTTAATTTGGTTTTTATTTATCGATTATTTGACTTATTGCAATTATGTACGGAATGTGACATCAACCGAGTGGGGGCGCCCCTGGCAGCGGCACAAATGCGTGCTCCTTTAACCATTTTTTTTTCATAACATTCTCGCACGCTTCGCGTGTTATTTCAGCAATTTCATGTCGAATGTAGCATCGCAATTGTTGTTGGCTTATCAAGTATCATCACAGAGAATAGTCGGGAGCCGTCAAATCAGGTGATCGATATCATCACTTTTTGACATTACGCGGCCGGGAAGCTGTGTGTGTTCCAGGGGTGGCACCGTCCTGTTGAAGCCACATATGTTGTCGACCCAATTCGGCCAACAAGTTCGATAGCGATCACCATTAACAGTCACAGCATTTCCATTATTAAATAAATTGTTTTAATGACTTCAAAACGTTGTGTTGTGACGTTAGACGCTCCATAATAATTGTAATCAACTACTCTCAACGACTGCCAAATGCGAACTGACAAATGTCTGCCAAACCAAAATGGCGGCCAAACAAAATCGGCCTGTAACATAATATTCACTCTTATTTTGTACTTATTATTTATTGGATAAACCATGCACTACTAATATTCGTATTTTTTTTTTATTCTGTTCATGTTCTTAATATACCTACATATTATACATTATACAGATTCTTATAAATAGTCTCCTTAACTAGACAGAGGTCTGTACTAAAGGAGACAGGTTCATCCGTTGTCTATGATACAAATATGAAAACCATTATTAATATAATTTTTTTTTAATCTAAATCAAAAATATTAAGAATGAAGAAAACAGGGTTATAAAGATTTCTATTAACATAATAAATAAGTAAAATCCTCTCGCTAGCCCGTGATTGAAACAATATGCGACACAGAAAAATGAATATAAAGAAATGATGTTCTGTGACCTTACACACAATACTTATTCAGGGGGGTCTTTTTTCCATTCTGCATTGGGGTCAAATTTTTGTACTCACGCCACTGGATTTGTTACAAAATTGAAATATGCGCCGTGCCGTCCACATGGGGTCCGTGTCAATCATTACTCCAATTTACCCTTGTATTAATACCGACCTCCTCCGGGATGCAGACTAAACTAAATAACGCCCGTTAAAATGTCCCACCTGGCCAAATATTCCGCATTGTGAAATCGATCGGCCCAAAGCGAAATATACAATTATTGTGACCCGTTAATATTATATTTAGCTCACGCCGGTCCGTTTCGTATCGGTGCGGAATCGCGTGGAAGCTTGTATTATACAATCGCAGGTAGGTACACTAGCGTCATGAGAATAGAACTCCGCACTACCGTACAACTCTTGCATCGTCGATTTTTGAAGTTCTCAACGGGGACGTCTTTCAATATCTGGTTAATCGGCCACCCTCTGTTCCTGACGCCTTCAATTCAAAACTCATTGGATGCATTGGATCTATCCTGAACAGAGCTACTGTGGACATAGACACCTCTGCGAATGCTGAGTTGTTGAGCGTGCACATTGATTTAGTTATGGAGTGAGTAGCTATAGACTAATTGTTTGTATAGATATGATTATAGTAAATTATTTACAATACGCAAAGTATTACATGTCGATAGAAAAAAGTAACATATACTATAATATTCGAAGAGTTGATAAATACTGACCCTCGCCATAGCTATTCTAGCAGATGAAGATGAGCCATGAGAGTACCGCGAGAGAACAATGTGTACGGCGAGAGGACGAGAGAATGTGCTGTGCCAAGAATAATTAATAAAATTAATAAAGACTTATAATGATAATAATAATAATGGATAATTTGTATAGTGCCATTTTCGTAAAAACTTTCACCTCAAGGGCGCTTTACACATATGTTTTTTAAAATTAAAAAATCGTTATTTTCACTTATGGAAATGATTTTTTAAAAAAGTGCGTTTTTAGTTTCTTCTTAAATAAAGTCTCCGGTGTACTGTTTCTAATAACGGAGGGCAAAGAGTTCCGCGCTTTTGGGCCTGCCGCTGCGAATGCCCGTTCGCTAAATTCAGACTTCTGGCAACGGCTGATCGGTTCTACAACCCTTCCTGCAGCTGAAGTAGAGGCTGACCTGAGAGTTTGACGTCTACCATTCGAATTGTCTGGGATACAAAGGATGTATGTTGTGTGTCGCCTTGTACATCAACCCGCACAATTTAAATTCAACTCTTTCAGGGAATCGGAGCCAATGTAGCTGATGTAAAAGGGATGTTATGTGAAAGAATTTGGAAACTCCATATATTATCCGTACAGCCGCATTTAGAACAGATTGTAATCTATCCAGCTGAAACATAGATGGTGTTACAATAGTCCACACGTAACACGACAATGAGTAGACGGGCTGCCTCAAGAGGAAGATGTCTCTGTATATTTTTAATCTGTAATCTGTTTTAATCTGAAAGATCTGAATGAATGTGCACGCTCAACAACTTGACTGCAGATTTAGCATTCGCAGACATTGATTCCTGTATAGAGTGTTGCCTTCTGGGTGTTGCTGTCCATAGTAATTCTGTTTTGGATGGATTCAATGTAAGTATATTCTGTGCCATCCACTACTCGCCTATTACTTATTAAACATTTTGAAAAATAATGAGACCACCCTAAAATATAAAGTGAAAGAACACATTCAGAACAATGGAACCTGTTGAAATAAACTACGAATGCGGGAATTTAGAAAAAAGTAACATTTCTCATACTTTAATACATATTCTAAAAAATATACAAATAAATAAGTGTGTTTAAATAAAATAACAATCACTTTGTATGAAACCACGAAATTTATTATACCTCAACCGGTTTCGCTTACCTCAAGCTTCATCAGGACGTATTTATGTATATATAAGTCCCTCTTTATGTATATATATATATATATATATATAAGTGCACCTTTTTGTATTTATGATCAGTTTTAAATACGTCCTGATGAAGCTTGAGATAAGCGAAATCGGTTGACGTGTAATAAATTTCGTGGTTTCATACAAAGTGTTTGTTATTATATTTAAAAAAAATAATCTCCCTCTGCGGTAAAATGATACATAGAGAAACGTTTGATCTATTTTTGGATGTTTTCTATGAAATTAATTCGGGACTGGAAGAAATTAGAATTGGAAGAGGAGAAATTTCAAAAGGCAACAATGTTTCATAATACGTTTAAACCATCTACAGAAATTCGATCTGAGAATATTGACATTTCCGGCGAATTTTATTAGGGTGTGGGTCTCCCGCTGGGGATTGCTGGGAGCAGTGGCTAGAGGGACCTAACGGAGCATTCTACTGCATCTCGGACAGGGTGAATTTCTACCGGACTGAGACCGAGTTGTGCGACTGCAACACATAAATGTGACGTCTACCCTCCCCTTTTGGGGGTGCATGATTTCTATAACTTCTCTCTGAAGAAGCCCTCTGAATTTAATGTGATCACAAGTCTCACATCTAATTGGCTCTGGTACGAATTAAAATAATAACTGAAAATGTAATAAAATAAAAAATTTATATTGTCGAATCGAAATTGGTGTAAATAAAAATATAAAAAATCAATTCTTAATGTAGGAGCTTTTAAATTATCTCAATTGTGATGTACACGGCGCCTCTGTATCTTCAAGAGCCCTGCATCCCGTACAACTTGAATGGTAGACGTCAAACTGTCAGGTCAGCCGCAGGAAGGGTCGTAGAACCGAGCAGCGAAGTTTCAGTTTAGTGTGCGGGCATTTGCGGTAGGCAGGCTCAAAAGCGTGGAACTCTACCCTTTGTCACAAGGCACAGGAAGGAATTTGTATTGCATCCCATTTCCCTTCATATTCTTTAGTTTATTTATTTTAATTATTATAATAATTCTAATAATATTTATTATAATTCCGAAGAAACTTCACTGGTATTATTTTTATATATTATGTTTTATTGTCAGTTATTATTATTATTATTATTGTACTGTTAAAAAATAGACTAAAAACGCACCTTTTCACAGAGACATATCGATACCTCAATCTGCAAAGCAGCTAACTCCATTTTTCTAAAATGTTCAGAAGCAACAAAAAACTGTTTAAATATGAATTAAATATATTAATTATAAAGATATACATATAAAATCCATTTTATCGAAAAATATTGTTGTTGCGCTACCGGAATTCGAACCTGGATCTCTTCCCTAACCGGGGGAGGTGCTTTATCCAACTAAGCTACAGCGGCATTATTTTTAGCGACAATTTTTCGACCCTATATGTTACCTTTTCGAAATTAATACATTTAATCGTTCTATCATTTGACAGAGCCATCTACCTTATTTTTACAGAGTCTCAAAATACCTTTAAGTAAATCTGATAGTAGACGCCAGAATTATCAATTCATTTTTATTAAATTTTGGACACATTGATACAACTTTTATTATTTTTTAGGAGAACACATTCTTATTGTGAAGTTGTAATTATTCAGAACTTCACAATAAGAATGTGTTCTCCTAAAAAATAAAAACTGTTTAATTTTGTAATTAAACGGATTGCGAAAATTACAAAACACACTTTGGTAGATTGTTTATGAAGAAATAAGGTGGCTGAGAAATTTTATTGATATTTCTATTTATCTCGTACTTGTGGGGAATATTTGGAGTTAGCTAAATTTCTTTACCAAAATTGTAAAATATTATCGGGAGTTAGGTGATTTTAATGATTTCGGCGGACGTCTTCCATTTCTGGTGCCATCAACACTTGTGTCAGGTAAAACATTTAAGGTTTTTCAGCACCTATTAATTATTTATTATTTTAAAATACGTGTTTTAAAATTGATGAAAATTTTTGGCTTTTAATGTACCGTAGAACAATAAAGAGAAAAATAATGGCATCAAAAACGGGGTTTTTTTTTGTACCATGGGTGGAGTTAGCTGCTTTGCAGGTATCGATATCACATGTTGAGTCACTGCTCTGCCGTCTCAATGTAACGTATCGATTTATATTTATTTGATATCTATATTTTATTACAACTATTTAAATTAATTTTAAAAATAATAATACTCGCTTGATTCCTCGGCAGTGTGTCGATATTAATGACGTCATCGATAGAACCTGCAAAAAAAAAAGGCATCCCGTAACTCCCCGCTCCCTTCCCGTGTATCTCAGATGCTGTATATTTATTTTGATAAAATAAATTCGAACCACAGAACGTGTTTCGACAGGGCGATGGTTCACGATCTCATTGATTTGTCGAACGCGATGTGTTAATTGTGTCGACGGTGGAGTTGAACCAGTCGCGAAAACATTATTTGTATTTTCATGTGAAACCGCCATCTTGCGTGTCATCACGTCGGATTGCTTTAGCAAGTGCGCGTCGCACATCACAGGATTCGACCATTTGATTTGGAATTTATTATATTTTTATATGGTCGATAGCTTTTCGTCAGGCGGACGGCGAGACGGTAGAAGGGGTGGTGGATGGGGGGGGGGAGTGCATTTAAAAAATTGACCATTTTTCAAAATTAGGCGAAAGTAGGCGGTGTATTTAAATCCCTTTCGACCGGTTGTTTAGATAAGTGGGAAAAAAATTTATTATCGTAAATAAGAAAGTTACGTAATTTAGAAATTTCTAAAATACATGCGATAGTAAACGAAGTTTTACTCTCCCAATATCGAATGGTAAAAAACACTGTGAATCGTTAGTTAAAAATGGCGGACTCTTTCGTAGCCGTTCGAAAATTGCAATGTACGAGTATGACAGTGAATCATTCAATATCTCTCTGTTGAATTTATATTAGCACATGGATCGAAGATTTTTCGCCAGCAAACCGGCAGATTTCGAACGCGGATTCGTAAAACACACTTTAGGCGCGTGTTTCGAATCGGTCGCAAACGTTGTTGTTATTGACACAATTCCGCATCAAAATTCCCATCCATACATTTCCTCGTGCTCGTCTTGTCAGTGTGAATTGTGACCTTGACGTCAACTTGTCCGATCTCGACATCGCGATAGCATTCGCGGTGTAGCTCCAGTGCACCAGCACCGCATTTTGTGATATTGTGATATTGCGTATTGTTTGCGTGTCGTGGGTGAAATTGTGTCATCGGCGTATTCAATTGGGATCAGAGATCGGCTCATCCGCGTGCCATTTGTGTGATCTCGGCGGCGACTGCAGTCCTTCCGAATCCCGGTTCACTGGTCCTCCGACTAGAACCCCTTTCTCCTCACCGACCTCATCCTGTACCACGGTTTCCCTACTTCCTCACATACCTTGCGGTGATTCCGATTTACGACCGGAACTATCGTATTCCATTCCGCGTCCCGGAGATCGCGCACATCGTTCATTTGGATCCTATCGGTGCAGGATTTACAGTTCTAATTCTCGTACAATTATATATTATTTTTGACGCAATTCTCTGATATTCGCCTTGCCACACTATTAGGCGGGATTATCTTTGACTGTAGTAAATTTTACCGGCGTTCTAATACAACCCGCAAACGTTTTTTACCACGGGGTGTTGTGATCAAACAACCGGTTCCTAAGATGTATTTGAATCGAAGAAATGAAAAGATTGTTACTTACCCAATTTTTTTTTTTTTTTCCAATTCCTTAGAGTCTACGATACTCTGAGTACTCTACATGCGGCTAGACCGCCAAATCTACTGCTACAAGTGCATCAGCGCTAATCGCTTTGACACTTTTACAAACTACCTTATTATTATAAACATCATAAGTGTTTTATATTAATACATGAATTGGAAGGGTAAAAAATTACTGATAAAAAACCCTCTTTACTTACCCAATCTGGACGTTTATTGCACAAGTAGTAAACGAATTACATCGGGGAAGTATGAAATGTATGGAGATCGACTGCGACGTGTGGACTGCTGGCTCCAGACGGTCACGACACGCATCTGCTGCCCAGGGATGATCTCCAGGATGGATCGTCCGGTGTTACGGTCGCCTCCTACTGCCTTACTCGATCTCGGGGTCCGGTCACGTTTCGTTAAATTATCAATTTTCTTTTCAGGGTGTTGAGGTACGAAGACCTCTCGCTGGACCCCTACAAGACTGTGTCGTCACTGCTGCAGTTCCTCGGCGTTGACTTCCACGGCCGCGTGTGGGACTTCCTGGACACGCACACCAAGCTGGACCTGGGCGGGGTCAGCTCCACCTTCCGCAATTCCAAGAGCGCCCCCTTCCACTGGACCAGAGACCTGGATTTTGAGGACGTGTGGAATATACAGGTATTTATTTACAAACATGTCGATGAAACCTATTTGTCAATGTTGAAAATTATTTATGTACGGTACGTAACATTTAGTTTGCAAAATAAATTGGTTCGTGTATTGGCTAAATTAAATTGGCCGCGGACCCAGATCTGATTTCTGAACGGTTGCGATCGTGAATGCGTCGATATTATCGTATTTATAAATAAATACACAATACAAATTATAATAGTATCTGTGACACAATTTATTTCTGATATGTTATTTGATTATATTGTTACAGTCCACCTCTCATGTGAAACACTTAAATAAATGACAATAAACTTTAATCATATTAAAAAAAAAAATGTTGTCCAGTGATCGAGTGGTCGGTGGTTCGAGCCTCGTCCCGGGAGACCGCGCAGTTAGTCCCATTTTCACATAGCACAAACGTTTAGTTTGAAAGAAATTTAAGAATATTTAATGTGACTTGGAATTCAGTGTTTGCAACTCTATTTAAATAAAACTCAGAGAAGATTCGCTGGAGCCTTCCGAGGGTTAAGCCATTTGTATTCAGCTTGCAAACACCTTTATTGGTTATTCACATAGACAACCTTGTTTAATCTAAAGATTTCATTATTTACCTTTCTAAGATTTTAATTTACTGAATATGTTTACATACTGTTAAATTATTATATTTCGCCTACTTGATAATACGTGTATCGCGCATAATTGCGAGGTCGCAGCGGAGGCGCCATATAATTGATATTATAAGACACGTGTCAGTAATAATAATAATAATAATGTGTTTATTCCAGCGTGATTAGGTTTTTTTTTTAACCCGTTTCCCCATAAATATAATGTTATGAAAAAGAAAACCAAGGAAAATATTAATAAATAAAAAGTTCACACATATAGTTATATAGTTGTATATGTAGCTATTTTGTAAGCGTCGCCATTCTCTGGTCAGGGAACCAGCTTTCCATGAGAGCGCCCCGCTTGCACCAGAGAGTTGGTGCCGAGTGCTGAGCTCCAGCCGCAGCTTACCAATTTAAAGGTGTAATCATCGGCGTGGCGCCAAAAAAAACCCGCGGGAGAGACTATTATTCTCAGTAAAACGTCACAGCGGCGGCAAATATGACTATATGTATTGTTATGTATCTGAATAAAAACAGGGTATTCTGCAGGCGGGAAGCCATTCTCGATTGTGTTTCTTTTCGTTCGTTGTGATCTTTTGTGTTTCATTTCGTTCGACCTCATCATCATCATCATCGCCGCCTGTTGAGAGAAGCCGAGATCGGCGTACCATCCTTGTCTACATTCTTGTTTCCTGTATGGAACAATACGCATTCGCATGTTATCCATCTTTATCTTTCTCTCGGTTGTATTTCTCAGGATCGATAGTCACGGTGTCATCGAGACATCTCCTCGATCGGATTTCATAGTTTTTTTTTTGTTTTAATAAATTAACTTTGGACTCACACATTGAGTTGTATTTTTGTCGCGACTATATATGACAGCTTTGAAAGGTGTGGCCCCTCCCATATTACTGTGTGTAAATGATGGCTAAATGGTAAATAGGGCGGGGGGACCAATGCGGATATGCACGCGCGCCTAGTTTGGCATCGTAATAATATAGCGCACAGACCTTCTTCATGCGCCGCCTTCTATTGAAGATTGACCACCAGGTTGCAGCAAGCTGGATGATCTTAAACATTGAACCACATTCTGAGGTTACACAGCCAAAATAAGCCATTACTATCCACGATGGCTGTGTGAAAATTTTCTATAAGCTATAGAAGTCATGCACCCCCAAAATGGGAGGGTAAACGTCACATTTATGTGTTGAAGTCGCAGATCTCGGTCACAGTCCGGCAGAAATTCACCTCGTTCAGGTCGCAAGTGGGTGCGAGGGAGAGCCAATGGAATGCTCCGTTAGCTCTCTCTAGCTACCGCTGTTCTCGGAATCGCCCTTCCCAGTAACCCCCAGCGGGAGACCCACGCCCTAATAAATACCCGGAATTTTTTTGTTGTTGTTATTAGTTCTCTCTGGACTTATTTATGCGTCTTAATACATCTTCATTTGTTATATGGTCAATCCAGGGAATTTTGACAATGTTACAAGATACTTACTTCTTTAATAAGTAAGGTTACGTTTTTTTTAAATTTCTCCCTCAGCGCACACAGTGATCAGAAATTAGCGTGAACATTGGTGCCGACCTATTCAGGTATAGGGATGGGGTGTGAAAGGGGGAGGGTTTTTTTCCAGTTGTTGAGGCAAAAGAGCGAGAGCTAGATATTGTAATATTAAAAAAAATATTTTAATTAATTAATGAATGATATACATGGTGTGGTTAATTTTAGACAATTCTGAATAAGTTCTTTAGGGGATCTTATAAAGCATAAAAAAAAATTATAAAAATTGTACTATCTTTAATTGCCGATTACTGTTATTATATTTATTTTCTTTTTCAGAATGAGTGCACCGAGGCCATGCTGCATTGGGGATACAACAAGGCCCACAACCGCAGCCACCTCATGCACAAGGACTTCAACCCCCTGGGAGAGTACAGCGTCGCGTGATGGCAGATCTTCACATTGGAGACTGTCACTTCACATTATCCACATCCCATCTTCAGGCACTCATCGCTTTGAAACGGACGCAGGACTCATCGCATTATAATAATTGTCGCGCGCGGAATTGCGTGCGCTGTCGAATTAATCACCACATAAACATCCGAGCCGCGGCTTAAAATCACTCGCGACTCTCGAGCCCGGCGAGGATTGGACATATCGTCACCACATCGGATAGCACTGCATTGCTTGACGATTGAGTTCAACTATCTAATGATGTAATATGATCTCCTGCACGGTTTGCGATATGCAGACATCCAGCATTGTTAGTAAATGTATAATCGATACGACCTGTACAGTAATGTTACAATAGGATTTAGCGCATCGCTATGAGAACATTGTTCATTTGATCATTTGACTTAGAAACGATTTTCAATGTTGTGATTCATTGTTTTCATTTTATTGTATCGAGCCATCAGAGGAATCTATATGTTGAACTCTTTCCGATTATTCAAATGCAAACATACCGCTGTTCCAAATCTCAAATATTATCAAACTGCCAAATACGACGTGTGAGAATTCAATTCCCGGAATGAACTTTTAAAAACTGGCAGTGGAACTTTTGATTTTTTGAAATTGTTAGAAAGCCATGTCACGTGAATAGGCAGGACGAGAAAGTCTTTCGCTGTCAGTCAAAAGTGCACATATCTTTCCAATACCTAACTAACAACTGGCCAGTCAGTTTGAAATGTACACACATGTACAAACATGAATATATCACACGCTGTGCATGACATCCGTCTAATGTTTTCATTTGCCGATCTGACATTTTTAAACATGTTACACGTAAGGTAAACGGATGAACATTGCAATAATTTCTAATAAACTGTTTTAGTCTGCGATTTTTGAGATTTGAAACAATGTGATGCTGCAATTACGATGTAGATTTGTGACCAATGTGCGTTCACTCGTTTATAAACTTTAGACACACAAGCATAGATGGCACTATGCTTCGGAGCACGGCTGACGCGTGTATGTTATTATTCAAACATCACGATATGCACCATTTGACATTACTACATTCTATGTAGGCGTGTAACTAGATCTATTCTATATATAATACTCATTATGCCTTGTAAGATAGTTATACTAAATCAGCTGTTGGGACGAATTTCGCTACGATGTCGTAACAACGGTTGAATCACATCGCAGCCTTCATCGGACGGCTGTTGTGGCGCTCGTATTCAGGAACAGCTGATTGAGATGTATCTATATTAATTATTGTTAAACAATTATTTAAATACTTACACCTTTTCTAGAATACAATATTTGTACGAATCTGGTGTGATATATCGACCGCTCCTACGTTAAGTATCGTAATTAACAAATACATTTTTAAATGGAAGTAATTTTTTTTGTATGTATTGCGTTCAATAGAAATTAATAGAATACTATATACATATATTGAAAAAAATACTGCCAATTAAAATACATATCAAACAACGGAAAATGATGAAAATTTGTTAGTTATATTACTTTACATTGAAGGTGTTGATATTCGTTATAAGATAGTTATCGCCATTTTATTTCAATGCGCTTATTTTATTCATTTTGTTTTTTTTATAATTTTGATTGGTGTAATCTTTTAGTAATTTATATATTATCTAATTATATTTTAGATATCACTACAGCGCAGTGTTTTTCCAATATTTTTTACCAAAGCGCCCACTCTTGACATTGTGACTCTATAAACAATGTGCGACTCGTAAACTTTTATCATTCAACACGATTGGCAAAGTTTTCACGCCATTCAGTGGCGTGCACTGCTGCGACTAATAACACGATTTGGATCAATTCGGCGAATGAGAAAATATAAAAAAATTGTCAATTGTGCATTCGGTTGGTCCGTTTTCTGATCAATCGTCGTGCTAAATTACTAAACATTGAAAACACTACGTTAAAAATAATGTATTATACTATAGTAGAATTGATTAAAATTGTCGATTTTAAATTAATTTGCATCGAATATTGAACAAAATATGAATTATTTTATAAATTATGGTAGCTAGATATTGATTTAAGATTTAATGAATTTCACTGTAGATAAAATATTGAATATACATATTATTATGTAAATTATTGAACAAACTATTTAAGCACGTTGTTCTAGAACTATTGCACGACTCTAACGCAGATTGACAAACGTAATTGTGCGCGAACGTATATCACAATGCTTTTAGCGCGTATTGTAGTGAGTTTCGAATTACGCGTCGGCGTGAATACGATGCGTTTTTAAAATAACTGCTCAACGGATTTGACTGAAGAAATGAAAGGCCACACATCTCCGGTTCTTTATTACGATATTTTGAAGGACTGATGTTGTCCTTTAGTTTTACAGGTACATTATAACTATAAAATAGTATTTAAATTAAATTTGTAGTATGTATGTGTATAAAAAAAATTTTGTTCAATTTTATGTGACTGAAATTGAGTTGTACGAGGACTGACAATTAAGTTAGTAGAAAAAATGTATTACAATTACAAAACACACTTATTTATTAGCCAGTACACTGTCCTCTCTTAAAGCAATGCGCTTGGTTTTTTCCCATTGTAGTAAACAGTATTCAAAGTCTTTCTCTATGAGGCTGTTTAGAGCATGCGTTGTAATCCATATGTATCGTAAATAATATTAGGGCTACCCAAAAAAAAATGTCATTTTTGTGAATGGAAGGCATTCTTTTTAAAAACAAAATTATTTTTACAATATTATTCAAAAAAATAGTCTCCATCAATTCTGGCAAGTTTTTAATCCCTCATTTGTAAAAACTGACATGCTTTGGATTTAAAATATTGAGAAATGCCTGTTTTCACTTCACCGACGCTATTACATTTTTTCACATCTAAATTATATTGTAAAGACCTAAAAAAATGGTAATCCTATGGCACTAAATCAGGAGAATACGGAGGGTGATCAACAGTTTTCCATCCGAGAGCATTAATTTTTTCTCACGTTATTCTTGCAGTTTGAGGCCCCACACTTTTCTGATTTTTTTCAAAATTCCATGAAAATTCTGGTCTACTTTGTTAATCTGTTAATAAACATCTCTGAATTGGCCTCAATTTCTGCAGGTAATGGATCTTATTCGGTGATTTTTGGTGTTCCACTTCTAGGTTTGTCTTTGAAACAAAAATTTCATTTATATTTTGATTTAATTCTTTTGAACCATTTTTAGCATTAACGAACTAGTAAAGCTTCACCATAGATGGCGCAGTTGTTTTACAGCACACGAGAGTGTATAAACAGCTCGCTCGTAACAAAAGTCCTCCATTAAAAATGGGGTTTGTTTTTTTTTAACTGTTATGCTCGCAACGTACTCTCCAGATGTTGATCAAACACTGCTGAAAAAAGCTGTGCGGTCCAGACGATAAATAAGTCACAACTGACCATCAAAGTTATTCACGTAAAATGCGGCCTTTTTTTTGGGTACACCATATAATTTTTTTTCTCTTATTTCATTTCAGTGGTTATTACACTGTTATTTCAATATAGTAGAAAAATACATTGCATTATTGGTATATAAAAATGTTTCAGATTGAGTAAACTTTATGAGCCTTCTTTGCCGGCGCATATATTTTTAATTCACACATAATTAAAACTCGCTTATTGAGATGAAAACATATTATTTTGTCTGCTGTGTTGTGTTCTCAGGACCCCTATCCCCTAATTGCACAACCTTCCACATGTTGTGCAGGTATGTCCGCCGGGCAGGGGGATTTCGAGAAACGGGTCTTCCTCCTCTTTTTTTACGTTAGTGCGGCAGCTATCTTCCATTTGTTAGTTTTCCTGACGCCATTGCGCTCAGTCATAGGCCGTTGCTTCCCACCGTTCAAATGCCACTTTTCCTCGTTTCACCTTGTCTTCTTTTATCATTAGACTTTGCTTAAAGAACCGTGTTCAGGACATTGGAAATGTTTGCCTCTTCCGGGACACTCGGGTTAGTATTCTCTCTCCACTTTATTCCTTGGATCTTCCTCAAGCGTGTTACAGTCGGCTAAAAAATGCATCACATTGTAGAAACTGGATTTGTGTATCATATCCAGCGCTGAACCGATTTTTAAAATTCATATACCATTATTTTTCTGATTAGGAATATTGCAATAAATAACATTTCTAGAATAGAATTATAATCTCAAAAAAAGAAAATACAAAGGATTTTCACTTAGAGCAAATGTGGTCAACACACACTGTTATTTTTATATTCAAGACATTAAATCAATTATTGTATATGTTAGAAGTAATTACATAAAATATGCACGACATCACATTAGATAATTATTGACATTATTTATAGACACACCAGGGGGGGAGGGGTATTAATATCCGTTTACATAAAAGTTTTTTCAATTGAAAAAATGTAATTAAACTTCATAATTTCCTTTGGATATCATATTGCATCGTGTAGATATGATATCAAATTAATATATTAGACCAATAATTGTTTATCTGCATCTTGGTGTATTAATGTAAATTTTAATACTATTTATTTATATAGAAAGACAATTTTTTGTAGTTTTTTTTTTTTGGGGAGTGATTATATTTTATATTTGATTTTTTTTTATTTTTAATGTTTTAATAATCTGTATGAAATATATTTGTTTATTCACTGTCATGCATGGAACAATAATCAAAACTATATTTTTTCAAATACAGAATAAATGTATATTTAATATCTTTCAAACTGAGTTAACAGCTTGTGTTGTGAAAACTAGGGAGACCGAAACCCCCTATTGCACGGTCATTAGACGAGTATCTTACGACAATTTTTAATATTTTTTTATTTTAAATTAGCATACACGACGGAATTCCAATTTATTATTATGAAATTATTTACTTCTGTGATACAATTTTTAAAAATTCTCTGACGTTTCGGATCCCCTTGCGGAGTCCATCATCATGGCTGTGTTGCTGTTTATATGCAGAGAGGTGTCGGAGACACACGGCGGAATAGCTTAGATTACTTTTCACGGGAGATTTTTAACGATTATGAAAACCTAAGAATGTTACACTTCATGAACGTCAATGGTACGCTCTGACCGTTACCGTCATTTATATATATATTTTTTTTTTACTAGACCACAGTACTTCACTAGTTTTATTAATATTATTAATTTCTTACCAGTGCTGACGTCCAATATTTTATTTTCCACGTACAAGTCTATTTGACACATCTGATGCCATTACTCTTGTCTTTATTTTCTCGACAATTTGACACCTCGTCGGGTTTTGATCCGTTCAACTTGTTTATATATTTTTGTTTATCAATCTATACTTGAAATGATACATCTTTGTAAATATTTACTTAAAATAAAATAGATTTTATTAAGAACAAAACGCACAAAATAATCATAAGAATTACGTATGTATAGAATTAATTTTTAAATATTTTCATTTCATTGTTTTTGCCAGACTTGAGTTAGATTTCTATCTATCCATAATATTAAATACAGCCCCTTTTCCGTCATACTACTTCTGATAGATCTATGTTATCTGGCGCGTAAAGATACACCTAGTTAATTCTATACTGTTCATCTCGCAAAACATCACATTAATACATATATTTACAGACAGACATCTTCTTTTTCTTTAGTTTGTCTGCATCAATTGCCGTACACAGGCCTCTCGTTGCTTTCCGTGATCTCTTAATGTCGTCTGTTCAGCGCATTTGTGGTCGGCCTCTATTTTTTTTTTATATGTATGGACATACATCTAAAATAAATCATAAGATTTTTAAAATCCACCCACTATCTATCGCTCATAGATAGTAATTATATAAATATTCACACTTTTTAATCATTTAATTAAGTGTTTTAATGTTTTATTATTAAAAAAATTATATTTTATTGTTGTTATGGCTCTATTGAAGAGTTGAACCCGTGATGTATGAGTTGGTAAGCAAGTAATCTAACGCTACATTATCGGGAATGTATATTTATATATGCACCGGATATTGTTGATATTTTGTCAGATATAACAATGAATATGAATGAAAATATACACAAAATTATATTTTACAGTTTTCATTATTCAATTTATGTATTATATTAGATATTTAATTTATCAACATAACAATAATTTCATAAAAACCAAAAAAAAAAATATATATCGTACAAGTTTTCTCTTATTTTTATTGCGTGCTTATCTCAAGTAATAATAATCTGCTATTTTTTAATTGCAATAAATAAACTTGGGGTCATTACTTGTCGATTATGATTATCTAATTATTATTTACGCAACTAGCAGCTGATATATACAATATTATTAGTATTCGTAAAATGTATTTGCGTACACACACAAGATTTTGTTTTGGCGAAACATGTACAAATGGTTTAACAATATTTATCGCTTTTATTTATCTATTGTGTCTGTATTTTTCAGCTGTCAGAAACGACACAAAACAAACCAAAATGATATAATTTTTTGTGCAAGTCATTGAAAAATTGTTTTCAATTACGATATAAAAGATTAACATTGTAAAACAATTCATTAATACTAAAGGAAAAATGTCACCGTATAACAATTAATAATTTAAATACTAATTAAATGTATTAATTAGAAAGATATCCATATAAAATCAATTTTATTGAAAAATATTGTTGTTGTGCTACCGGGATTCGAACCTGGATCTCTTTCCAATCCCGGGATGGTGCATTAACCGACTATGCTACAGCACACAGTACATTTGATGACAAATTTTCGAACCTATATGTTTCACTTTTCAAATTAATACATCTATCGTTCCATTATTCGAATCCCGGTAGCGCAACAATATTTTTTGTTAAAATTGATTTTATATGTACATCTTTCTAAATAATACATTTAATTAGTATTTAAAATATCACAGACCTATGTTCTGAATAATTACAACTTTCCATTAAGAATGTGTTTTTAATAATTAATAGTTTGTCATCTGACTTCATTTTGCTTGTGACATGATCCACAATACTTCATAGATCTTCAAGTTGAATATAAAAATTCACAGCTGTTTTTGAGATAATTGAAAATCAAATTTACATTTTTAAATCTGGCAGGCAGTCAAGACTCTCTCTGTTCTGCTGACGATAAGCTTATAGCTTATTTGGACACGATATTGTCACGGTCTGTAGATTTTCAATACTCGGCAACATAGACCCATCACTCTCTCTTATTTTTAAGTAGGTAGTTTTTATCTAATATTGAAACTAGCATAAATTCATTAGATATTGGGTTGTGTAGAGTGATGCCAAAATTGACAACGATTTATCGGTTGAAGAAATGGCATTTGTATGAACAATTAATAAAATAGATTGGAAATTGATAAATTATAAGCTAGAATGTTAAAGCAGAACTTTTAGTATATTTAACCGTGTTTTGTGTAGAACGCCAACTATTCAAATAGTATGGTACATTATTGAGGACATTATTTAGGTATAAAGTGAACGGTACGACTTCATTCGAAAGGTGCTCGGCGTTGGATTTGGAGATGTGACTTACCGGATTTGTAAAAGGAATATAATATCATAATTAAAACATACATATGTATTTGTAAATAAAATATGATAATTATTGTAGAAAACCGAGGGTGTAGGAGAAAATATCATAGCTTTCTTATCCCAATTTTGATATTATTTCGTGGGATTTAAAAAAAATTGTGCATGTAAGCTAAACATTGGAATATTCTCTTTCACGTACGGCTAGATCCTCGGCTATGGCCACTAGGAGCCAATTTTAATTGCGTTATGTTTAATTGAATTTTAAGATTTAAATCTTTAAAATCTCTAAAACTTTATTAGGTTGTTATCAGCAAACCATAAAGTTATAAGAAACTTTCTAAAATTATTTTTTTCGTACTGAATACGAACTGTCAGAAAGTAGAAAACTTGTTGAACTGAATTATTTTTCATACATTCAATTCAATTGTGATCGTCACAATTTTGGCTCCGTGTGATGCGAAGCGACCGATACGTTTTATCAAATTGCCGATGTAAATATTGAACACTGCATGTTTTTATTTTTTTCAATAACGTTTATTACCGAGGTGCTCTTTGCTTAGTTTTAATGTAACGTAACATGTGACGAGTGATAATGTTGTTACGCGGACCTTAACGAGATTAGTGAGATAGTAAATAAATTTGATCAATTATTGTGTAAATAACGTGTGGAATTATCGTATTGTTGTATTCTATCCGTTTATATTAATTTTAGTTACTTATTTCTAAATTTTAAGCATTATTTTGTAACGTCACTAGTTTTTAAATCAATTAATTTTATATTTTATGTGTTCTATCAATTTTGTCACGATGAAGATAATGAGATCTTCGTAAGTCGCACCGACGACTAAATGTTAAGTGTGCACTTTGTTTACAAAACACGTACCCTGTCGACCACGAAACATCTCGTGGTTGACATTCAATGACAGATGCCAACCGCAAGTAATCTCATAATACTTTTCTAAGGCATCAATAAAAATATAATTCCAATAGCGTTTGAACCTACCCAACATCTGATTCATAGTTAGTTCAGTGTGTTCATTGACGCCAATCGCAAGATATCAAAGATGAATAAACGTGTGAAATTGAATTGACAGGGAACGTGTTAAATTCATTCTGGAAATATAATATTTTTAATTGTTTTTGTATAATAAAAATTTTCAATCCGAATAAACACTTTGAGTTAAATATTTCTTTGTCGTGTTTGTATTTCTTCAATTTTCTGATACATTATTTTTTAATATTGTAAACCACGATGCTTGTATACGAGAGTACTGTAATATTCCTAGGCATACTTCTAGAAGCCCTCGGCTATAATATAATATGTGTCTTTTAACAAAATATTTATTGTGTTTTGTAATATTTTTATTCATTTTCACATTTATTTTCAATTGTTTAAGGTGACTCGCAAAGTCTTTTATCAAAGAAATCTAAATACTTGTCAATCACCTTTGTTGTATATCATTGGGTATTTTTAGGTTATAAATGTTTGCCATCAATCCTTCGCGATCCCCTAAAGATAGTCTCACCACACGTCCATAATTTCTATGGACAGTCTGTATTTTAGAAAGCTTTTCGTTGTCTGGTCCGTATTTCAAGAAAATAAATGGATGCATTACATCGGATTGAAATATCAATTTACAATAAGTTCAAATTACGTAGACAGGTGATCAGAAATTTGAAAACAGTAATACTAATATGAATATCATGTAGGCATATATTTTATCATTGATTCTAGATTTAAAAACTTCATATTATTTTGATTCACCACCCTATGGTGAGAAAATCATCTAGTAAGATCGCAGACCAGTTAATGAATAGACATGAATTAAAGTGTACTTATAGGAGTGTTTTGAAACAGCAGTTGCGGGACGAGGGGCATTCTACACACATTTTTGGTGGAAACATAAATCAGATAGTTTATGATACATTTATGCAAATTCATAAATTAAATCTATGTGTAAACGAGACATATTTATTATATTGTCAGCGTTTAAATTTTCATTCCAATAGTCATATTTTTTAAAATGTCGCGGAGCTATTTGATTGCGTAAGTGACACCAAAATGAAAATATTGGGACAAGCAATTTACGTTAGTTCATGTCTATATATTTGGTGGTCCGAGTAAGATATTAAACTAGTATATTTTGTAATGTTTAGGGAATCCCCCTCTCACAGTATAGTGCCCGTAATTGGCTTCCTTAAATTATAGTGATCTTAGTGACAGAAAAATTGTTAATTTTTCCATCAATTTGCAATGAAATATTTTAATCTGATATAATTAATTCGATGGACAAAAAAATTAATGAAAGAAAAAAATTGTTTCATTTGTTAACTTTGTACATCTACCGGTTTCGAAAAATATCATTTTCTTCAGGATGTCAATAACTAATCAAAAACATATGTTATTGTTTCTTTAACAGAATCTATTTCCAAAAAATAAATTTAGCCAATTTAAAAAAAAGTACTTGTGTCGAAGCATGCTCACATTATTACAAATTCTATTACCGATTAGGTTACTTTACGGGATAACCTAACTTATTTCATTTTGTATTTTTTTTAAATTAATTGGGTATGAAAACATACTTATTTTATCTGAATGTTATTCTTATTAAATATTATATTAATTCAATTAGATTTTTGTAAAAGTACATTTTTAATCTGACACAAATCTGGACTATTTTTATATTCTTTATTCTTGAACTGCATAATAATACGTGGCGCACTGCACTACAGATTTAATTCAAATCGATCAATAGCATACGCAGTATTATAATGTTGTGGGATTGTAAAGGTGTGGTATTTAACAATATCCCAAAGAAACTATTAAAACTAAATTAAATAACGATATACGGATTAACTGTGATTTCCTTACTAGGCGACTTAACGAACACCTGTATTCAATAACCTGCCAGCCAGTATATGAATTTTAAACATTATTCTTAATAAAGCCATTAAACAATTGTCTCAAAATTGATTAAATAATAATTATTGCATTTAGATAATTAGTTATAAGCATTACACTAATTATTATGTTTAAGAGCGATATTTTAATTGTATTTGTAAATATTGTTTATCGAGACCAGTATTTTTGAGGCTAAATTTTACATTACGATTATTGTTTTGTCAATCGTTCAATTATTGTGATTTTTTTCTCTGATTATTTGAAAAATTATTATCATTGTGTATTATATAAATATTAAACTATTTTTTTTTTTTTAGGTAGATATATTATAGATTATTAAGCATGTCAACTGATCAAATAATTCTGTTTTTTTTTTTCCTCTTTTTATCTAAACGCCTAAGTATAAAATAAATTACTGTCCTGTTGTACATTATCTTAATTATTACATTTCATATTCTGAATTCAATCATATTTTTTTTATGTTCATCTACGTCAGCTCACTGCAGAAGGTCATTAAGTCAATATTTTATAACTCTGAAGTTTGTAACATGTTTATCATGTTTATATCAAAGGTTTTAAAATAGATTTCAAAAATTTGTGTCAACAATACTCTGTTGGTTCTTCATAAAGTGTTAATTGTATGCAGTGTCATAACTACGCCAGTGCGGCCGGGGCCCACATTAAATAGGTGCCCAATAGGTCCATGTCGAACAATACTTGTGGTATCAATACTCTTCTCGAAAATTCATCATAGCAGAAATATGAAATTTAAAAAATCATTTTTCACATGTCATACAAAAATACACGAAAATATTACTATCGCAGTTAGCAGTGTCCTGCTATGTAATATGTCGGGTCAGATCCACAATCCCTAACGAATGTCTAAAAACGTAGTTTTGCTTTTATTCATGTGAATAAAAGATAAAATAATAATACAAGATAAAATTCCAATTTTATTATTATTATTATTTATAATAGATAATAATACCTCATAGTACTTATTACTCTTACATTCATGCATATAAGAAAGCTATTAAAAAAACTTTTTTTTTTAAAACTTAACTGAAATCAACTTTTACAATCTTTGTACTGTGTCTCTTTGAAATATACAAATAAACAATTAATCAAACATTTCGTTGAAGAGCTATGATTAAGTATATGGTTTTGCGCAAACAATACAATTTGAAATTAATACATTTTCTAAATTATATTTTTTCAATAAAAATGTCTATTTTGCACTTAGTGACCTTTTTCTGCGAGCTGACAAAATATATTAAAAATTTTCTTGACAGTATAACGTCAGACATATTTGATGGTTGTCTGATTTTTGATAATTAATTTTTTGTGACAATTCTTGCTTCTACGATACCTCCGCAATCTCTGATTGAATATTGCCAGTATTAAAAATACAATTCATAACCGATTGTTTTAAGTCTACACTAAATTGCATATTAGAAAATGACGCACTTCCCGACCCGCCGCTTACACGCGCATATTAAAAAGGGCTTCCAAACATTCTGGAATGTATTATTACATTGATAATTTATATTACAATGCGTGTGTTATTGTTAAAGTGTTTAATCCATCTATCTCATGGAATACCTAGATTATTTTTAGATTGACCTGGCGTTTTATTTTAGTCTGTTAATTCAAACCAGACATTAAAAAACATTCTAAATACAAATTGATTAATATTGCATACTAGCTGATATAACCATCTATTTTCAATTTCCCCCCTTCCGAAGGGCCCCTCCTTTCTGAACCATTCTGCTGCAATTTATTTTTTTATAAATGGGATTAACATTCAGACAAACCTGTATGCAATCACCTACATTTCCACCCAGTATTTCTCAAACTGTAACAAAGATTTATCTGTTCTGATAGCCTTATATTATCCCAGTAAGACTTTAAATAAATATATTTATAGGCCACATTAGAGGATTCAATGACATCAAAAGTGCAAGAATCTGCGTCATTGGATCTGTAGTTTATTCACAACTTCTACATTCAAACAAAGAAATATATTACAATGTCGAGTATTAATTGAGTTTACTAGCAGTAGTTCAAAATTACACAAATTAGCAGTTTCACTGTTGGATTGCGAGGCTGTCCAAAGATACGCGGCTGTAGCCCAGAGGAAATCACTTCAACAGTGTCCCCGTCAGTTGCCTCGATCATCAGTCCCTAGCAGCGTTAGATGCGTTCACTGATAGTATAGTGAGGAGCGTGCCTCAGTTAATTTGCACTCATTGTGCCGTCAGCAGATGGCACCAGTAGTCCGCTACGTATAAATAGCCAGTTCCCTCTAAGCTACAACTCATGAAATGTTATCGCGCACTATGGAGAATTCTCCGTGCGTCACTCGCATTATATTCAGAACAACTGGGTATTTTATGAAATAAAGAATTTTATACTTTAACATGTGGTAAGATATGAAGATGATAAAAATTCATGACTTTATACAGACTCAGTCCACAATAGTTTATTTTTGAATTTCTGCGACTGAATAATAACTAATATAGGTAACATCTTATTTAGTATCAAATATTGATATTAAAATATGAATTGTCTGAAAGTGAAAATTGCTGGAAACTCAATTAAATTTATAACTACACATATGTTGTTACATTTTGTATTAACCCCGCCAAGAACAAAATAAAGGTGCGTATTTGTATTCAGAGGCTGAAGTAAGCAATGATAAAATACAACGTAATAAATTACTTCACTGGCCATGGTGGCAAGTTTTTCACAATGTATATATTTAGCGTTGATATTTTGCAATGTATTTTGAATATACATCATCACTTTCATCCTCTTATTCTATTAGGAGGGTCGACAAGGCAATTCTGTCTTACACTTCTTGCGCTGTCTCAGTACAAGGTTTAATAAAGTTTTCATTGCTATTTGTCCCAACTTGTCTGGAGCCGCCAACAATTAGTTTCGGTACAGTTGTTCCTTTAACACTTCAATAGAGATCTTTCTGTGGAAGTATGCTATGCTTATCGTGGTACTCCTCACTTGTTCCCGTAATGTTACTCCTTGTCTTGTTGCCTGTCTCTTTCATCTTCCCGTTTTCTGTCGCTAGAGAATTCCACTCTTCAGATGTTTAAACTTGTCGACTTGCTAACGTGAATATTCCAACCAAAATTTTCAAATAAATTAATATATTGTGGACTAAGTTTGTTATGTGCAAATACACGGATCTGTTTTCATTTTCTACATGTAAGGGTGTCTCATGTTTTATATAAGACTGTCTCTTTTTTTATGTAAGGCTATCTCATGTTTTATGAAAATTACTCGAGTAGTTCCTGGTCACCGTGTAGCCCTTCCAACATTCCTGCAGCAGTATTAACACTGAAAGCTTCTATTTAAACACATATGTTCACGCTATTGTATTGAATCTCACTGTACACACACTTACACCTTAGTTCTGTGATCCAAGCGTTGAATTATTGATAGATCGTTGATTTTAAAAATAAAAGTTTATAAAATAGTTGTGTTTCATTTATTATCCCAATAGATTTTCCTCTAGCTGCTAAATATGTCATCGTCATCATTGTAATCATTAGCCTGCGTCTACTATAGCGGACGCCTGCCGCCATCTGGTGGTGGGACAGCGAACCACGTAAGCACTGTGTTTACGTACAATGTCTACAATGTAATTATTTCAACCTTAAACTAAATTCAAAATGATAAAATGTCGAGTTTCTAAATTCTCTCACATAACATGTCTTTAGCATGAACTACATTGGCTGTTTCCCTGAAAGAGTTGAATTTAAATTGTTCTGGTTGATGTACATGGCGCATCTGTATCTTCAAGAGCTCTGCATCCCAAACGACTTGAATGGTAGACGTTCAACTTTCAGGTCAGCCGCGAGAAGGGTTGTAGAACCGACCAGCCGAGCCTAAGTTTAGTGAATGGGCATTTGTGGTGGCACGCCCAAAAGCGTGGAAATCTTTGGACAGCGCATCAGAGACTTTATTTAAAACGAGACTAAAAATGCACCTTTTCCAAAAATTATATCCTTAAGTTCAAATAGAAATATTAAATACAAAAATAGTGAATGGATGATATAAATTAAACAATGTTATTACTCTACTTGAGTTTATTAGCACTACTCGAGATTCGAGAGAAACAGTCACTCTCATCTACAGGTGAAGTATTAAACTGACTATACATAAATATAGGAGACAAGGTATAGATGATAGATATACAATTAGGTACTGACAGACTCAAGTAGAGTAATAACATTGTTTCATTTATATCCATTCGTTATGATGAAACTCTACAAAGTTGACGCCGATTCTATTAATAATACAAAAATAATATTTTGGACTAAACAGTGTATATGTAAAACGCCCTTGAAATGAAATTTTTTACAAAATCAGCGCTATAAAAATTATCCAATATTATTGTGGCGGCTCGCGCGCGTCGTCCAGATGTTCCTCGTTCTGTCATTTCTTAGTATTGCACCATCCCACGCGTACAAAGTGGAAACGTTTGAGGAAGGCCGGACTGCCGGCAGGCATGACACACGTGCACCAACACATGCATCAGAGGAAGCAGTCGTCGAAACAATCGGAGACAAGTACCCAAACAAACCGGACCGCAGATGCACATCCCGACTCTCACCTTTCACTAACCGTGCATCGTTTTTCCATAACCTTTACATATTCTGTGTTGTTTCTTGCTCTCGGTGGCTTCTCCCTGATGAGAACAAACATGTTCGGATAAAAATGGTTTTCACCAGAACACCAACCAACCTTCCCACATTATTATTAAAAGATGTGAATTGACATGTACAGCTTTTCTATTATTTCGATTTCATATGCTGCATAGATAAGTGAGATCAGGCTTGCTGAACACTGAACATTATTTTCCCTTCATATTTCATCATTGTCATTGTCTATAAAGATATTTAGCACCCGTAACAACATTGTTGCATACAGCAAGTTCAGCAAATTTAGCCTTGCATCCAGTATTTATTGTCCTAGCGCACATGACTACTGTAAACGTTACTAAACGCGCAGGTCAAGCAGCAGGACAGGACATCTGACCTAACGTGCTGCTGCAAAATTTGAAATTCCGAATTACAATTTAAATTTATTTCAATAATTGAACACGGAGGTTCATATCTTTAAAGGATCGCATGTAGAAACTTCAAGCACATCCTATAAATAAATTTATATAAACGACATTGTAAAAATGCTAAAACACTACAAAATAAGATTATTTGCAGACGGTGCACTCATATAATTATTAATAATTAAATTATGAATACTAATTAAATGTATTTAATTAGAAAGATGTACATCTAAAATCAATTTTATCGAAAAATATTGTTGTTGCACTACCGGGATTTGAACTTGGATCTCTTTCCAATCCGGGGAAGATGCAGTGCCAGTATTTATGATGACAAATTTTTGAACCCATATGTTACACTTTTTCAAATTAATACATCTGTCATTCCATTATTTGAAAGCCATCCACATCGTTTAAACAATCTATTTAAAACATCACAGATCTATGTTCTGAATAATTACAACTTCAGAATAAGAATGTGTTCTCCTTAACAATTAAATTGTGACTTTAGCAATGTGGCTGAAGAAGAATAAACTAAAATTAAATTCAGGAACATTGGAAATAAAAGGATACCAATTGTGTCAGCAATTATCGTAGATGGTGCAAGTCTGCAGGACACATGCCAGACACGTGACTAAAACAAATACTAAAAAAATCTCACTTCTGATAAGAATTAGAAGATTCATTAGTACTGAGTCTTGTAAAATAATATACAACTCTATTATATATTATTCCTCATATAAACTACTAAAGCAGCATTTTATTTTTGGCTAAAGAAGAAGAAATGCAACAATTATCAGTATTGCAAAATAAAGCTTAGAGAATAATACTAAAAAAAAATAGATATACTCGGGTCAGTATAATGCTGAAAGATTTTAATATGACTTTTAAATAGAAAATATGTTGTGGTGTTTATTTTTAAATCCTCACTAAAAAAATATCAGCAGAATTTATAAAAAAAAGCATGAACTTCATATAAGAAGAAGAGATAGAATGAGACTGCCATTCAAGAAGCAGGCTAAATCTCAGAAATCGGTGATATACAGTGCAATGAAGATTTTTAATGAAAGGCCAGATGATATAAGAAAGGAGGAGAAATTAAATAGATTCAAAATTAAACTAAGCAAATAAATACGTGCAAGATAAGTTATAGTAAAAAGGAAATTTTTTATTTTGCTTATAATACTTATGTAAGCTATGTTAAGAATAAATAAAATGATTTGAAAATTTCTAAAGTTATCTTTTGCAGTTTCTTGATACATTTTACATGGGGGTCTCCGATAAAACATATTTTAAAAACATGCACGTGAAGGAATATTAAGAAATAGTTTTCGATGATGGCCACACTGGTTTCGTGACTACGTGAGATTATTCGCGCATGCGCATACTATAATCCTCCGCTACGCTACAGGCGGTGGCCGTTGCTCAAATATAAGATGTAAACAAAAGTAAATTCAGTTTGTTTTGAATTGCGTGTGGTGTGGTTGTGGATTGCGGCATTTTTTTCATAAATTGTAATTCTAATTTACGTGCTGTGTGAAGTTTTCACGGTGTAGATTTACCCGACCAACCTGTCAAGGTAAACAAATGAGAGTAGGAAATGTTCTATTTTTAAATGTTTTAACTTAAACGAACATGTCATTCGACGGTGACGCCTTTATAGAACAATTACTTGTCTTTTCATTAATTAAAATGAGTTAATCCTTATTTTAAAACCAGTTTCTTGCGCTCGCCATCTCCATGTTTGGCATTTTAAATGTCACGCACGTAAATTTGCATTCAAAAGCTATAAATATCACCAACGTGTTGTTGAAATATTTTTATCTTGAAACAAGATAAAAATAATGTGTCCTAGATTCCAATGTTACCGAATTCATCATTTTTCAATGATCCCATAACCTATTAAATAAATTCGCGTGTCAAATGATGTAGTTTTTGAATTTTAAAAATTGTATTCATTCCCGCCTATTTTTGTTTATAAAATCGAGTTTGTTTTGGTATAAGGTGTATTTAAAAAAATATATATATGTGTGTAACAGCCAACTGTTTTAAAAAAGTGCATATAATTTTGTAGGAGGTTCGCAGGTGGGGGTGTAATGTGTAAGAACGTTTTTAGTTTTTAGTAACTTTGTGCAGACACGGATGAAAAAGAAATATTTCTACAAAACAAAAGAACGCCGTCTGAACTAGAAATAAAAAAGATTTTTGAAGACACCGAAATAAAATGATGTGTTCATTGGTGGGGCGGGGTGATTCAGAAAATATATGTAACGCGTTTTAAAAAAAAATGAAAAAAGAATAGTATCAATGGCGGGAGGGAGGGAGGGAGTATTACAAATTAATGTGTTTTCTCGCTCTACCTGTCAGGTAATTTAACTATGTTTTGATGGAAATGTATTTTATCCACATTAATCGAATTTTTGGTACATACGTAAACAAAAATTGAACAGCGTGAAATTTTTAAATACAGCTTGAACATTCTCCGCTCACAATTGTCAAGACAATTTTGTCAACTAGTATGTATAGTATATGTGTTAAACTTGCGAAGCAAATTGATAACGATATAACGGGTTTTAAACCACTTTCAACATATTTTGCTATATAATTTGTTTTGCAAGAGTTTATGTGAGCGTGTATTAATTTAAATATTGGTAGGTATTAAAGTTTGATGATAATGAGAACGCTTATAAAAAAAATAATTCAACACATTAAATGTTAACACAAAAATGTAAAATATTAATTAAAAAGGAGCAGTTACATATCTCAAACGCGTGCGTCATACCAACCCTGCGTAGAAATTGTTTTTCTAGTTCGTAAAAAATATCCACAAATTCAGTTAAATAAATAAAGGAACAGATCCGAAAACGTGCGTGACATGCGGGGATACTAACTATTGCACTGCCGAGAAATCAATGCGATATTAAAATGCCAGTTTACAAATATCTCAAGTTCTGGCTTGAAATAAAATTCAGACGACAAATAAACATGCACACGTGTTTGAGACATGTAACGAATTAAAAAAAATAAGGGTTACCTATTCTCTTTTACCAAATGCTTGTGGCTATTGTGTAAATTTAATGCATATACATATAAACAATGCCTTTTGTTTGAATTACATTATTTTGTTAATGGATGAACAATTATCACCTTGAATTGTGAAAGGACTATTTTTATTTCATAAAGTAGTATGTATTTAGTATACAGTAGTGAGGGAGATCTGGTTTTGGCCATGCAGCCAATAGGAAGTCAGTTTCACCTTCATTGATTGATATATTCATGTTCTCAACTACATATTCTATCATCATATAATGGCTGTCTAATAAGTTTTTGCCATTTTTTTTAAATGTCACATTTTTCTAATCTAAAACGTCAGTGTTGCCGTTTTCGTGTATTTTATAGTTTTTTTTATTAATTTTCGCTTTTAATCAAGGTTCCAATGCTTCCAAAGTGAAATTCTGCCGCATCCACTCTACAGTACCGACGCCGCTCCGTCAGATTAGTAGATTATCACCTCTATCGGTAGTTATCCAATCAAATACGTGGTGTTACGTTCGGCAACGACGCTGACCCCAGAAATTGGCTCGATAACTATTTCGATAGGCATCGATAAATTTATCGAAAGATGGGATAAAGTCCTTAACAATAATAGAAAATACACCATTGCTTGAAATGTTGTAATTTTTGTTTAAAAATTTGATTTTATAAAAATAAAAAAAACTTATTAGACAGCCCAATATAATGCTTCTAATGTTTCATCTATATTATTACAATTCGGGTGCGTTTAGTAATCACTTCGCCTCACTAGGATGGCATACGAAACAAAAAGTTTGGAATTTTTAAAACAAATTAAATTGATCAACTAAAATATATACAGAAAAAATATTTAGTTACTACCGGGATTCGAAACAGAACATTTTCCTATCCGGAGAAATACGTTAACCGATTTCTCTATATCGACCAATTATATTTTAGACAAATTTTGAACTTATATTCTGTAGTTCTTTTTAATTGATACATCCAATATTGCATTTTTAAAAGCAATCAACTTTTTATATTACTAGCAGATTGTTTGCTTGGGCTGCCATTTCAATGCGGAAATCTCTTATATTACTTTAACAATAGTGCATTATGCATCCTTAATATATTGCTTTAGATAAAATATAGATTCTACGGAAGCCCTGGCCGCGCAGCGGTCACTATGGGCCGCGTAGCAGTAATCGGCTGTCGCTAATTGATTTGTGCTGCCTTTTGCAGTAACAGAAAAGCATTCGGCGGTAGCATTCTGTATTGCTCTCCCTGGAATTGTACAAACGGTGTTCTTACGTATTAACTTTTAAATATGTATATCCACTTAGATATTCTTGAAAAATACAACAAAACATCCATATGTCACATTTGACAGTGCTACCATTAAGGAAAGAAACCATAGAGTGCGACGCGTCATGACCACGAGACATAGATGAGATGACAGATGCTCAATATACTTGCCAGCCGTAATACGATTTCGCGGATATGTATTTTCGTACTGTTATTGAATATATAAAAGAGAAAACATTTAAACAATCTTAACCTAAAGATATTAAAAACACATTCGTTTTTGATGTACTCGCGCCTCACATACCTGATTGTTTGACCAAATACTTTAGAGCCACAAATGACAGTACGTCCGAAGTCGCCTCATCCAGAAAGTCATAGATAATAGACAGGGAAGCGCTATATTATTTTGAATGCGACGAATTCCAAATACCTTTGAGTGATAAACGAGTCAGTAAAGTACGTGCGTACTGGTTGCGTCATTTTAATCCGCGCGCTATGCGTATAGTGATGATTCATAAATAGCTTCGCGCTGAACTGTCCTTTATATGAACTCAAGTCGTGTAAAGACAAGCCTGTCTCAACACGGAATTTCTCTAGTGAGACAGGCGCAGTCCAAACATATTTTAACATTTGTATTATATAGTTACCACATCTCTTCAGTGGGCTCGGGCCATTGGAATAACAGCGTAATTATAAGAAAATAACGATTTCTAATTAAACTTTAATATTGTATTTATAAAAGGCAGAAAAAAAACACGATATTTTAATCTTAAGTATGTGAAAGCAAAAATAATTATCTAACTAATTTACCATCGCGCCGTTTACCCGCGGGGATAGAGCTCTACACTCTTCTGTCCTGTTACACAATGAGGTAGTGGAGTCATTTTTTTTTAATTCTTCGAAAAATCTCATTTACAATAGTGAAAAAATATTTTCGATATCTTGATATATGGCAGAGTTACAGAAGTTCAATCAGGCCTATTCTCAAAATTGCAATATTGAAATGAAGGTGATTGTTACACCAACCCTCAAAAACAGACAGATAGTTTTGACAGATTATGGTACGTTTATCTCCCTCACTCTCTCTCCCTCTCTCTCATTCAAATATAACACTACTTTTAAGGGTCGGTGTAACAATCACCTTCATTTCAATATTGCAATTTTGAGAATACCATATGACCATACCCACCTAAGCGATCTTTTTTAAATCCTATTCTATTCAGCTTTAGATTCTCTCTTAATATTACAATTTTTTACGAAATAAAAATGTATTTTAATTTGTTGTTACATTACACAAACATTGAACGAAATAATGCCGCGAAGTAAAATAAAAATTGCACGTGATGACGTACCGATTAATCGTGTCGTACGGTCACGGATCAAAATAAGTGCGCGACAAATTAAATTATAATACAAACATTCCCATGTTTCCGTTTTGTCGCGATTAATCTAAAATAAAGCGTGCGCTCAATTCAATAGTCGAAATAATGCCGCACCGCGTGCGCGAGCGAGACAAATAGATGCTTCACTCACTAATAAAAAAGTCCCGATGGCAACCTGCTTGGGGGGACAAGGCGTGAAAAAATAATACGAAGTACGACAGACTGAATTGTAAATAGATTTTCATTGGCCTTTTGTCATTTAAAAATCATTGTAGGTACACGTATTTAAAATGCCACACACTACATATAAGATAGCATCCATAAATGATGTCGCAGATTTAGGCTGGGGTGGGGGGGGTCAGCGGAATTGTGACAGGGTGGTAGGGTCCTAATAATGTGACATTGTGAGTGGGGGGGAGGGTTAAAATCTCACAAAAAACCTATGACATCATTTGTGGAAACTGCCTAAGTTGTATGAATGGGATAAATAGATATAAAAGATATACAGAAAAAAAGCGAATGTTGCTTTGAATGTTATAATTTTTTAATGAGAACTCGTCAACCGAGGCAAGACTACCGGTACACAATGGAGAAAGGAAAGTAGATTGAATGCAGTGGAAACGAGATCACTTAGGCGTATATGCAGAAAATGGATCTCGACACACCGAGTGTCCCCTGGCCTGGTACCTCTGCTAATTCATCTTTGCCATCCTTTGCATAATTATATACATCATCCCTTAGCGGAACTCTTTTAAGGGAAGGTGATATTTCTTACTTTAAACATTTTTTTATTTTCTTTTCCAATCCACGTCACTTATCTCTATCATGTCCTGTGATATACAGAAAAAATCTATTTATCAAAAAAATATTTAGTTGCCTGGATAGGAAAAGGTCCAGGTTCGAATACGGGTAGTGAATAAAAAATTTTCAATGAATATTTCTAGTTAATTAATTTAATTTGTATTAAAATTATTAACGAGAATAAATGATTTTATGAACTGAAAACATAAGTCTAAGAGGTCTTTGATTTGGTGCCTTTATCCTTCTCGGTACATTGGGCAGAAGGACGCAGGAAATCGACACTGAGAACTTTTTTTAATCATATAAAAGAATTGAATTTACTCCCAAACAATGTAGTCATGGCCTTGTTTTTACAGCCACCTTTCCAATGTCATCAAACTGTAACAACGAAACAATTTAAATTTATTTAAAAATACATTGTACACGGCATTTAATTTTATTTTTAATAACATTATTTTCAGTCTCTACAAGTGATTTTACCATCTACTAAGTATCTATAGATATAGTTTGAATGATATAGGTGATCCAAACGCGACCGTTATTTTAAATATCAGTAAACTTTTTATCTTTCAGGGTTAGAAACATCATTTGTGACATCTGTCAAATAAAAACTATACCTTTAATTAAAATGAGTTAGTAAACCATTGAGCAGTGCATTGAAATTGTAAAAATTCTCTACAAAAAAGATGAAAATTTTGCAGAAACAAATTTTTTTTGGATGATGTCTGATTTCAGCAAGATGAGACTACATGCCACGAAACAATTGAGTTATTACGCTTCTCTAAAGATCTATTTCTATGTCTCTACATCCTTGTTCATTCCCAGTAATCACCAATTTTTCCAGGCAGTTTCCATCTCATTTACCAATCCCAATAATTATTTTCCTTAAGTCGTTGTAAGACTTTTCTTATTATGCAGTTCTTGGACATTTATGAGCAAATCTCGGAATCATCAAAGTCAAATCCCTGTTTCCTGGCTTTTTTATCTAACCAGGTTCCTTTGCCACATTCTTCATTTCCTCTTTTTATACAGCACGCTTCTTAGCACAAAAGTTCTGCACGTGTATTGGGAAATACAAAGGAAATCTTATATAATATTTAAAAATACCGCAACAAGACATAGAATATTGCAACAGATTATTTGTCATTTGGATCATAAAATCTGTATTACGTGTTGCGTTATTAGTCACGACTAAATATTGTTTACCTTCAAACACACATTTTTTATCATATTTTGAAGTGCACATAAGATTGTTGGATTACTCCACCGTTTAATGATAACAATTTTTATTTTATCTCCTCATGTGTTAACTTTGTTGTGTAAACAAAGTATGTACAAGCCGTTATTTTATTACGCCTTTTAATTCCGAGGTCTTTAATTCATTTACAAGATCATAATAGTTTTAAATCGTGATAACAATCGAACCGGTCCTCTATATTTCAAAATGAAATAAATAAAACTTATTAATGATATGAATATGTTTTAGGACGGCCCGTTGACCTCTTGATTCCCTTCGTGTACTACTGTTTGATTGTATTCATTCTTTAAGGTGTTCCTATCCATTGCCATTTCATATTCTTCTTAAAAACTGATAAAATCATCAAACTCTGGAATAATAATAGGCAGAAAAGTGTGAGACACTTGGGAAGGCATCAATCCGGCATTGGACAGAAAACGGCTGATAATGACGGATGTGTGTTTATGTAAACGCCTTCGATAACTGGTTCTCAGGTTTCCGATTAACAATAAGCACACATATGATATATGAACTGCACTAACCCCTTTTATTTTGCTGTCTTTCTGGTCCGATGTTGTTGTTCTTTTAGTTGGGTTGAAGAAAGAAGACTTTAGATTTCGACTGATCGAAATGAGCATTGGTGGTTTATTTGGACCGCTGGACTGGGCGAAGCATGGGATGTAATAAGAATGACACCTGTAGGTTACCGTCTTCTTAGCTTCCGAAAAAAGGCAGCAATACTCACACACACACACATATACATTATTATAAACTAGGAAGTAACATGGTGCATAAATAGTGTTGTTTAGGAGGAAGAATTATGAGCATTTAGCAGATTTATCTCTGTTTAATTCTCTAGTTAAGACAGCATTTAATAGATTAATGATTTAAAAGATAAGGACAATAAAAAAGACCTTGAGTAATCTGGTCAATAATCTTTATCACTTGTGATTCAGAATCCTTCTACTTTGCACCAGACATTCCTCACAGTCGAGGCTTTTATCTTCTGAATGATGCGTGCACATCTTCAATTCTAGGAAATTTATAGAGTGATTTAGATACATCTTCCATTTCAGGTTATTTTGTATAAAGTGATACAGACATGCCTTTTCAACTCATTATTCTGTGAACAGTGAAGTATTCCTTCCACTTGAGAATATAATGTACGTAATACTTAAAGGTGTTTTTATATAAAATGATGGACATTTTTTTATTTACTCACTATATCGACCCATTCTATGTAATGTATTGCATTATTAAGAAGAGCACATTCTTATTGTGAAGTTGTAATTATTCAGAACAAAGCTCTGTGATGTTTTAAATACTAATTAAATGTATTAATTAGAAAGATTTATATATTAAATCTTATCGAAAAATATTACTGTTACTACAATTGAGCTATTTAAAATATAACAGAGCTATGTTCTGAATAATTACAACTTCACAATAAGAATGTGTTCTCTTTAATAATATGTAAGTTGTATCAATGTGTCCAAAATTTAATAAAAATTCATTTTTAATTCTGGCATCTTCTATCGAATTACTCAAAGGTATTTGAGATTCCGTAAAAATAAAGAAGATGGCTTTCAAATAATGGAACGATAGATGTATTTATTTGAAAAGTGTAACATATAGGTTCGAAAATTTATAGTTAATGCACTGTGGTGCTATAGCATGGTCAGATAATTCCACGGATTGGAAGAGATCTAGGTTTGAATCCCGGTAATTTTTCAATGAAATTGATTTTATATGTACATCTTTCTAATTAATACATATAATGTATTGTAGTTAACAAATCGGTTATTATCAGTTGTTCTAGTATTTCACATGTACGAGGCGCGTTTTTTAAGTAAGTACAGTTGCCAGATATTCCCGGTGTAGCGCTGCGGTTGCATGTTGCACATGTGCAATGGTTTCCTTCATCTGTTGAATCACCACATGCAACGTTAGAAACATTCACACAGTGTGACCATCTTGTTGCGAGTGGTTGAAATGTTCAAGTCAATAGATCAGCCCACCGACTGTGAGATACGGTCTGTGATTCATTTATTGAATGTACAAAACATGAAACCAGCTGACATTCATCACCAAGTGTGTCCTGTTTTGTCCTGAAATGGTGTCAGGTGATTTCCATATTTTTCTTCATCTGATGCGGTTCCTCGGTGGCAAGAGTTTTGATGACGATGATGACATGGTTTTCATCCCAGATGACGTCGTTCTATGATGAAGGTGTACAAAAATTGATGCCCCATTATGACAAGTGCTTTAATAATGGTGATGACTCCGATGAGAAGTGAGTAGCGTCCGAAGAAAATTAAAAAAAAATTCCGGTACTTAATAATTGGCCTTTAACACATTTTTAAATGGCAGCAAATTTTTCTTATATTTAATAGAACATAATAGAATTTGATATATCCTGAGTGAAGCACACCTAGTGCACAATACATTAGGCATAGATACATATTAAAAATATGAGTTGAGATTAGGGACGCATGTTCAAGCTGCACGGGTCTTATCTCAATCATATCAGAGATTTAAAAATATGTCATAATTTATTTATTCCAAATATAAAAGTTCATCGAACTTCAAGCAGCCAGATTATTTTTTGTTAGATGATAGATCCTAAAGCACGCAGATTTAAGATTTCAAAGTACATAGAGTTTAAGCTTAACATAAGTTTGTATATACTCCTTGAAGATTTTCGATTCATAATTTAGTCAGGTATTCACATATAAAATATTGTGGACTAGTTCTATTACACCTGTATAAAAAATACTGTCAATTAAAATATCAAACAAATAAAGGGTGTCCAGCGAAAAATTTTCAAGTTAATATTAAATAAAATAAAAACTAGAATGTTATTTTCATATTTTATTTATACAAAATGGAGTTTAACGATGCGGATTTTACATTTTATAAACAATATCGTCTAAATGCAGTCCATTTCTCTCAAGACGCTCTTGCAATCGGACTCTTAAATTTGCGAACACGCGAGAGCAAAGCGTCGGTTCAATGGCAGCAACTTTACGGCGGATATTTTCTTGTAGGGTCTGAATTATTCGAGGGTTGTTGCTATAAACTCTTGACTTAAGGTATCCTCACAAAAAAAAGTTGCAAGGTGTAATGTCCGGTTACCGAGGTGCCCAGGGTATGTCTCCGTACTTGCTGATTAATTTATTGGGAAAAATTCCCCTCAGCTTCTCCATTAAAACACTAGCTGTGTATGGAGTGGCACCGTTTTGCTCAAATTGTGTTCTGTTGTTGAACCCGGGAAACAGCTGTTGTTTTTATTGGATTTCCCTTGGGTTGTCGGGGCACCAGTATCTCATGTTCTATTTATTAACATAGCCATCGATATGAAAATGTACTTCGTCAGTAAACAATATGTTTCCAAGCGTTCGTTCTGTTCCAAAACATTCCAGCATCGTTCTCGCTAAGGTTTCACGTAAAGAATAGTCATTGTCGTTGAAAAACTAAACGATTTACAGTTTGTACAGGTGAAACTATAGTTTCTTTTTCAAAATAACATGCACTGTTAATTTTTTTATTCCAGTAATCATCCTTATCGATTTATACGGATTGCTCATAATTTCATGCCGAATTTGAGCCACATGTTCTGGCGTCACTTACTCGTCGAATATTAAAGTGAGTACAAAGAGCGCGACGCCCACGAACCAATGAATCACTGCACTTTAAATATTGCTTAACCGCGAACGCGCGATGCGCTCCCGACCAGTGACTCATTGTGACTGGCAAATCAGAAAATCACGCGCGTCAAACAATACCCTTCCCACTTACCTTACCCTGTTGGTTTACGAGCACATATGTGAAATATTAGAACTAGAGGGATAGATATAGTATGTAATACATACATTCCTTCCTTTGCTTGGGTGATATGGATGTATAATTTCTATGCTAAATTTTTAAACAGATCGTGTATGACTGAAACATATTCATATTTTTTATAAAACTGCCTCACCTGGAATTCGACCTGACTCACCGCATCCAATTATGGTTTCTGAAACTGAAACCAGTATCTAGGCTAGCCGGATAGGACCGATTACATAAAGTGCATATATATAAAATAGAGATGCGTACACGGAATACATGTCACATCAACATTCTTACTATTTTCAAACTAAGCTAAACGCTTGTGCTATGAAAATAGGACTAACTTGCTGGTCTCCTGGAACGAGGCGCGAACCCCCGACCACTAGATCACTAGGCTAACGTCTTGACCACTACACCAACAATGCTCAATATTCAATGTACCCCAACATGCAAAAGTATTGGTGAACGTGTGTCTGGCCCGCAACTTGTTTTTATATATAAAATTATGCTTCTTTTAATATCCATTTATACATAGTATTTTTAAATATAACGCCTTGTGTCTATTATTGTAATAATGTATAGAAAATAACAATTATTTCAAATACGAGATTGATTCTTCTTTCTCAGTTAAGAAAAATCATCAGAATAGCAGGTTTCAACAATAGTATTGTTATATTTTCAGAAATTTTTCACGGCGGCCACGCGATGAGTGCCAGTTTGGACGGCGTCCGGAAGGCGGAAGCGTTTCAAAATGAATCTGATGGAAACACCACTGCCAGTAAGAAACAAATGCTTTCTAAAAACTATTAGAAATGCTATTTCTTTAAAGTGCTATTAAAAATATTGTTATCAGTTTGAGTAATTTATCGGAAATAAAAATACCATTCTATTTATGTATTAATAGAATGGTATTTTAATTACAATGTAAAAACAATATTATCCTTACAGATAGATTACTAAACAAGCATGGCAAAGATTATTTATTGATAATTATATAAAGATATTAAAAACATAAATAAATAAATGATGATTTTAATAAATATAAAATGATGATGATGATTTTTGATGAGTTGTAAATAGAAAATACACATCCAAAAATTAATAATAATTACAGTAAAGATATAAAGTATGCAATTGCATTTTTGAGGTAGTGTTGTCAACTCAGCTTTGTAAAAATAAAAAGTCTGATCGGGGATATGTTTTCTCTAGCTGCCGGTCACGAATGCCCAGTTTTATTAATGTGATCATTTAAATAGTCCTCTGTCCATATTAATTGGTTGTAATTACAGCAGTGTTGTTTAACTAGAGTATTTTATTTACAGAATCTCCTAAGAAGTTGCTGCGCCCGATATCGTGTAACATTGGTTCAAGCATAAACTTCTCAAATGGCTGCGAAGTGGAGATCTACGGTACAGAATTACCCCAAGGTAAAATAAATGTTGAATATTAAGTTTACTACTTCAATTAACAATTTGGAGTTAGTAATATCATAACCTTGTTAATTATATTCATTAAAAATTATGAAGAAAATCAATGTGAAGAAATATTATGTAATGTAATTAATGCTGATGTTGAGTAATTAACTAACTTACCATCACACTGTTCTTCCACGGGGATAGGCAGAAAGAATAGAGCATGACATAAAAACCTCGGCATCATCCACACTTATGTTCACTAAGCTAAGATCAGCTGTACATTCCCCCCTAATTTGTTAATTCTTAATTATAATTCAATTTGCCACATATACATGTGTATCCGTAAATTACTTTCATAGCTAAGTAAAATCCTGGTTTTCTATTGGTAATGTTCACAGAGTATGCTATTCCAAATTATGCAGATAATAATCACTAACCTGCTTAATCTGACCTGCAATTTGCTGGTCTGCAATGTCGCATTTTATGTGGTTTACCCACATGTTGCCAACCAAACAAAAAGTGGTCGCCTCATGTCGCTTCGCTAGGGCACGAGCGGATTCACCCGACCGAAGTCGAGATCTTCACACTCGCTCCAAACCGTCGGTGGACACAGACTCGAAAGCCGGTACCGGACCGAGGGATCGGGGCTGAAGGCTGCTGGACGGCGAGGTTCCGAAGGATGAGGCGGGATGCGAAATGAAAAACACTTGCTAAAGGTGTATTCAGCGCACCGCAGTATGAAGTTGTGTTGAGACGAGACGTTTGACAAAAAGTGTGCTCCATACTGCGGCGGCCTTGTATTTATTCAAGTTGGGTGGACGTGCGCCGTTAGCAGCGCGCGCCACCCCAAAATCCCCCACCGCACCAATCAGGGTGCGTTTACAAGCCTAACCGCGCCCCAAGTGATGCGGCGGTCGCCGCCACCTGCCGGCCGAACAGCGCAACATTGCTTCATTTTTCGGTCGCGGGCTGACAGGCGGCAGAACCCGTTTTCCGGAGACAAATAATACAAAATATATATTAAAATTAACAATGGGGGATATCACGAGTTGGGAATTTCGTAGTGAATATCGCAACCCGTGATATCCCGTAACAAGAATTATCCGGCCAGTGTTCCTTTTCGATTTATTCTAGTTTTACTGATTTCGTTGTTCTGAAATGGTCGTTAAGCGAGTTTTGAGCGGAGGGCTCATCATATTTGCTCTGAAAACTGGCGGGATAATTTGTATGGGTGCCGTGGACTACGACATTTGTTTATTTCTACTGTGTCCACGGCACTAAATATAACTAAATTCAAATAACATAGGCGGCGTACCGACGGGTGGGCAAAGGTTTATTGTGTTCCCAATCCCGCGGCACGCCGCGTAAAGTAAATAATAATTTATAAATTATTAATCGATAAATAAGTAACAATTTCAACTTATAATAGTAGTGTTTGTGTGTCATAAAATAATTAACAAATAAGTAACAAATACGTAACAAAATCACATTGTGGTAATAGTCTCTGTGTGCAACACCACACAAAATGGAATACACATACTCATGTATTTTTGAAAATCAGAGCTAGTAACCGATGAATAACGCCTGAGTGACCTCATTTCCACTGCGTTCAATCTACTTTCATCCCTCTTTTACTGTCTTTTGACTATACACTCATACAGTTTTGGTACCAGGTCTTTATTATGTACTGCTAGTTTTACCCCCTCCCTTCTTGCATTCACTTTATTTCCTGCAGTCACCCTCCTTTCAATATCTTACTTAGCATCTTCATTCCTGCCAAATATACTTTTCATATAAGCAAACTCTTCTACTCATTTAAAACATTCATCACCTATTAGTATTATGCACATTGTCTTACTTTTCTCCTTCTTGAATACCAAGACTTTCAAATTGTTTCATCGTAAGGTCACTTTCCTCGCATACATTGTACGTTCATTATTCACCATTCACAATGCATTATCAAACCATGATGTGATTGAGCCATTGATTCTTACATATGCAGTACTTCCTTCGTACATGGATGCGAATGCTAGATAGTACAAGTACCTTCCATAACTTTCCTTTGTCACTCTATCATAAATCTTTTTCTTTATCTACAAAAGTACTTGAAACTACATATTTAAAACAATTTTCTATGTTCTTAACTATAGTTAAAACATATTTAGTGGCGTGTTGAACCCAACAAAACTCTATATCACTAAAGTATAGTCACTTTTTGCATGATGACGGTGATAAGCAATGATGTGTAATAAGCTACAGCGATGATTTCTGCCTAAATAGGATTTGTAAAGACAAATATTATATTATGTTTATTTTTTATAATACATAATTGTAAGATATCGCAGCCAAGACCAGCTCTGCCAGTCGTGGTGTATTACAATATAGTCTAGTGACTGTTCGTGATCAGCAATATGCCGCTGTCCTTGAAGATGATTGGTAACAGTATTATTTATTAAATACATGACAATTATTAAATGTAACCCAGATTGTTCGGAGCAGAGAGACCTGCCGATAGTGGTGTAACTCCATTTGTACCAATCTTTCTCGCATACATCAACCATAGATCTCACGATAATTATTTCAGATGCCCCGATTGGCTTGTATCTGGGTGACGGAGCGGCCTGCGTCTGCAGCGCGGGTGTGAGGACCCTGCAGCTGACTTTCACCTCTGCCTGCACCAGTCACACCGCTATGTTAGATGCTGCCCGGAGAACTTTTACAGAGGTCTTCCGTAGAGCCAGAGATCAACACTCCAAGTGAGTGATTTAAATACGCATGTATATTTTTATCCCTCTTCTAATAGTTCCATGATCGACTACACAATCAGGTGTCTCTGTATTGGGCTGTAGTCCTCCAGCAAGGGTTTGCAGCTGCATTGTGTCTTAACCACATCTTATCACTTAAAAATGGTCATCACATATGTTTACTGTAATGTGACTAACCACCGTAGACTATATATACTACAGTAGATAAGAATTGACAATGAAATATAATATACATATATGTAAATGAGATGTTACAGTATATATCTGAACAAATTACAATGCAAAATACATGGAAGCGTCATATAATATTATACATATGGACATAGGAACATACAGAACTTAAAAATAATTATATACAAATATTTAGCATATTGTTATGTAAAAGTTTTTTATAACTTATTAATGAATTGGTCCAACTCATTTATTGTGTTAATGTCACAGTATTGCTGTGGTAGGCGTCTAGTCTGGACGTTTCTCGCTTCCTTAATGATCAATCGTGTAGCTTGTTGTTCTTGTGGTCAAGACGCTAGCCTAGTGATCTAAAGGTTGGGGATTCGCGCCTCGTTCCAGGAGACCAGCAAGTTAGTCCTATTTTTATAGCACATGCATTTAGCTTAGTTTGAAAACAGTAAGGGTCGGTCGTGTGATCGGTAGTAAATTAGGTAGTTGTTGGAATGTCAAATTTACTATTGTAAAAGCATAGATGGAGATGTCTATAGGCGCGACAAACAATCATGAAATATACTTTATTTCATGCATTATCTATGAATTTGTTTGATATCTGTCTATATTTGGTAGTGAAATTTTTTCATATTATGTGCTAATGTATATTAAACAGCGAGATCTCTCATCACTAAAATAGCGGGATATTGAATGATTAATTGTTGTATATTGCAACTTTTAAAGTATCAATGTGTCAGATGACTTTTGGAACATATTTAACTATTGATTCTTATTTTTAAAAAGTAAAAAGAGTTTACTACGGGATGCACTTTCGAAAAGTAAATATTACGATCAAACAACCCGTTTTTACAATTTTTTTTACGTGTATTCCTTGTACGCATTTATTTTTTTGGGATAAAAAAAAATTGCGAACACGTATGCATATTGGTTTCTAAAACTTTTGATGCTCTTAGATTTTTTCATAGTTTATATTGAGGTTGTCATGTGGAGTTATTTGTCGGTTTTGATTATTTTTTAATTATTTCTAAATCTCTTCTTTTTTCAGGGGAGTCTACTTAATAGGCCACGGTGTGGGGGCTCTATTTGCCGCCAAATTACTCGCCGACAAACAGTTCTTCGAGGAATGTCCATCGTCCCACCTTCTCCAAGCCGCCTTCCTCATTTCAGGGATATACGATCTCACAAAAGAATCAGTGCAGGCCTTGCTAAATTCGGGAGACGACGAACAACAAACATCCCCGTACGGCTCCCCTCTGAAGTTTCAAAAAAGAAAGCCGTCTCTGCTTGAGAATCTCGTCAGTAATCACCAATCTTTTGAAGACAGAAATAATCTGTCTTTTATTTGTGATATGAGCAACCGAATACCACAGTTTGATAACATGGCGTACAGTGAAGATCTGAAGAAATGCAAGCAGGTCCATGGCCTTCAATTGACGCCGGAGGAAACGTTGAAAAATTCTCCCGTTTTCCAGCAAGTTGCAGAATTAAAAACTGCAAAAATTGAGTGCAATAAAAATATTTGTGACATTGGTTATGATATCATGTCTTCGTCGGTGGAAGAAATCAAAATATTAAAGATGTTGTGTCATGAGTCAAGAGATTTCTCCCCGTTGTTTGACGATTTTAAGCATTTAAAGAGAATCGGGATGAGGGTTTACATCTTTGCGGCGGAGAAGGACGGCCCTTCCATCACCAAACAGTCGAGGGACATGTTTGACTGCCTGGCTAATGGGTGCGACCAGGAGGATATGCAGTTTCAAGTCAAGGAAAAGGTGGATAGGGTAGAGATAAGAGAGTTGTTGAGGCAACAAGATAATTTTCTCAAAGGACTGATGAGATATGATATTGTTAAGTATTTGTAAAAAAACAATAGTCACTATTTAAGTTTTAAGAATTTTATCTATTTAAATGCTGAGAGGTATAATTTTAAAAGACAGATCTACTTTTATTACTTGAACCCTTTCGTTTGAAAATTGTTTCCGAACATCGTAAACGTTAGAAAAAAAAATCGGGTTGTGTTATAAGTCTTTGCGTTTTTAAAAAATTTAATTTTAATTTATTTTTTGCAAATATAAAAAAAAATATTTTACTCATGCAGTTATTTCAAAAACTTGTCATCGGGGTGAGTGATCGAGTCAGACTGAGCGGGACTTCACTCCGCTGAAGCCCGGACCCTTGATGCGGGTGTCGCTCGCGTCGTTAGTCAGCTGGAAGCAGCAATACTAGTGCTGAATTTGAAACACCACCCTACATTTAAAAAAATGCATAGACTTTTGAGATGAATTAATATTTTGGACCAACACAATCCAAAAACTCTTCCATACATTGAATTATTAATATTAAGTTATAAACAGTAACTTTACTGTTAAGACTGAATGTTTCCGTCTGTCCATATTATACAAACACGGTTCCAATAAAATGACGTGCTTTTAAACATAATATTAACGTATTTTGCACTCTTGCTTTGGTTGTTTGTCACATTTCGCCTTATACTAATTATTTCATGATAGCTTTTAGATGTGCGTTTATGAATGTGTGCAATAGCGACTTTATACTTGCTTTGTTTTTGTTGATGCGCGAGTTTAAAATTGGGTTAGAAAATTAAACCGCCGCAACACACGTGGTCAGGAAAAATATGCAAGGCTCACTATCGTTGTACGTTTTTTCCGTTTACTGATGTTTCTTATCTTTCTTTACTATATACTAGTCATGAATTTTGGTGTGCATTGTAAACTGTCGCATAAATTTGATTTAATTTTTTAAGCTGCTTATTGTAACTCTTATGAACTAAGTCAATGTTTTTACACACATATATATATATATATATATTATACGTAACATTATTATGTAAGCATGTTAGACATTATAAATATTTTATTAATACTTTTATTACATGTAAGATTTTTACATTTTGTATTTGTACCTTTTTCATTTTGCACTCGTAATTGCCTAGTTAATATGGGTAAATTTTATAAAATACATATTTTATTCTTGTTATATGTTCATAAATGAAAACCGCAATATCTTTAAAAATGGCTTAAATATGTACAAAATACGCCCTTCTTCCGGATCTTTCCGGATCTTCAAGAAACGAAACAATGTTTTAAAACTCATTGAAATGACAGATCAAACTTTGTCTGCTGCAGAATCTGCTTCTATAGTGGGAACTGTTTGCCTTGCGAACCTCTTCACGAACCTGGGCTGTCTAGAAAGACTCCGGTCATGTTTTGGATTTAATATATCTGTGGTTGGTTGGTGTTCTGATGAAAACCATTTTTATCCGAACATGTTTGTTCTCATCGGAGAGAAGCCACCGAGAGCAAGAAACAACACAGAATATGTAAAGGTTATGGAAAAACGATGCACGGTTAGTGAAAGGTGAAAGTCGGGATGTGCATCTGCGGTCCAGTCGGTTTGGGTACTGGACGCCGATCGTTTCGCCGACCGCTTACTCTGCTGCGTGTGTTGGTGCACATCTGTGGTGCATGTGTGTCATGTCCGCCGGGCGGCACAGTCCGGCCTTCTTCGAACATTTCCGCTTTATACGCGTGAGATGGTGCAATACCAAGAATTGACAGAACGAGGAACATCTGGACGATGCGAGCGAGCCGCCGCATATCTATCTTGTTGGAGATTGACCTCTCATTATCTATTGTATTTCTTAATAATCCCCAATTACTCTTGTGACTCTATCTCTTTCAGCAACATGCCAAAATAATTATTTTCCTGGATGTTGTGAAGAAACTTTCTTCAGAATAGAAACATATGACACACATACAACACCAACACTACATCTCGTAACGTCGAGCATGTCTTTTTTTTCTTCTTGGGGTCTATGTTTCGACTTCATACGTAGCTATAAAAAGAACCAGAGCTTAAACCAGTCAAACTTTTACATTCCTTGAAATGAAGCGACTCAGTCATTTAATGACACGTAGAAAGCAAGACAACTTTCGTGAAATCAATAAAAACGTTTTTTCCAATTTTTATGGAGGGCTTGCCTATAATCAAAGCAATATTCTATGCACCAAAAGATATAAATAACAAATTAAACATTTTATACTGTATTGTAATATTTTTATACAAATCTGCTAAAATTAAATGATTTTTACAAATAAATATTTTGAAAAAATGTTAATGATTTTTTGTTTTATTATCCATCAAGACTTTTAAATAATATTTAATTTAGTGAGGTAATTTTTCATCAACCTCATTATTTGACATTGCAGCGTACTTGGTTATGCAGCACAATTATTTAAATTTTTTAAATGAGTAGTAGTTAAAGAGTATAGCTTTGAGTATTATTTTACCTTTTAGTACCTCCCCAGAAGTTAGGCGGTTAGAAAGCCATCGGTTTTTACATGAAACAGAATACCAGGACAGCTGTGAATGCTCACGAATCCGTTAGCTTGTGACTGCGTAAGGCCCATTAAGATAGACAATTGTGGAAATCCACATTCCACAGGAAAGGGTTGGTTTCTTTTCTTTTGTCATAAAAATACATAGGTTCCTAGAATTCTCTCGTATAAGAAGTAATTATGGAAGAGCCATCAACACAACAGTCGATATATCACGCTAGAGTGACAGTAATTGCACCAAGGCCCATTAGTTATTGAATATTAGGGAAACAAAAGATATAAAGCTCAGACCGTAGACAAATTGCATCTGTATCCCAAAAGGGCATAAAAAATAGTCAGAAATATTGCCCCAAGTACAAAGAACGGAGAACTCATGCCTCGACCAAAATTGTATGAAACGGCGTCCTCGAAAACAAATTAAATTTAGAACATTTTTTATATAATGATGAATGGGTAGGGATGATAAATTATTGTAGTTGTAAGAATGTGCGAATTTCGTTCTGTAAAAGATCAACCTGCACGAAAAAAATCCTTATATGTGTGACTAAATATAAGATTTTGATAGACATTATAATTAACATCACAATAATTAATTTAATGTATATAGAGATAAGTTCAATCCCAAATAATTATAGGAAAATATGTATTCCGGATCATATGTACGTATCTGAAAAAGTGTAAGGTGTTTTTTGAGACAATGTTAAGGGATTATGTAATAAGATGAACAACACCAGTGATAATTTTATAAAGAGGGAATTATCATAGTTAATTATAAGACGGAGGCGGAATCTGAAATAAGGCCTACAGTGGAGACGTAACGCTACCATCAGAAAGTGGCCAATAAGCATCGCCAGTTTTGGGAAAAACAAACCGTCAAGCTGGCAAAAAGAAACGCCCTTACCGCAAGCGTTTAAAAGGGATAGAACGCTTTTGTTCTCATCAATTGTCAGTTGGGATCAGAATTTGAAACAGTTCGTCGCGGACTTTGAGAGAGTCAGAAGCAATCTTTCCGCCGGAAACGGCCCATTTCGCCAGTGAAACCGCGACACGGACCGTGAAATGTAGTCCTCTGAGGGGAATCCTCCAACTAGCCTCGGACCGTTCTCCAGCTGTATGGAGAAAACTGAAGACGCGAAGAGCCGAGCACAGTTCAAGGCAATTAAGTGCCCTGAAGTCGCCAACAGGCCGGACAAACTGAAGTAATTAAAGAATGGGGCAAGCAGTGAAGAAAGGAACCTAGCAGAGTATTGGAGAGCTGATCGAGAGGAGACATGACGGGTAGCAGTCAAAGGCAGCCAACATCACGGCGTATGAGGCCGGAAGCGGACCGCGGCGACCGTGCGGACGCCCAGCCTGACAAACACCAAGGAGACGAAGTAACGCCGAAGACGATACCGTTCTTCATCCGGTTGAAGACGGAGACGGCGACCAGCACGGTAGTTCATAATTAGATTAAATCTGCCTAAGTTAGAATTTGCCTGCCCAGGAATATATGTAATAGACAATAAATATCTGACTCGCCTGATACTTGTTTTACTTGTTGTTCTTCTTCTTTTATGTACCCATCCCCCCTATCAAGTTAGTAAATAATCACAGCACCCAGATTCAATTTTATTAATTGTTTAATAAAATAATTTATGCCTATAAAATGTGGGGTAAAAGTAGGAATATCACGTAACTGTTACCATAGATAAGAACTGTTACTCTTATCTATGGACTTATTATTTCCATAGATAAATTATTATTTATTATTATTTTCCATTTCTGACATTTTCTTGCTGTCGAAGCAGTTTCCGCATGTTTGGGAGGGGCGTTGGCTTATTTTTTGGATTTAAACATTAATTGATCATGGATTTTATCATCGATACCGTTGGTGACGAAGATCTCATCGATAAAGATGAAATCGTTGGAGAGGTTAACGAAACCGAATACGCAAATGGTATGTATACTTTTAGGTTATATATGTAAGGTTTATTTAATTATTGAGTTAACATTCAAAATTAATTTCATAAAAGTATGATTCTGAAGGAAATCTCAAATGAATTAGACACGATGTTTACATAAATACAAATAGATTTTGAGACAGATAATAGTTTTAATAGATACAGAGGTGTTTTAGATTAAATTAGCATAACTTTGAAAGTCTACGTAAATGCAAAGGAAAATAATTGTTAAATAGGATTAAGATTGTGTGTGACGAAATAAGACTCGATGAAGAAATCTTCTCTAGGGTACAGAATTTATATTGAACACTGCCCATTCAAAATGCATCGAAGTAACATTTCATTTTAGATCAAATTTTTATAAAATATTTTTCGTTTATAATTTTTTATTATACCTGCTATTCAAAGTTAAGCAAATTTCATTTAGAACATATCTATAATATATGGGAAAAAAAAATCCGCTTAAAAATGTATCAAATACATGTGTACCTATTTGTGAGTTACGACTTGTGTGTGAGAAGTTGATGTATGGGCTTAAACATTTACATGAAAATTACCATTTAGATGTCTAGTATACCTAAATAATGTTTTAGACAATTAGTTATTTTAACAATAGACACAGTTAACTAGATGTTGATTATTACTTTGCTTTCTAATTTAATAATTGTTTTTCTTTATATTCTAGTCAGTCAGGAAACGCTAGCGAATATATTAAAAAGAGTTAAACTCGCTTGCGACGAAATAACAGAAAAGGAAGAAAAGGAAAAGGCTAACTTGAATAAGCTCAGTGGCCATAAGACCGATGTGATTATCGACAATTTCTTTGCCGAAATGGGTTGGGGAGCCAATATTGGAGATAAAACTAATCAGAAAAAAAAAAAGAATTTATTCAAGTTCAGCAACATTGACCTGGAGACCGGGACATTTGCCATGAAATCGGCCACTGTGGATGTTGAGAAAGAAATGAAGAAAACGGTGCTAACTCCAGGACTTGAGAAAGAATTTTCACTTCCGGAATACGATATGAGTGATAAAAGAAAAAAGGCCCTTAGAAAGGTGATGATTTTTTTGATTTTATTAATATACATGTGCGAAAACATTTCTTCATAAAACTTGTTAATGATTGACTGTATGTCGTGTATATATGATGGGGCGAATCATAATGTTCAATAAAGATCAAATATTTTAATTTGTATTTTTCTGTATAAATATCATTGCAATCTAATTGAGAATAAGAGCAATCTTGTTATGGTTATGGTCTTATTATATTTAACATTGAAAAGATTTAAAAAAAAATAATAGAAATGTGTACATGGAATATGTGTCACATCAATATTCTTACTATTTTCAAACTAAGCTATACGATTATGCTATAAAAATAGGGCTTGACGGCATCCTGCAACGAGGCTAGATCACTAGGCGAGTATCGTAACTTCTAGACCTCAAGCACGTTGTTTATATATTTTTCTATAACATGACTACGTCTTCTGTGCTCAGTTTTTTAGCCCATTCTGCCGAATGTCTCCGATGTCTGGTGTACTCAGAGATAAATAGAATAGACATAATATAAACAAAACAATGTCAACATTTTCCGTGTTTAAAAGTATTGTGATTGGCGTTTGACAATTAGACTGACAAATTATGTTGTTTTAGATTACATGTCATATTTCTGACATTCAATCAGTTTATTTATTATTGATGTTTTACTGATCTATTATTATTACAGAGCGAACGAGACAAAACTAAAGGACCCAATTGGTTCAACATTCCCGCCCCTGAAATTACTGAAGAACTTAAGAATGACCTTCAGATATTAAAGATGAGGTCGGTGTTGGATCCCAAACATTTCTACAAGAAGAATGACATGGAGGTGCTCCCTAAATATTTCCAGGTATGTAATCAATCATTTATTATATCAGGTGTGGTCGCTTCATACATGCTTTGGATGCTCCATATCCCTTGTATTTTAAAGTCAAAAAGTTTTGGACTTATCGACACACACTATGATACGGCGCGCGCACAGAAAGATTCAAAATACATATACATACATTCTCAACTTTCAAACATTTATGAGTCATGTAAAAACACAGATATCAGCAATGGTGAATTCTATCATTCTCTCTGTATCCACAAAGTTTGAAAGTATTGGACATTCAGTTCTGCCTGTCAAGGTCTTCAAATACTGTATAAGCATTCGTTAACAGCATCCAAAAAACAAAAAACGTATTTAATGCTTATGGGTATAATGCACAAAATATCATACATATTACGAAGCGAACTGATTGTTTTGAGGAATTTGTTTGAGTGACACATTTTTGACAGTTTGGCTTAAATACTTGAAGCCGAATTATTGAACCATTGAATATCCTTCGATTATATGTGTTTATTATTTCTTCCTGTGGTACGGGAACTCGGCTGGACAGCAGTTGTTATAAGGAAGAATAAGAAGTCTCGAAAGTTGGTAGCGACCTGGACTGGTCAAGTTTTATTTGTTTTACAGAGACATCTGTAGGTACCGGAAGCCCAGGAACTCAGCACTTGTTTATCTTGGTGGAAGAATAGAAGAAGAAGAAGGCGAAGATAGAGGCGTATTTTGAAGAATCTTGATATTTTTTTCAAATCTGCCCGCTGAGCTAAATGCGCCTCTATATATACGCCACGATGATTGGCGGGGGGCGTGGCCCTCCAGACGCCTTATTTTTATATTTATTTTATTAATCAAATTTGTAATTATAATAGATAAATATTTGTGGTAACAGAAATGATCTCCTGTATGTGCTGGTTTCCTGTGATCTTCTGGTTGCTTTACATACATTGTGCGATTAAAAATTAACATATAACAGATCCTTATAAATCTATTTTATACTCTAGACATGGTTTTTATGGCAAAATATTTCAAATTATTACTTAACTAGACATGATTCCACACATAACTTATTTTATTTTACACCAGTAAGTCATTTCCTAGATATTTCGACAGGCCATTTTATTACACCTAACTAAGCTTATTTTTTATTCATTATTTAATCCTTTATTTGTAACAGAAAATATCTCATCAGTGAGCGCATTTATTCATACGGTGTTAAACGTGGCTTCTTATTGGTCCATTCACTGGAGCGGGGCGCGCGTGCGCGAGTTCGTCATTTGAAAGCGGCCCGTGAGAATATTATTACGTCCAAAACTGATAAAAATAGTAATTGTATTTTAAACTGCTCTAATTTGTAAGTTATGCGATGTATTTTGTTCCGGTCTTCTTACATATTAATTATTTTATCATATCTACATGATTAGCAAATAAAAAGTATGGGTAATTTTTCTGCGTATATTTGCTCAAATTACGTTCGCGCGTGAATTTGGGACTGGGGCGAGCGCGCGATGTAAAAAAATACAATTATTTTGAATACTTTGTAACTTGGTCGATATTGGCAGGATTTTCGTCCGGTTTTCACTAAAATGCGTGATTTATTAATCCGCACATGTCAAGACTATAAAATATTTAAAATTACATTTTCACCTGCAGCCAGGTGTGCTCCTCAGGTGATTTTGGCTTGAACAATATGTTATATTTGTACATTTGATAGTATGTAGGTATAGACTTGTTATCCAGAATCCTTTCTACAAAAAGTCACCGACCGCCACTGCATTATATATGTATATTAAATTTAATAATCTCTGGAAAATGGAAATCTGTGTTTTAGACAAATTTTGATAGAAATATTACATATTGCACATAGCTGTGTTGGTCTTTTGTTTCAATATCCTTCTTTTGTGCAGGTTGGTACGGTAATGGATTCTGCTCTCGTTCACCAAAATGAACGCCTGACAAAGAAGGATCGGAAGAGAACGATCGTTGACGAGTTGATGGCAGACGCCCAGTTCAATAGATACAATAAGAGAAAGTATACGGAGATTATAGAGGAGAAGAGGAAGTCGACCTACAAGACTTACATCAAGGACAAGAGGCTGAAGAGCAAGCAACAGTTCAAAAAGAATAAAAGAGAAAATAAACAAAGTAAAAGATCTTGATTTGTTATTTTGTATATTTGTGTATTAAATTGTTTATTTTATCATTTGTGTATTATTTTAAACTGATTTATGTAGAATAGAATAAATCCACGTTTGCATACTTCCATTGCTTTAGTTAGTAAAATATTGAATTCTTATGATTTATAATTAAAAATAAAATATCTACATACTCAATTGTCACACGGATATTCCACAATCAAACAGTATGAAAGACAGTTGAAAACTAGTGTCTAGATCCTTATTGTCCGCGTACATGAGATCTAGTTGAAATCTCAGTTGAATTTCTATTCTTTAGATAAATTTTAAGATCACACTTTGAGGTTTTGTAGATTTTGAGATTTGGTTGGGTGAACGTCACCTAGAATCGTAGATACCTAAAGCTGCAGGGATGATTTAAATTCATCCAGTGAACGAACAGAACATCGACTGTCAATGGACCGATATACAAGTATGGTGTTAAACAAAATAAATCTCAAACTCCATTTTGACAGCAAGCTTGAATCTCCGAGAGTCGGTGGATTATGAAAGCTAAGAGCCAAGAATATTACAGAGATTGTATCAAGACAAAAATTTCATTAGGATAGTACACATTAAATTGTTGCATCAACACCTACTTTAAAATTGCTCTAGCACTGCATCAGTTTTGATTCAGCACTGACTGACAGGAAATTTGAATTGAACAATCGCAACCCAGCTTATACATAGTGATTAGGAAAATAATTTGTGGCTTTGTATTAAAATTCATGTTTAGCAGAATTTAAGAATTAACAAATTGAAATGTCAAAAAAACAATTGTGTAATATTTTCACCATGCAAAAGCTGCACAACATAATTCAATAATTTCTTTCTTTGCAATCCTCATTGGGAAGTAATAAATTAATATTTATCGGAAAAGCCATAAAATTACACCTTTAATGAGTCATAATGTTTATGAACTGAACCAATACCTCGGCAGTTGCACAAATCAAATCTAAACAATAAAATAATAATGTTCAATTTAAAATTCTGTTATTTTCTCTTGGTGCTAAGTTCTGAAGGTTAAGTGAGCTGTGAGTAATATATAAAGTGTAAGTATAATACAGAGAGTATCAAATTTAGTATAACTCAAAAATAAATTGCAAAAATTCTATTTTGTATGAAAATCAATGAGTTGGAAAGAGAGAAATTTCCTGGTTAATAATACATATTAAAATTAGGTGGATGTAATTACTTCCCAGAAGTCTTGCCTGAGCTGGCATTTTTGGCAGATGATATTCTATAAATATACCTTGAATTCTCAAGCAGAAGCTAAAATGGTAAAATATTTCCCTTTTTTGTAATTTTTAAAATTAATTTATATATTATAGTAATATACATCAATGCTTGAAAGCAAGCTTTTTTTAATAAGTTAATAATACATTTTTGCAGGCAATTTTTTTTTTAACGCATTTTATAATGCTATGTAGACCTTTTTGAAGCGTGTTGCAGACGAGAATCACTCCTACGGATATATGATATTACAGTTCCTCTAAATTACTGATGTGCTTTTAAGTCTAGCAATAAAACATTTGACAAATATCAAAGGTGTGATCTTTGTCCGTAGAGATTATTAAAACACTCCTATTTTCTCATAGCACAAGCGCTCAACTTAACATGAAAAATATTGAAATCATCAGTGATTCACATGTTTTATGTATGTATCTAAATATAAATTTGAAATGAAAATATTAGTTTAAAAAAAATGTACTCAAGTACTTTATGCACGTATATACATAATCGTATTTTTGAGCAAAAATAAAACCTACAAAATTCATTAATGTCGATGGTTCAAAAGAACGATTACCACTCGTCATCCCTAGCTAGAATCCCATCCCTAGAAAAGTTTGTGTTTAGTGTTGAGTTTATCAGTTGTCAGAATTTCTCCGTCGCGTTGTGCGTTGTCGTGGGCGCTGTGATATTTTCGCATTTGTCGTTCTAATACTAAAATACGTGAGAGTGGTTATTTATAAAATGGCTCGTAATTATTACTAATCCATTTGAGAGTACATTTAGCAGCGCGTCATACAATAGTGAGTGTCATTTTGTTCATTCGTAAATTGAGAATTCTTTGTTGTCACCTTTTGTGTTTTCTCTAGCATTTTATAATGATTTCTCTGTTTTCGTAATTATTTGGTACGCTTCATTGGCGATTGAAGCATAAAACATGGAACTGACAACATTTATCAGAATATTAAATGTTTTCTCTTATCAAAGATTGAGTAAAGATTTTATGTCATGTTTATTATTATTCTTTCCGTGTTGAATGCAACAAGTGACTTACTTGCTTGGCAACATTTTTTATACCAGATTTCCTGTTTGTGTCTGTTGATTTGAGCGTTTACTATTATTTGATGCGCGTCCGACAATATAAATGATGTTTGGAAAATATTTCTTCGAAGACATCCATCATTCGTTCTACTGATTTGGATTAAATTTGTATGTTATTCATCTTTGATTCGGATTAAATACTTACGGTTTAAATAATGCTTCGTTTTGCTTGGTGCTTAAGTTTATAAATGTTTTGTAGGAGTGCTTAAATATTAAAATATATGTATTGTAATATATATATTATTTGTTATACTCCACATCAACAAAACAAACTATTATTAATATGGATATGTGATCGTTAATAAGTTTAATTTTTATTTATTTATAATGCATGTTAGTATATAATTTATGCAACCAAATACCTAGAAACGCCCCGTTTTTGAACTACTAGATGAAAACCTGTCTCAAGGCAGACTTTGTGAACATTAATTTGTATAATTAATATGCCAGGCGTTAAGTATGATTTATTAGTAATATACATATGTAAAAAAGATTATATTTATTTTTTAACATAGAATATTTTTTCAGTAGCTTCTCCAGTGAAAATTATCACGAAAATGTCTCAATAATATCGAGAGATCGATAATCAATAGTGATGGTTTAATCGATATTTAAACAACTTTTAAAACCATATTGTGACTGACTATTGGATTGTAACTTCAAGAAATGACAGATACAATAGAAAGTAAACTTCAAACAGTTAATTCTCAGTTACCAATCATAGTCACATGACAGTTTACCATCGCTAAACCTTAATTTATTTAAAAAATCAATGAAAATAAAATAGCATAATAAATTACATTGTTTGACGTGATAACTGGGCACTTTCACGAGATATAATTGATAGAAAATCTTGTTGGGCAAAATTTTGACATAACGCGTTAGGAATTTTCGTAACATTTTATAGGAGATGGCGGGTGGGGGAATAATATACAAACGTTGTAATGTATTTAGTATCTTTGTAAGGATGCAGGAAAAAATATATTTTCTATGCGGAGGTGGTGACATGTCTGAGACATTAAAGCGGGTTTTTTAAATACAGAATATAACGATTGATTATTGTTGCCATGGGTATGAAGATAGCTGAGATTACTTATATTCAATTGATAACTGTTTAATCTTAAAATAATATGGTGTTTGTCTTTTGGGTCTAGATTATATTTCTATTTCTTGATTCTGGAAATCTTTATTTTGAGTCATGGTATACTCGGATGAAAAAGATGGCGAATTTTTCAAAGCGTCTTAAATCGGGTTTTTTTGATTTGTAATAACAGCGTTATCAAATGATATACTAAAGTCAAAGATATTAATTAATGAAGATAAACGATTGTGATATGTTTTACTATCAATCATTTTATTTAACCTGGCTATAAGTTTCTTTTAAATTGTATTAGAGATGTGAAAATATCTAAATTATTTTTGACGTGACAAATTCTAGAATGAAAATTTACAAATGAAACGTAATATCGTTACGGAAATGACGTCACATCTCTCACCAATCGACGGAGTGACTGCAACAGCCAAATGTTTCATCGCCAATAACTTCGCTGTTTGTGGTCCGATTTTTTTTTATTACCTACTACTTTTCATCGTCGCTAAACGAAACAAAGATGTCGTCTTAATTACTCAGTATTATGTTCAGCCTCTTCGCTGAGTTCACCACTGGCTGCTTATTTCTCTCTTTTGTATTCGTTGACGACATTGTTCTGCATGCCTCCAGCGCCGCATTTCACATTAATCTATCATGAAGAACAGGATCTCGTGATTTTTTTAAAACTTTAACTAACATCACAAAAAAAACAATTAGGTTATGTAAAAAGAAAGACATGAAGGTATTATCTTTGCAAAACACTGAAAAAACTCTAAAAATATATATTTTTATTTTTCAATATTTTAAAATATCTCTATCAATAATCCTGATTGCCTGTCCAGCACAGAAACCTGGACCACTAGATGTAGATGTCGCTGGTGTCGTCAGTTAACTGGGGCGGTGATTTTGAATCGCTGCCCCCACAATAGTAACGTATTTTGAGTATATGTATTGGGTATACTAATAAGTAGTGATGAGAAACAATGCTACCCTCGACTCACTGGTGTGATTGTGATTGGTGTTCGATAATATCAGTGATTAAAAACTGTGACTGATCACAGCATGCTCCACACGATGTTACAATTAAAAAAAAAACGACATAATTCTGTGCGTATTTATTTATATTATTAAACCCTCTCTCGCGTAAAAAAAACATATTTTACAATAAATAATAAATCTAATTAAATATCGTCACAAAGAGAATGAAAATGCTTAAAATAATGTAAATTTATTTTTCGGATTAAATTCTCTGCAAATATGCGTAAAACGTTTTGCCAGAATCTACTAGATGGCACTGATTCAAGTGATAATCTATTTAAACGGCGGCGTCTAAAACAAAAAAAAAATTGAATCACGATATCACTGATAGCGAGTGTGACTCAAGATATCAGTGATTGACTCACAATTCATGATTTTGAGCTCATCACTACTAATAAGGCTTTGGGGTTTTATTAGAACGCTATTTTGTGTTTTTTTTTGTGTCAAAATAGAACATAACGAGAGTGTCGCCGCTTTCTTCTTAATTTTTGGGCTTAAGTAATGGAGTCTTAAGTTGAGAAAAACGAACATTTTCGCTTCTAATCAAGGTTCCAATGGTCATCCAGGAGCTCAACTGGGAAATTCTGCGGCATCCAACCTGCAGTCCCGACCTCGCTCCGTCAGATTATCACCTCTAACGGTAGCTCTATGGCGTTACGTTGGACAACGACAACGACCTCAGAAATTGGCTCGATAACTATTTATTTCGATACCAGACTAGCCGATTTTTATGGAGAAAGGCAAAAAAAAAAATGTAAATTATTCCGAGACAATCTGATATTAGGATGTCCCACAGTTTGGTGTTTTTAGATTGGAGTAATTCCTATGAAGCGGATTAGCTCGTTACATCGGGGCTTTTGTTAATGCTGCTTTTGACAGGGTTCTTATTCGTCTTCTTCTGCTCGCGTGCATCCACTGCTCTATTATTTATCATCGACATCAATTGTCGAGACGATCTGCGCCCCGGCTTTTAACACCGTCCATTATATGTTCACTTCAACGTCACTATTCAGTGGAATATATTGTCTACTTTGGTCTTAAGGAAAGAGATGCATCTTACATCAATACCGTGTACATGTGATGAGATTTTGATCTGGAGATAAACTCTGAAATCGGCTTGAGATTGAAAGAGACATAAACTCATATCATGTTCGATCTGACAGCGAGGTTTGACGCGTACACTATAATGCCACTAATACATTTTTTTCTCATTTAAAATTACACATTCCTCACGGTAACACATGTTGACATTATGGCTGCGTATGACTTTTCGTAATTTACGTGAGAAAAAAATATTATTTCATTACTTACTGTGGATTACTGCAGGGTTATCCAACAACAAGCGTTACAGAACTTTAAAATGGAATTGAATTTAGATATCAATGATTTTTTATTTATTTGAAATTGTTTTTGTAAATGCCTTCGATAGCTGGTTCCCAGGTTTCCGATTAACAATAAGCACACATGTGATATATAAACTGCACTAATCTTTTTAATTTTGCTGTCTTTCTGGTCCGATGTTGTTGTTGTTGTTAGATTTCGACCGACCGAAGCGCGCACTGGGTGGTTTACTTGAACCGCTGGACTGGTCCAAGCACGGGATGTAATAAGAATGACGCCTGTCGATTGCCGTCTTCTTGGCTTTCGAAAAAAGGGCGGCAATACTCACACACACACATGTACATTATTATGAACCAAGAAACCCAGTGGTGCCAATCGAAGCAACAAGGCGCGTAAACAGAAATATCATTCGATGCCATTTGCAATGGAATATGATCACAACAGCGTTTGATACAATGCATTCTTCGGATACAATTATCAGCCACTCTTTCACATAAATCTGGTGCAATTTCAAGTCATGTTGTTTTTCAATTGTTCAATCTTGCACTAGTCGGCTCTTGCAGGGGTGTAGGCTCTGATCTTGTGTTGTGCAATATGATGAGCCTATTTGTTGTGAACGTCGAGGAAATGACAACTCTTTGGATCGTCCCCACGTACACTAACATTAACAGCGACAATATTGGCTTCGCTCCGGGAATTTCTTCGTTTTACCGGTGTTCTCGCATCATGTAAAGAATAGTCGTTTTAAACCTAGTAGATCTTGTTTTTATATAAATGTCGATCGATAGCCACCCCCGTGATTCAAGATCTTACTTATTTGGGGGTGCATGACTCTGTTGCTGTTTACCGGTATATAAAGGGCATTTTAGAGGTTTCCTTGTTATGATTTGAATTGCGGATGGTTTTTTTAAGGAGACCTTTTGTAAAAAGTAATATTTCTATCGAAGTTACTTCAAATGACAACATTAAAATCAGACGACATTGTACATAATATATTTTCTTCAAATTTTATCCGGATAGGGTCCAAATGAATTTCCGCGGAATGGAATACGACAATTCCGGTCGTAAATTGGAATCACCGCACGGTAGGGGAGGGAAGTAGGGAAATGTGGTACAGGATGTGGACGATGAGGGGTTCTAGTCGAAGGACCGGTGAATTTCGGGGAGCAGGACTGCTCTGCGGTCGCCGCCGAGATCACACAAATGGCACAAACAACAAACAGTACGTGATCAAAACACAATATCGTAAAATACAGTTCCGGTGCACTGGACCTGAATGCTATTTCTTTATCAGTACAGTCAGCAGACCTGGCGCTACGGTGGGTTTAATCCTTCACAACTCATCGTTTTATCTGTAATTTTACCCAATAATCATTTCATATCAGAGCCATTGTTCTAACGATACTGTATCTTTACAATCATTATCAATTGCGCCTATACCCATGTATCTGATACACTATTATTGTACATTTGTCACATAATTGTGTAAATAATAATAATTAATGTATTAATTATAAAGATACACATGTAAAATCAAATGAATACATCTGTCGTTTCATTATTTGAATGAGCCGTCCGCGTTGTTTTTACGGAATCTCAAATATCTTTAAACATTTTTATAAAATTTTGGACACATTGATACAACTTAACTTACAGTTGTAATTATTCAGGTCTGTGATGTTTTAAAAAAAAAAGTGTAACATATAGGTTCGAAAGTTACTGGCGCTGTGGCATATTTGGTGATGCACCTTCCCCGGATTGGAAATTCGAATCCCGGTACCGTAAAAACAATATTTTTCGATAAAATTGATTTTATATATCTTTATAATTAATATATTTAATTAGTATTTAAAACATAATAACACAATAAGAATGTGTTGTCCTTAATAATACAATAATTTTATTATTGATACATCAGCTATTACATTTAAAAAAATGTATTCTGACCCTACGACCCGCCCTAATTAGTCCTACTTTCTTAAGTAGGTACTTTAAAATTTATATTATACGTGTATCGATATCAGTACCTCTCACGTGTCAAGTGATTGTTTTAGCTACTCCCTATCGCGGCTTCACCGATTGCTTTTGCTTAGTAATAGCCACTCCGCGGCCACAGGCGTTATTTTACTAAAATATATTTTTTTAAATGTGGAAAATATGATTTTATTCGCTAATTACGTAATAACACTGCATCATCTGCACAAAATAGTCGGAATATAATCAAAACGTATATTATTATAATATAGTACAAATTGTATCAATTAGAAATATATATAGAAAAAATTAATTTATACATTTAATTTGTATTGAAATACTACAGAACTGTATTTATTTTTAAAAAAAATACAACTTCATAACAATAATTTGTTCTCCTTAAAAATATTATTATCACCATACACTAAACAATCAGAGTCTACCGAGGCCTATCTTAATTGAAATATGGTCGGATAACGGGAAATTGACATGTGAATACATACACATCTGAGTAGGTATACCATTCCCAAGAAATGACTGGATCGGTTTAGCAGAATTTAATCAATGTTTTGTTGACCCGACCGATGCTAATGCCCAGGGGCGTGCGGTGCACACAAGCAAAAAAGCTGTGCATAACTAAAAATTCTGGGAAACAAATATAAATTTAAAAATTGGATTAACATTAATGAAGACATTATTTTGTAATTAGTTAAAAACTCACCGCCGTACTCGTGGCGCTCTTTTTCTATTCGCCGCATCGTGCTATTTACATTATTCAGTTCTGTCATTAAGCTAGTGAATTACTCAAGTCATATAAATGGCTATTTACTGAATTGAAAATCCCTTTCGGTTGATTCGTTTTGTATGGAGTCGTTACCTATGTTGAATTAGAAAGGGTTACGACTGCGTGCAAATCATTGAAGTGTCTACTCACTCTTTTACTAATTCGCGAATTTTACTATCTTGCTGTTTTTAACGTGTTGATTTCATCATTGTTATTTAAATTTGATGCATAGATTGGTTTTTGATTTGAGAAAAACAAAAAGCATTTGGCAGAATTATTACCTACGTTAACCTTTAATAAAAATAATTATTTCCTTTAGTTATTACGTGAAGTATTTTCAAACAGTAAAAGAATCATGTTCAGTCATAGAAAGTGTTCTTAAAAACGTCCATACATTTTTTATATGGATAAGAAAGTATTATTTTACGTTACAACTTAAACTTTAAAAACACTATTGATAGTATTCTAAAATTATAAATAAATACATGATAGGGTCGTATAAACGACGGATTTATTTTGTCTGAAGACGTTGGTTAAACGAAAGTTCATATATTATATATGATTGTGTAATATCATTGGTAACAGCATAACCCGAATCTATACATACAGCACGCCACTACTAATTCCGGCTATTATGGCCCCTACGCGGTCAGGGTTTCCGTAGAATATATATTTCAATACGGAAATCCCTTATTATATTGCTTTAACAATGCAACATATGGTGTACACCTAGAGCTATCTTAAATTAATATGAATATCGTCAGAATTCTATTAAAAGCATCAACATGGAGAATATAGTGAACTTAAAGTAATTAAATAATATGGACAGGCACTTTCCGAGGGCATCACATATAACACCAACAATTTAATATCACATAAAAAGCATTATTTAAATATACAGTGGAACCTTTATATTCGTCACTTTTTAATGAAAAACAAATGTTTATATATGAAAAAAACTATATTCTAGCATATACATATATAATTTAATATCATCACAAAGAGAATGAAAAACATTTAAAAAAAGAGTTTATTTTTCGGCTCAAATTCTCAGCGTTTCGGGTCAAATGTGTAAAACGTTTTGGCCGAATCTACTAGATGGCGCTAATCACGAATTAAACGTTATTACTTCATGTGTATGTCCATTTAATGTGTACAAGCGCCGTATCACGGTTCACAATCAAATATAAATATTTTTTTAAAATCACGAATCACGGTATTCCCAGATATTCAATCACCGATAGCGAGTGTGACTCAAAGATAGCAGTGATTGACTCACGGTTTGTGATTTTGAGCTCGTCAAGTAAGGAAAAAACAAAACTAATGATCATTGGATCCACATGACCAGCTTTCGCCGATAGATGATGCCCTTCCAAGCCTTGAAACGGGTCTATAATTAGTGACGAGGGCAGCTGCGAGACAGAAATTAAAAGTTCTATGTCCAGACTTGACAAAACTATGGACAGACCGCGGTATTCCCATGACATCGAAGGTCAAGCTTGTACAGCCTCTGGTGCATTCTATATTTTTATACGGTGTGGAATCATGGACCGCTGAATGCAGCACGCATGTCTCCGTTCTGCAGGAGCTGAACATCAAGTGCAGACTGGATATCTCGCGAGAATGGAAGGTAGTTTGGAGAAGCTTGTTGCGGTGCGCTACGTCGAAGGACGAAGAGGAGGAAGAAGATCCCCAACCTGTTGGACCGTCCTGGTGGAAAAGGCAACAGGCACTCCTCGGGTGACAGCCCCGCGATCTCACCAGGAGGGCGGTTGTTCACGGGACCGACGTGGATGAAGTTTCATATCTCATTCTAAGGAGATGAAATGACAAGATACAGACGGCGTATTTTAATTAGACCAGGACCGAAAACCTCTAATGTTTTTTCTTTATTTATCTGTTAGGAGCGCGGGGGTGGGTGCGATTGCACCCTTTGCACCTTTCTCAAAACGCAAACGATTTTTAATAAGCCTTGTTAATATTTCTATGCGGTTGACTCGTATAAAACAATAGCGTCTAATTTTAAATTAGACCGAGTCACGCACATTTAGATTCTCTCGTGTTTTGACACTTGTGATTAGTTAATTGAGGGTACTAAGTACGTAAAGCGTGCAAGACGTTAGTGTGTTTGAAACTGCAAATAAAAACTTGTTTTCGTAATATGGGTAAAGCTAGTATTGGTGCGCACTCACCCAAACATATTAATAATTTTAAATATATTAATTAGAAAGAAATACATATAAAATCAAATTTGTCGAAAAATATTGTTGTTGCGCCACCGGGATTCGAACCTGGATCTCTTTCCTAACCGGGGAAGGTGCATTATCCAACTATGCTACAGCGACAATTTTCGAACCTATATGTTACCTTTTTGATATTAATACATTTAATCGTTCAATTATTTGAAAGAGCCATCTACCTTATTTTTACAGAATCTCAAATACCTTTGAGTAATCCGATAGCAGACACCAGAATTATTAATTCATTTTTATTAAATTTTGGACACATTGATAGAACTGTATTATTAGGAGAACACATTCTTATTGTGAAGTTGTAATTATTCAGAACATAGCTCTGTGATATTTTAAATATGAATTAAATATATTTAATATATCTATTAATAATTGTTGTCACAAATTTCCTTAACTAATTAAAATGTTAAAAGTCCACTTTGTTATTGCTTTTTATACATACACCTTATGTATGATATAAAAGGTATATGTTAATTTCGGCTTGATACTTGTAAACTAATTTATTGCCCAACTATGCCCGTTGAGACGCTGAGTTTTTTTTATTAAGATGGGCACAGTCCAAACATATTATACATATCTTTTATATAGTTTCTAATAAATAATAATAATTATTATATATTTTGATCAGAGACGTATTCTCGCGATTTCGGGCCAATGTTTTTTTTTATAAAATTTTAATTGGAAAAAATGAAAATAATTTATATTATAGAATTTGTTGAACATATTAATTATGATTTTTCTAATGAGCTTTCTTAATTTTACAAAATTGTCGCGTAGAAGAACTTTGAATGATTAATAGTTAATCGCAGGCAGACGTCATTGATCTGACTGAATTGATTTCGTACCATGTACCATTTCGTAAATGCTTCAAACACAAATTATTACAGTACGCAGCTGTACAAAGACTTCACAGGCTTGAGAGCAATTTTAATGAATTTAAAACATGTTTCAAGATATTAAAACGTTCATTGTTCCCTTCTTCAAGAAACAATGTATACTAAAATTAAAAATGCAATGTCTATACAGATAAAAACAAAACTATAAATATAAATGGTGTGGGTAACTAATAAGGAACTTATGTGAAAATAAATTTAAAAGGATTTTATTATGTATATTTAATTTGGTTTTTCTTATTTCTAAAATTTCAAATGTATCAAACTGTAAACCCTTAGTATTTGTATGTAAAATTTCTAAACCCCTGTTAATGTCAAATGAATGGACTGTTTCCAAAAGATGATTGACGACTTCAGAACAGTTATTGTTATTTAGACATCTTAAGTGCTTCTTATTTGTAATATCAAAATTTCTGTAAGTTTTAGCTATATAAAAATGATTGTAATGATTGCAAATTAATGTCTAGACCCCCGATTTTTTTAAATATCATAATTATTCTTGTTTTTAATCATGTGTATTATACTGAATTTTTATCTACAAATCACTTTTGAAAGGTGGATTGCCTATTTAAAAGAAGAAGAAGGATTTTTATCTTCAAGGGCATTGTTGTTAGACAAATTATAGATATTATATTATATGTTGTTTCAGGGAATAAATATCAAATTTCAAACCATAGATGGCGGCATCGAAGCTGTAGTAAAATACTCGAATGGTTTCTACATGGCTACATATTTACAACTTCCAAAAATTTGTTAGATATGGAGGTTTATTGTGGGTGGAATTGGTGAACGTTACATCGTGTAAATTGATCACTTGAGCCAACCGAAGACAACTCGTAAGCCCTGCAATACCCACACTTCCATACTTCCCATAGAATATAATATAAATAGCTACGTCTCTATAATATATTACTTGTCTAAAAGTGTTTGTTTTCTTATTATGAAGTACACAATAAGAATGTGTTCTCCTAATAATACAGTTCTATCAATGTGTCCAAAATTTAATAAAAATGAATTAATAATTCTGGTGTCTGCTATCGGATTACTCAAAGGTATTTGAGATTCTGTAAAAATAAGGTAGATGGCTCTTTCAAATAATTGAACGATTAAAAATGTATTAATATCAAAAATGTAACATATAGGTTCGAAAATTTGTCGCTAAAAATATCGTCGCTGTAGCATAGTTGGATAATGCACCTTCCCCGGTTAGGAAAGAGATCCAGGTTCGAATCCCGGTGGCGCAACAACAATATTTTTCGATATAATTGATTTTATATGTATATCTTTCTAATTAATATATTTAAGTGATTTTTAGTTAAGTATAAGAGTGATGTTTTCGACGCTGCATTGAGACAGTGGTATTATTAATGAAGGTATTTGAGTCTTTCTGTGTTTATTTTTTTTTTTTTTCCCGTACATTATTGTCAATTTTTCGTTATGAACAAATTTTATACGCCTGCGCATTATCGACGATGTAAAAGCCTGCGAGCGCACGACGGCGAGTGAGTCAGATAATTAATATTGCAGGCGCGATGTGAATTTGTATTTTTATTGTCTACTACACAAGTGCGAAAAGACCGAAGCTTGCGCGGATTGTATCGGTACGAAAAAAATAATAATTTTTCATTGTTATGAAGTAAACATGTCGTTATATTTATGTTGTCGGTGCACGGAATTAAGTGGTTTGCGATCGGTCCTTTTTGAATCCGGCGCCGGATCGTCGTCCTCGGAGGGGGGCGTCGCGGCGCCAGCGTCGGGCCGGTCCACCCTCCAGGAGCCGGAGCCGGGAGCCGGGCTGGCCCGTCTGCCGTGACGCTAGTATATCACCGGATAATTACCGTTAACGACTTCTTTGTTCACTTAAAGCTGTTTTTCGTTTAGCCTTTTTATTTCTATAAGGTTATCCAATAAATGTGATAACCTTGTATGTTGAAATTTAGGTAGGGGTACCTAAAGGATGTGTTACATGTGTCCCTGCGTATAAAATATATTCCCGGTTCGCCCCGCCCCGCGTCATCTACAGATCGTAGTATTTTGTTTTTAACTTTTTAAATGTCGATTGAATTTTGTTGCAATGGTATTATTTTGTGAAAATAGGTACCCAAGGATGCGTAACACTAAATATCATCTTACATTTCTCAGTCATATGTATTATACCACCCATATGATGAATATGTTTTTTATCCCGAATCGTTTTGAGAGTTGTTTACCCTCGTTTCGATTCGCCATAATTACACATATTTTTATTTATTTTATTACATTCAGTCATATCATCATTATACCATCATAGGTTGGCTCCGGTATCGTCGTACCAGTACCACACCTGTACAATACGAGAGATTTGTTGTTACATTAAATTCAAAAGGCAGCCAGAAATAAGCTATAGAAATCACACACCCCCAAAAGGGAAGGGTAGACGTCGCATTTATATGTTTCAGTCGCAGAACTCGGTCACAGTCCGGCAGAAAATCACCCTGTCCAGGTGGCAAGAGTGCGAGGGAGAGCCAGTAAAATACTCCGTTAGGTCTCTCTAGCCACTGCTCTTCCAGGCGTCGCCCGTCCCAGCAACCCCCAGCGGGAGACTCACACCCTAATAAATACCCAGAAATGTCCGAGATTCCTCTTATTTCTTAATATAACCTGTTCCTTATAATCCCGCAATCATGATCTCACGTACATCATTCAATTCTCATGTTGTGATTTGTTTTGATCTCTTTGAGTTGGTGGAAAAGAGGGAGGCTTTCATCCAGCAGGTGATGATGATCGGGATTTAAAATAATTAAGTTTACAATTTAAATTTTATTTTTTGAACGTTAAGACAAATATCCGACACTCGAAGGACCCGATCCCGACAGTAGTACGGTATAAGGTCAACGATTTGAAAGCTTATCAAAATGGGCGACGGTCCCTTCAGAGTTCAGCTCCCTCGGAGAGCGCCGAGACGTCGTGCCCCCCCCCCCCCCCATCCTTCCCGCGTCATCTCGGGGTGTCCTGGAGGTCACCCGAAGGTGACTCTTACTATGTGAAGCGGCGTAAACAAAGGGAAATTATTCCACGTCGCGTGCATCGCGTACACATTGCTTTGTTTAGTTTCTAGATATGGAAATAATTTTGATTAAACTAAAATGCAGATTCAGTTGAAATGTCTGAGATTATGGAATACTGGTTTTGATTAGTTTGATTACCGTTGACATTTTGTCGTAAGTCGTAGTTTAAATATGAATTAAATATATTAATTAGAAAGATATACGTATAAAATCAATTTTATCGAAAAATGATGTCGCTGTAGCTTAGTTGGATAAAGCACCTTCCCCGGTTAGGAAAGAGATCCAGGTTCGAATCCCGGTGGCGCAACAACAATATTTTTCGATAAAATTGATTTTATATGTATATCTTTCTAATTAATACATTTAATTAGTATTTAAAATATCACAGACCGTCTGTTCTGAATAATTACAACTTCACAATAAGAATGTGTTCTGATAATTCATAATTTTATCTAATTATCAAAAATGTATAATTATTATCTACAATTTTTTTCGGTCATATTTAGGGTTTATTTCATGTAACTTTTTAGTACATACTATAATAAAATTAAATAAATAATACATGAAATTATATAAACATTGTAAATAAATCAAATAATAAATTAATAATGGTAATATTAACAAGATATAAAAATAATAATATACATAACGTAATGTGAGAATTGTCAATTTGTGAATGTATGTGTGTGTGTGTGTCATGGAAGTGAGTAGATTAGTGGAGAGGGTCGAGCCTTATAAGGGTCGCCTCTGGGGGAAGAGCTCTCTTCCATCACAGCTTCTTCTGAATATCTAGACTATCACTAAAGTGTATAATTATAATGACTATAACGTGTTGTAATAAACGTAATATTTATCAGTGGATTGAACGCCAAGGAGGGAATCTGTGGCAATACAAGCGTTATTACACGCAATTAACAATCTTATTCTCAATTTATATTTAATGCCGGCTGACCGAATGTATTGCAAGGTTATAAGGTGAATCGAGGTAAGTGCGACATATAAATATCGACATAAACTTTGAACTGTTCTCAAAGTCCATAAAATGATGCTGTGACTTTGAATCTTTGATAGAAGGGTAATTAACCATTTCCTAATTTAAGTCTTTAAAAATCGGAATGTTACCTTTTAGGATAGTTGATAACATTTTCTGAAAATTGGACGAGTAGATGCACTTACCCCACATTTGGGGTAAGAGCATCTAGTTGTATTATTTCTGACAAATTGTTAAAATAATGAAAATCTCTTTACCGATCTGCTTAATAAATTTCGATCTTAAATGACGGGTAAAACGCGCTCCAAAAAAATCCAAAAAGTGCGACATATAGTAATTATTTTTTAAATTTGTTAATTATTTGAAAAAAAATTAATGATACTGTCTACACATCACTAATTGAGAATGTTTCCATACAAAAATATATCGGGGTACCGAGTAGACGCACTTCCCACGCGGTGTAAAATTGATGGGGTAAGTGTATCTATCAGGTGTTATATATCGTAATCTGCTGAAATAATCACTAAACAAATATATACATCACAAACTTCAACTCAGATTAAAGGTGTTCGCGTAATATCGGAGCGTCCTGGCACAAAAGATTGTCGAGATACCCGAAAGGCTGAAAAGGCACACACAACTCGTCAGTCATCAAACAACTGATATAATTTAAAATGGTATTACGAACAAATTAATATTTGGATATGCAATATCTCTGAACTGTCTCTTCAAATATTGATTTTTAACATTTCTTAATAAATTGCGGCACTGGAACGTAATTACGTGACTTAGATGCACTTACCTCACAGATGCGCTTACCCCACAGATGCACGTACCCCATAGATGCGCTTACCCCGACTCACCTTACTTAAAAAATGCGCCTCGAACTTCAACACGCTTCTACCGTGTTGCAGGACCATGAAATATACGCTCAAAATTTTTCATTTTTCGGCGTTTGTACATGTACTGTGCCACGTCGCCATCCAAGATTAGAATGAAACTATGGTGCCAGACTATGGAGTACACGACTGGCGCATGGTTGTGCGTGACGGGGCTGGACTCCGACTCGAGCTGACGGAGAACCAATTCGAACGATGGCAACTGGTGGCGGGCGGCACCACAATGTCCACGCACGTCAAGTACAAAGAGAAACAAGAAGTGGACAACTGCGTAGTATGCACCACTGTACACGTGCTCCAACTATCCCATAGAAATGTACGTCTCGGCGCCACAGGCCCACGAGGCGATCGCATCCAGAACAGTACAATTCAACTTCAACATTGAGATTAAAGAGAAATTCACCCTCAACGCCTTTGTGTGGGGATGATTTTGGCAAAAATACACTTGTACTGATGACAATGTCTGTCTTATCATTTCACAGAACAACACGCTGGTGTTGGTCAACGGCCAAATGCCGTCGCCGCAGCCACCGCCGCGACGCCTCTGTGGCCGCCACAACTCCATAACCTATTACAACCTTCCTACCTCAATCGGCGATCCCATACGAAACATCCGCGTAGTGCTGACGGGCAGAGCCAAGACGTCCGACGCCGTCACACCGACGAAGGTATTCTGCATTCTATGCGCCAGCGAACAAACTCCACCGTACTGCAATGTACAAATACATTATTTAGATCGAAATCGATCTATGCGATCTAAGCGCCAACTGTACACGATGCCCGTGCACGAACAATGTAAATTTTGGGCTTTGTGTGCCTTCACTCAGTAACCTATTACATGTTGTGTGTGTAATTATGCGACATCTCTATCTCTCTGTATTGCACTATATTATGTTTTATTACCTGTTCGCTTTTTATATAAACCTGTGTGTCTAATAAAAACCGTAATGTCCAACCTCTGCTGCATTTGTTTCTACACATACCTCCCCACCACTGTCCCATGTGTAAACCACTCACCGACACATGCACGTCACGACATGTCGGTGGGTACAAGGAATGACATACCGCTTACAGAAGATCAGATCGATCGCCTGATGAATTATTCCGCACAGGCTCCACGACGCTGTGAAATGATCTTCCTTCTAATACAATTTGGCAGCTTCGCATAAATTTGAGATTACGTGCTAATGGGGAGGTCCGAATTAAGGCTGTATTTTGTTATATCACTAGTGATGAGGTTATATTTCTTCTGCCAAGCTCCCGCGGCACAACCAGGCATCGATATACGTAGCCAATAATACGGATGCATCGGCTTTGTAACAATTTATTTATTTATTAATTTATTAATAGAAATCATGTTTTATTCAAATAGTACTAATAATAGTATATATTTAAATAAAATATTATTGTTCTGTAAATGGCCACACTGGCGTTGATGGAGATAAATAAATAAATAAATTATAATAATTAGACACGACGCTAATATGACAATAAAATATTCATTAATTTGGTGACGCGCGTACTTTCAGCCGACAACACCATTCGCGGCAATAAAAACGTTTGTCTCAAACACATGTAACATACCATCCCTGCATAAGATATGTTTTTTCCTATACATTTCTTATATATTGTATAACAGTTGTTAGGTAATTTCTTCTTTCTGAATATTGACAAGTCAAATGGTTATGAAATGAAAGAATATTTTTATATAAGAAAATTTATAATCTATATTTTAAGATACTTGCATGTGTTAAAAGTGGAAAATGAGCAATTTACTTTAATACTTATAAATAAGGCTATTCAAAAATAATTACAATAAAATTAACATTAAATATTTGTGTTCATCATGCCAGCATTAATTTCTCTACCAAATTGCCTGTGTTGACGCTTGTCTGATGTAGATTATTCAGGTCCCTCACGTAAGGGATTACCTCTTAGGATGGTCCTGGATCCTGGACGTGAAGTGTGGTCAGCTCCTTGTGGTGCCAGCGTAGGGTGACTGAGTTCAGGCTTGTAGTTGATGACAAGTCGATGCCCAATTATCCAGGCAAACCGGGACTCTGGACGCGATATTCTTATGCAATAGCGACAGTCTGTTCTCGCTACACCGATTATATTTATCAACTTTTTATAGATCCAGCGGGACCCTTTTTGATACTTTCACATTTGCGATTAATCGCAGAGAACATCACAGTCTAAGCTTAAACTTGAGGCGCACAGTTTAAATTTTCCCCGGAATTACAATCTATGAAGCGCTTACTTGAGACGATATTGATTTTATTTTCGAATAGAAAATAAAATCTCGTCTTAGGTGGAGCCACCTCTCCCGGCGGAGAATATCAGAAGACTGCTCGCCTATGGTGATGCATCCCTTAAGGTGCATTTGCCTACGTGAGTAGTCACGTTCGCCGCATTACCGCCGCTGTACCCAAGCTGTGTCGGTCCACCTGCGTCTAACAATACCGAGTTTTTATTACCGTCCGTCCCTAACTTTGACTAAGTGCTTTTGTATCCTTGAACAAAATATTGTTTTGGGTAATTTCGCATTCTAACATAGTTCTTTTGTGAACCTTCTATAAAATGTGTTTAGTCTTTTTCTTAGGTATTCTGGCTATGTGTATGCGACGTTTCGAATAGCGTTCCAGTGTCTGTCATCAAGGCCGTTGTGGGTTGCAATACCGTGCCATGTATTTCGTGGCAATACCGTGTCGGTGACACAATCTATTATGCGGAGTCTTGGAGTCGCCGGTTTAGTAGTGCCGCTGTAATTATATTTCTAGCATTCTACTGTTGGAAGAGCCTCCTTTAAAACGAATATATCTTTAGCGTCATTTCATTCATTAAACAATCCGTAAGTCTAAAAAAATTGTATTCATATACGACAGGCAGTCATCCGCGGGGCGTAGCTAATCTGAAGCGGTAGAGCGCTAGCTTATAATAATAATGGATAATTTGTATAGCGCCATTTTCGTAAAAACTTTCACCTCAATGGTGCTTTACACATCAACTGTTTATAGTTCTACAATTATCTATGTTTTTTTAAATTAAAAAATCGTTATTTTCACTTATGGAAATGATTTTTTTGAAAAAGTGCGTTTTTAATTTCTTCTTAAATAAAGTCTTTGATGCACTGTTTCTAATAACGGAGGGCAAAGAGTTCCACGCTTTTGGGCCTGCCACCGCGAATATCCGTTCACTAAATTTAGACTTCTGGCAACGGCTGATCGGTTCTACAACCCTTCCTGCAGCTGAAGTAGAGGCTGACCTGAGAGTTTGACGTCTACCATTCAAATTGTCTGGGATACAAAGTTCTCGAAGATATAGAGGCGCCATGTTGTGTGTCGCCTTGTACACCAACCAGCACAATTTAAATTAAAATCTTTCAGGGAATCGGAGCCAATGTAGCTGATGTAAAAGGGATGTTATATGAGAGAATTTGGAAACTCCATATATTATCCGTGCAGCCGCATTTAGAACAGATTGTAATCTATCCAGCTGAAACAGAGATGCTGTTGCGATAGTCCACACGTGACACCACAATGAGTAGACGGGCTGCCTCAAGAGGAAGATGTCTCTGTATATTTTTAATCTGTCTCATGCACTGACATATATTCATTGAAAGATCTGAATCAATGTTCACGCCCAAAAACTTAACTGCAGATTTAGCATTCGTAGACATTGATTCCTGTATTAAGTTTTGCCTTCTGGGTGTTGCTGTCCATAGTAGTTCTGTTTTGGATGAATTCAATGTAAGTCTATTCTATGCCATCCAACTCGCCTATTTGAGGTGAGTGGATGGCACACGTGAGAGGTACCTGGATCTATTACAAAAATATATTTCGAAATAAATTATGTTCTATGTTAAATGTTAAACGTTCAAACATTAATAAAACCTCCCCAAAGTCGGGGAGAAATTGCGTGACCCAAATTCCCGAATTTTGACGTCGAAACAGTGTTACTATAATACAATTAATAACATAATAGGTTGGCATGTACTTCCGTGCGTTTTTACAGTAAACTAGCTTGTTGCGCGGGTGGAAAATGGTCACCCTCGAAAACGATCTGAAAATTTTTAGAAATTCTTTCTAGAATCATCTATTTTCATCAACCCCTCCATCTGCATTCCCTACACATCGAACCTCTCGGATAATTCGACTTGGTTGAGTTTAGGCACATATTGCCTCATCATTTTCGACTCGTACTTTAGATATTGTGGATTAGGTCTATTATACTCTGTATATGCTCTAATACATGTAAACAATATGAACATTTTATTTTTTTGCTTTATTTTATATATCACCTGTCCATTTCATTGAATATCTTCATCGCACTGTGTTGCCGTAAATACTTCGATAGCTAGTTCTGGGTTTTCTATAGGTAATATTGAATACAGTAATTCAATGTATGCAAATCCAAAATACACAAACCTCTGTGAACCTGTGCTGGTAGACGCCGACGTTGCTCTCCTTGTAGTCCTTAAATCTGCTGTTCAGTCACCGAAAACCTTCTTACAACATGTTTTTATATCGCCGCCGTAATAGTCCGTCCGAATTGCAAAAACACTCTCTTTCCAGTAGCAGCTTCGCTTTTGTTTTCTGTTTTTAAATCCACACAAAAAGAACACACATATTAAAATTTTTTATATCAGGCCTACCTATCGAAGTATAAAAACGCGCAAACACATTGTGTACCGCCGATTTGTGAGATTTAGCCTTCTTCCTGAATGGCAGTCTCAGTCTATCTCTTCCTCTTGTATGATGCTCGTGCTCATGTCGATTTGCATCCATCTTTCTTATAAATTAATAAATATCATAACATTAAAATATATTTTGTAAATTTAGTTATAATACTGTTTTAATCCGCTATATTTTATTGCGTTAAACGTTAGAACGTTTTCGGGATCATCTTCCCATTATCAATAATATAATTCAACTAAAGTTTTAAAAACTTTCGAACGTTTAACACGATGAAATATAGCGGAATAAAATAGTGTTTTAACTCAATTTACAAAATAATCATGGAATTTCACAAAAGTTTAGGTTGTTGAAATATACTTCTGTTCTGAATGTATATAATTATATTATCTTACTTTACTGTACTGATAATTGGTAAAAGTATGTCGATTCTGGTGGTGGTGGATTTCAATTAATAAAGTTAATTACTAGATGTAGAAAATATATTTGAATTTTAACGTCACATACCGCATTTCTTTTCCTACCGACGCAATATTATTAAGTATTTAAATGTTCCAAAGGTCACCTGTCAAACTATAATAAAAAGGGTCACTTTCCATGATATGACGACATAACGACCGTCTCGTTAACTATTTAATAAAATCGACCCATATTCCTTTTTACCCGGGTAATATCTTAGTTCGGTCATCTGCACAAGTGTCCGAGTAGCCTATATAGCCAGATAGAGATGGCGTGACACGCAAGATCTTGATTTGAACGGTAGATGGCAACAAACGGGATCCAGAATATAGACAAGGGCCAATTGATTGCCGAGAGTGAGTATATACGTCAGTCAACGGTACGAGTAAGAAATAAAAGTATAAATCTTTCCTCTCCGGTGATGTACACTGAGTTGACATTGCCTCAAATTATGTGAATATCTCTGTAAATATACTAAATACAGAGTTCATATTTTAGGTATTCCTCCGTGATGTTTTTATGAATTGGATAAAATAATTACAATATATTAGTATTTACCATACGCAAACAATAAAAAATGTTTTCTCGTAGAACCTGTAAGACGTCTAAAGCTGTGGTGTTCAATACATTTGAGGTTATGTAGATAGTTACCTTTAATCCGATGCTCGGCTAGCTCGACAGAGCGCGGATTATCCTTCTCACATGGGCGGTGGATGTCAGAAACAAAATGATAGAAAACACTTCAGTAAAATATGGTGTAGGTTATTTTAAGACAATGTGAATTAATTCAATAAAATAGAATTTATAAATGGATCAGAATTACTAATATGAGGGCTGACATACGAGGTATAGGAATACACAATATGCAACTCAGATATCCATTCGTTATGGATAGCACCGGAGCGGATATCACTTTCGTCAGCCAAGCTAAGGTCACATGGCGAAGACACGAATTAGACTATGGTCGATCAATAAATACCTGTAATGATGTAGACCTGCACAGAGGTCTGGCGAGGTGGTGGTGATGATGGGGTGGCCAGCAGGAGCCTTGACGGATGGAGGAGACCCTTCGCAGCAGAAGTGCACACGGGGAGACGAGGCAGAAGGCGATGGCGATGATCAAGATGGTTGTTATCGGGCGCGTGGCAGTTGGAATAATGTGAGCAATAATATCCGTGCAATAACACAAAATGGCGTGCGCTCGGAACGTGGAACAGATGGTACCGCAGAGATGTTGACACAAGATGGATACAAAGTCAGTAATTGAGGTTTAACGTCAGATTAATAATCACACAACTCTCGAAAGTGGAGAATGGTGAGAATACTTGGAGAGCTGACGGAGGACGTGTCCCGACTTCAATGGTAGTCTGGGCGAATCTGCTCTATGGAAGCGGATATGTACAGGGACACTTGTCTATGAGAGAACTTTATGCCTAAGAAATAAACCTACGACAAAGCTGACGTTTGACGTGAATATATGTATGTGTACGTGCTGAGTGGTGCGAAGGTGTAGTGCGCGGGGCGCCGATGCCAATAGTCACTTTAGTTAGTGGCAGAGTTAGATCTGTCTTTGTCCTGTCGTTCCGTACGACTAATATTTTTTCTCTTAGCACTTTTTCACAATAACTGATATATATATATCTTAAAATAATCCAAAGATATATTCCCCGCTCCCCTCGGTTCTCCAACAGGAAAGTCTCAAAAAGAACAGTAGCAAATATCTGTAGAATGAGAATTGGGCATTGCCAGGTGGCCTCACATTTGTTCAGAATGAACATAATAGACTCCCCAATGTGTGAATGTGGTGCCGAGGAGGAAACCCTTGACCATGTCTTTTTTGCCTGTCCATTGCGGATCACAGGTTTTTTTTATAATGATCTTGTCAATGGTGATTTTCAACTTCCGGTTAACTTGTGTCATCTTCTTTCCCTCAACTCGCCTCATTTAAGCTATATAATAGCAAATTTCCTGAATGTCAATGGTATTGACTTGTGATGCAATGTTCCCTGTTCTATAGTATTGTTGTACTGCTTTCTATAAAATAATGTTTAGACTTGTTTAATGGCACAAGTCACTCTTGAAGGGTGGACTGCCTATTTGAAAGAAGAAGAAGAAGATATATATATATATATATATTCACTTATAACTATTATTTTAATCATGAATATAAGTAATAAATGTAGTATATATTTATCCAACTGAAAAGTCTCCATGTACACTGAGTTTACAGCACCGGAGCGCACGTTATTATTTTAGCACCGCGTGGGAAAGGTTGATGTGATGTGGAATCATGGACTCTGAAGGCATATTGGCACATATTGCTCGTACCATGGACGGCGAGGCGCGCGAACGTCTCCGTTCAACAGGAACTGAACATCGAGGACAAGCTCTCGACCATTTTTGGGCATCTCGCGAGAAGGGAAGATAGCTTGGAGGTACTTGTTGTGGCTGGTCACGTCGAAGGACGAAGAGGAAGAAGAAGATCCCCTACCCGAGACATCATGGAGTCACGATCGTCAGTCATGAGGAACCGATGTGGATGATGAAGAAAGAAAATAAGAATCGTTTACGTAAGTAGGAACGTGACGTCATGTAACCCTGGTTATCAGTCAGACGTAATTGGTTAATATTTATTAACTATCCTTAATTCAGCCAATTGCGGGGCACGATTAGTGATTATTTTTTAAAATATGAATTAAATATATTAATTAGAAAGATATACATATCAAATCAATTCTATCGAAAAATATTGTTGTTGCGCCACCGGGATCTCTTTCCTAACCGGGGAAGGTGCATTATCCAACTATGCTACAGCGACAATTTTCGAACCTATATGTTACCTTTTTGATATTAATACATTTAATCGTTCCATTATTTGAAAGAGCCATCTACCTTATTTTTACAGAATCTCAAATACCTTTGAGTGAACTGATAGCAGACGCCAGAATTATCAATTCATTTTTATTAAATTTTGGACACATTAATTACGACATTTTGAACGATTAAATGTATTAATATCAAAAATGTAACATATAGGTTCGAAAATAGTCGCTGTAGCATAGCTGGATAATGCACCTTCCCCGGTTAGGAAAGAGATCCAGGTTCGAATCCCGGTGGCGCAACAACAATATTTTTCAATATTTTTATATGTATATCTTTCTAATTAATATATTTAATTAATATTTAAAATATCACAGACCGTCTGTTCTGAATAATTACAACTTCACAATAAGAATGTGTTCTCCTAATTATTTTTTTATCTTGCAAACACTCTTCGCTGAAGTTTAGGTTGGGGTTACTGGATCCTGCTCCACGCAGACTGAAATCGACCCCCACGATACTGTCAACAACTAGTTCGTTAGACTTCTTCGACGAGGGGATCGTCAAGCTCGTCTCCCAGTCTCAAAAATGCTTGCTCTCCAATGGAGATAATATTAAAAACATTACCATTGCAATAAAAAGTTTTTCAATCATCTTAAAAATCTCCTTCGTATCTTTGTACTCCGATGTCAGATTGCAATGTTGTTTTGTAAAAAAAAAAAAAGTAATCTGAAAGCGTGCACCGATATTGTTTCGAAACAAAATTCACAATATGTTGATAAATGCACATTAAATCTTCCAATACTCGCGACCGCAGTGACACATGGTTCCACTTAATTCCGCTGCTACAGTTTATCAGAGCAATTATGGTGTAGCACCACTCGTAAACAACCCATTTTATTATGATGAAAATATACTTTATTGTCAAAAAGAGAAGTGATAATTTAACCAATTACCGTTTTGGTGACGTGTCACCCGGCGACAGATTACATTTTTTGTCTCGCCGCCCTGGTGGCGATTATAGCCTTTAAATAATGTTTTGATTAATTGAGTATGTGTTCACGTTTAGGCTGTACTGTGGTGTACAACGTGTTTGGTAATAAATAATAATTTCAACATTGAAAAAAATAGATTTTATTATTATTTATTAAATTCATAAAGCGATTCAATACACAAACGCGAGTTTGTATATTAAATATTGTATCAAGGACGAGGGATCGAGCCGGGTTCTCATTCTCGGGTGTAGATGTCGCCGGTGTCGTCGGTCAGCTGGGGACGCCGATGAAGGTTACTCGATTGCTGTTTCGGTATCTAATACTTTACTTCTCTTGTTTTAATATTTTCACTTTGGTGTCACCCACGTGATCACTTCGGCACCACCTACGCAATCGTTAATAGCTCCGCGACTTTTTTTTTAAAATGTATGACTCGAAAATTTAAACGCTGACAATATAACGCGCATTAATGTAGAAAATACATTTCGTTTACACAAATATTTAATTTTCGAGGAGTGAATATACTTTCACTGTTGCATACCGGATTTATATTTCCACAAAGAATGTGTGTGATGTTCAAAACTTCTCCCCAATATGTACACTTTATTTCGCGCCTATTCATTTGCTGGTCTGTGATTAGACCATTATCGCGTTTTGAAAATGTGATTTGCAAAATTGATCTCTAAACACATTTCGATTCTAGTACAGATGTTATCACGCTCGCTCTTGGACTACTTAATCGCGAGAGCGAGACCCGAATTGTATTATTGATTCTCCGTCTCCCTCGGTACAGTTCGGGTCAACCTGGATATCCAAATATCGCGTTATCGCACAGACCCATTGTGTAGAATGGCGTTATATCTAAAAGTGGCATTTGCTATGCAATGCAAAATGTAGGTTAACATCGCGGGGCTAACTTATTTATTACGCCGGGGCGAACTTTCCGTTTCAATAGCGAGCCTCCCGTGAGAAACATAATCGTTTTATGACACGGTTTCAAATAGCAAGTTAGCATACTAGTTATATTTTAAAATTACGGCTGTAAGGTAAGGTAACTTTGTAGAGTTTCATCATAATGGATGGATATAAATAAGACAATGTTGTAACTCTAATTTACTAGCACTGCTCGAGTTTCGAGAGAAACGGTAACTCTCATCGGCAGGTAAGTATCAAACTAACTACTTTTATTTTTTTATTTTTAGGAGAACACATTCTTATTGTGAAGTTGTAATTATTCAGAACAGACGGTCTGTGATATTTTATTTAAAATATCAAAATATCAAAACTTCACAATAAGAATGTGTTCTCCTAAAAATAATAAAGTTGTATCAATGTGTCCAAAATTTAATAAAAATGAATTGATAATTCTGGCGTCTGCTATCAGTTTACTCAAAGGTATTTGAGATTCTGTAAAAATAAGGTAGATGGCTCTGTCAAATGATGGAACGATTAAATGTATTAATATCAAAAAGGTAATATATAGGGTCGAAAATTGTCGCTAAAAATGATGTCGCTGTAGCTTAGTTGGATAAAGCACCTTCCCCGGTTAGGAAAGAGATCCAGGTTCGAATCCCGGTGGCGCAACAACAATATTTTTCGATAAAATTGATTTTATATGTATATCTTTATAATTAATATATTTAATTCATATTTAAAACTAACTACACACAAATATTAGATATACAAGTAATTCGGTACTAACAGATGGAGGGGGAGGGGGCGGAGTTACTGGCGGACAGTGGAGGCGTGGTTGTAACGGGAATGTTGAGAGGAGATGAGTTAGAAAATGTGATATTGTTTAATTTAACAAATTACTCATTTTTAAACTCGAGTAGGGCTATAACCATCCATTTTAAAGGCAAAATGATTAATCTGTTCCCACGAAAAAATCCTATCGTTATTGGCATATTATACATTGATGGGGTCGTTTACAATATATAAATATAAAAGTAATCAAATAAATTAAATGAAAATTTAACAATTTAAATTGAAGATTATCAGGTTTGACGTTTAAGTACTCTGTCCAAAGAAATTAGCTCCTCCCTTATCGGTAGAGATGTTTGAGAAATGTGACATTGTCTGGTGATTCCAGATAGTGCTATTACAACTTGTTTGGATGGGACTTCTCTGCAAAGTATCTGACATCCATTCATTTGGCAAGGCTTCCTCTATCTCATCCTCCTCCGAATCTGAAGAGAGTGTATCTATCCTAGTCTTGTGCTCCTCCTTTCCATGTTCCTGCAGCTCCTCAGTGGTCATCTTTTTCCTGTGTCTCTTCACTAATTCCTTCACATCATTCTCGCTCACATCCAGACCCATGGACCTGTTCGAAGAGACAATATCCCCACTATAGGCATAGTCGCGCACCATTTGACGCACGCCGGTCAAATAGGACGTATACCAAGTTGGACGTATACCGAGGTACCACTGTATGTATTTGTTTTGCGTTGGCCTTAAATATCGATTGTAATATTAACGAGTGAGGCTTTCAATTTAATGTGCATGGAAATAATATTGAAACAAAAATTTATATAGAAAAAATCTATTTGTGTACTAGCGCGATATTCTGTGAAATTCGTGTATATCTGACCCCTTTGGCCGATGTTTCGGATCCCACTGCAGCGTCCATATACACGGCAGATTAGCCCAGAGAATTGTACCCAGAAGATACCAAGACGTTATCTTCTTGGCGGCCCAGAGTGTCCATCGACAGATTGGATCGTGATTGGTCAACTAGCACCGGAGCGGCGCGAGATAGGGGTGGATGGACACGCCTTGTTGATATTTTGGGCTCCTGAAGGCGACGAAAATGATGATGTTGATAATGATCGTGTATTAAATTAATTTTTAACAGGCTCGAAAGGATCACATATATCAACCCGGACCGCCTGCCTAGTTAGGACGCTACCCGGTGAAACTGTCCCATTGCGGTGTCCTAACATGAACATGAATAATGCTCTCTGGTGATTGGTTCCGTCCCACGGCCGCTCCATTGTTTTAGGCCGAGTGCCAATGGCGCCGATGAGTAAACGCGGGAAAATACAACGCGCCATTGTGCAACACGCACCTCATCGAATGGTAATACAGGGTGTATACACAGTCGAACTCTCTTATAACGAGTACGAAGGGACCAGCTAAATTTGCTCATTATAATTGTTATTACAAAAAATATTTAATATCCGATAAAATTAAAAGCAAGTCTAAATTACATTAAATCACATTATTTCTTAACAAAATTCAAAATACTGCTCTGTTTATATTTACCACGCACACAAAATAAACACCCATTGTTTTTTTTCTCCTAAGAATTCACAAACCTGAAAGGAATCGTAAACAAACAATAAGAAACCTGCTTTCGATTTTATGACTTCTCAAGAATTAGGGTTTTTAGACCGCGTAGTGTATTTTGTTCACTTGTTAACAATATTTTTGTACGTTATATCAGCGAAGCGAGCTCACTATACAGTGAAGAGTTGTATGAAAATAGGCCTGAATCAAAATAATAAGTATTTCCTCATTATAACCTAGGTCGATATGACCGAGTTAAACGAAAATGTTCAAGCTGCACGTGCTCAATATCATACCATCAAATTTCGAGCGGTCAGACTATTTTTGTTGGATCAAACTCACAACAATAATATTTTTCGAATTTCTTGATTATCCCGCATGTGTTTGTCCTGATAACAATCATTGTTGTCGGGTAAAACTCGTTACTCATCTTCAGCGGATGCGTTGTTATCAGTGAAGTGTCACTCTGAAATGATCGCGGAACACACTTTTTCAGGTCGACAGTTCAGGGCTAACTGAAATCACTAATAAACAAATAATAAATTATCACAGAGGCGAAGCTATTTTTATTGTGTTTAATGGAAAAATTGGTAATTACAGAGCTTACGACCTGTCTTCGGCTGGCTCAAGTGATAACTTTATACAAATATAACGTTCACCATTCTCACCTATTAATCAATCTCCATATCTATCTATGTTAATATGTGGAAACACTTCGAGTACCACCACACTATCGCCATCTGTGGACTACATTTGATATTAATTTCCCCGAAACAGCATACATGTCACAATGAGAATCAAATTATTATTTTTTGAAATTATTCAAAGCAATATTCTTTATCTGTAAAATGTTTTTAACACGCTTGATAAATCAATATTTTTCAATTTTATTTTTTTTGACCTAATTACTGGATTTTCACCCATAACTTGCATATTTTTTCATTAAATATAATAAAAATAGCTTCGTCTCTATTAGATAAGTATTATTTGTTTAATAACAGTGCCTCTGTAGGTGAAAATCCAGTAATTGTGTGCTCTTGGACATATTCTAATATTGCAATCACTTATCTTTGCTTTGTATAATTTGGATCTTTGCGACCTAATGTTTGGATTTTGCTTATTCAGATGTTAAATAATATTACTATTGTTATTTGTTTGTACGATAAGTGTCTACGTATATATATATATATATATTTTATTTTTAATTTTTATTTTATTTTTTATTATTTCTTTCACCCCAAAGCGCCTCATCAGTTTAACATCTAATGCGTTATGCCAGTTACAGTACCAAGGCCGGCAGTCAGTTGCACGCTATCGTTTAAACTCATATCACTGGTATTTTTCATTCTTGTCATTCAGTAAGAAAGCGAATTGAAAATATAAAATATATATCCATTACATACGACTTTTATCTATTTTAAAAATTTATTTTACGTCAGGTTGTTCATTCGCAAGTTTATCCTCATATTACACCTCTAATTAATTATTTTTTTAATATAAGATGTGTAGCGATCACAATTCATATCCACCGCCATCTCGGTCGGCATCGGCGCTAGCGACAGCGCTGCCGGCTGCTGCTGCAAGTCTGGTTCAATCATCCACCGCCAAGCAGTCTCCCCAGTTTCATCGTTTCACAACGGCGGTCTTGCCGGCCCGCGCGCGCCGAGCGAGACCGCCAACTCGCTTCATTTCAGTTCATAATACACGCGCGCACCTTCTACATCTTCATTCATTTCTTTCATTACATCTGTATTCTTTGTTTTTATCATACTGTCATAATAAACCTCAACACGCAAATCACATTTCATTCATTTAACCACCGTCCTAACCCCCAAAGATGTAAACGAACATAGCTGGCAAACGTTACTTTTGACTTTTGTATCATTTCATTGAGAGTATACTGGGTCCATTTGGACTGAACCCCTCGCTCTTCCATGATGTAAGCCTTATGGACGCATAAATGGGGTGTGATGCAGGGGCTGCTAGCTGGGGCAGGAGATAACCTCTGAACGAGGACGGTTACTGAGAAATGTAAAGCACTAGAACCATGTTCTGACATGTTGGAGAACATTCTATGTACGTCGGGACATTCTTAAAAATATAAATTATTTTGATCCATATACGGAATGTAGTAATTAAATAACAAATAATGATTGCGACTACAAATGCACTCTCGCTCGCCGTGAGCGCAATACATTGTGCGGGCCTATGACACTGCGACCGGGCACAGGTTAAAAATATTTTACAACGGAAATTACAAACGAAAACAATCCTTCTGTAGAACATTTTTAAGATGTATTTTTGATTATCCATTTTCGTTTCAAATCATGCCTCGTCCACAAATTCAAGGTAGCCCAACGAACCACGGAACGGACTATACTCGGAGTGACCTTGTGAGATCTGCCTAAAAGAGATTTCGCTCTTGTTTAATACTACATTTTGCAAAACGTCTCATGACGCAACATTTAGAAAATTTTAATGCACTTTCATCGATCACGACCAGCAGTTGTATCGTCGGTTAGGTGCGAAAATTGGCTATCTGCGATTTCGCCACTATGAGATATATCAAAATTATATTTTTTATTTTATATATTTAGTATTATATGTATATAACGTCATTATTTTTGATAATTTATAAATGCGAATTAAATTTTAATAAGAAATCTTCTTTTATTCTATGATCAACTATACTTTTTTGTTTAGATATAGATGTCTCACAGAGACGGAGCTATTATTTTTACATGGGAAGTATGCAAGTTTTGGGCATTACAGGGCTTACGACCTGTCATCGGCTGGCTTAAGTGATCACTTTACACAATGTAACGTTCACCTATTTTCCCATGCTACCTCATCGATCAAATTTTTGGAAGTTGTATATACGTATAGTTGTATATATGTAACAGTATAGATGACGTTGAGGCTGAGACTATTTTTTTTCTGAAGTATGGTGCTATATCGTTTTTATGTGTATATATGAAATTCATTCGAATTATTAACATATATACTAGAATACGTCTGAAAAGGCAGTATTTTTCAATTTTAAACTTCATATTTAAACCAGTATATTTCACAATATTTTTTGTAGTTAGGCAAAATGTTTAAGTAATAAATTTTATACAAATAAAATATAATATATTATAATTAATTATACAATTTTTCCAATGATAAGAGATGTACAATTTGCTATTAAAAAGTCAATTTATCAAAAAATGTTAGCTATTGTAGCTATCGTGAATAACTGAGAATCCAACTACCTGCAAACAAACGAGTGTAGAATACCCCATGTACAACGTTTCTTGTGTGTCGTATTTAACGGTAAAAAGGGACACTTGCAAGCCGAACATGCGACTAATTCTAATACTCTAGTAAACAGTGAGCAGTTCTCTGGAATAATTCTAACGTGAAACAATTTACCGACTTTTACATATACATACATAACCTTCACACGTCTCTCTATAATAATTAGTATCAGTTATTTAAAATATTTTTGAAGATTGAAAAATCAGTACATTCCACTTTTTGAATGAGAAATTTTGTTGACACGATACATTTCGAACAAACTTTCCTATAAAATTTACTTTGAAAATATCTCGGCTTTGTTCGTTAGTCATCCAGATCCGCCGTCTTGTTTGTGTTAAGATGCTGCGTGTATTTAAATGATACCATAAAGCGGGAAATATCTTTTATTTTTACACTCAGATAAAAATTACGTGATTTTTTTGTATTATTGTAGATGTTATCGTAGTTTGACTCATGTAGTATTGTGTATATTTATAGTTCTATACCAGATAGTAAATATTTCCTATCACTCTTCTCCACAACATCCGTCATGCAGGTGTCCCAGACAGCTGCCGCGGCCTGCGTGGCGGTCCTCAGGGCTGTGGAGTCGTGGCTGAGTCGTCAGTCCATTTAAAAAAAATAATGTTCTATTTTAATGAATAGTGAGTTCATTACTCTATACAGTAATGAATGTGTTTGCCTCTGTCAAGTCAAGTCTGGGGCGAGAGCGAATCATCAATACCGGATTCATTCATGTTAGCGGTGACTCGGTGTTTTTTGGGGACACGCGAGGATTTGGTTAAAATTGAATGATATAACGATGTACATTTGTATCGCCTAATTCCAACATTTGAGATAATTAGAGTAAAGTATGCAGTTTTGTAGATATTTTTGTCAGCTACACGCAGAACATATTGTTACTCGCAAAATCCACTTAAAAATCCAGCAAAATTGCATGTTCAAAATCAAGGTTAGTTCCAAAATACCCTAAAGCAGTCACAATATAAGTTGATTTTCTCCCTAAAATGAAATCAGCCAAACACAACGCTCGTTGATGATCACGTGATCTAAAATCCTGTCTCTTTAAAAAATGGTGATGTAAAAACAAACATTTTGTACATTTGCTTTCAAAATATACGTTTTCATTCATAACTCAAAAACACAAAGTCGTTTTAGGAATTAGGCGGTACATCCGTTGTAATAATCAGGTTGTATGCGCGAGCGTTTGGTGCCCCCCACATATTACACCCAACGCACATGTGTTCTTATGAATAAGAGCAGGTTGGAGACGATATAAACTACTTATAGTTGATAGAAGTTTAACCGAACTATAAAGTAACGAGCGAGCAGTTATGGAGCTTGTGGTCGCGAAGACTTCCCGGGCGGCTGCCGGCGCACGCTATTGGCACATGTTACCCGGTCGGCATCGGGCGTGTTTTTGCTGCTGATGAGAGCCTAGTTTTATGCCCCGGCATATGTAGGATGCGTTCAAGGGTCGTCGGCGGTGTTGGAAATTGTTTTTTTCTCTCTCGGAGTCGGACTCGGACTGTACAACCCTGCTAGACAGTCTCAATAATAATATTATGATAAAGAGTTGGCCTTTTGTTCCATTCACGGCTTGTTTGTTTGCTTGGCGTCTTTGTGATTTCTGACGGCCATCGAATTCCGGAGTAGCACTTCCTCCACGCCCGAGGCGGCCTCGACCCGCGACGTAATGATGATCGCTCTCGTCGCTCACAAAATGTGGATACTTCGTCCTTCAACCCGAAGCTGCAGCGTGACCTGATGCACCGCATCAGCAGTGAGGGCATTCGCCATTCATTCGCTGATACCAATTTTGTTGACGATTGCTGAAACGTCCGGTATGCCACGCGGGTTGTGGAAAATCAGTAAAATATTCCAAATTAAATGTATTAATTTATCGAAAAAATAATTTGTATTATTAAAAATAGCAAAACTGCAACTTCACAATAATAATATTAGATTGTGATGAGAAAAAATCCTACTCTTGGTTCACTGGCGTGATTGTGATCGGTATCCGATAATATCAGTGACTGAAAAGTGTGACTGTGATCACAGTTTCCGATATCACAATACACGAAATAAATAAATGAAACATAATTTTGAGCGTATTTATTTATATTATCAAAACTTTATTTCGAATTATGGAAAATCCGGTAGATGGTGCTGATTCAAGTGATGATCGATTTAAACGGCGGACTCAAAGAATCGATAGACTATATAACAAAAAAAAATTGAATCATGATTTTCCCTGATATTCAATCACTGATAGTGAATGTGATTCAAAGATATCAGTGATTGATTCACAGTTCGTGATTTTGAACTCATCACTAATATTAGATAATTAGTATATCACAATTTTCGTAAAAACGTTCACCTCAAGGGCGCTTTACATATAAACTGTTTATAATCCTACATTTTATATTTTTAAAATTAAAGAATTGGAAATGATTTTTGATTTTTTGAAGAAGTGTGTTTTTAGTCTTGATGCACTGTTTCTTATGACGGAGGGTGTTCCGTACAGAAACAAGAATGTAAACAAGGGTGGTTCGCCGATCTCAGCTTCTCTCAACCGGCGATGATGATGATGAGGTGGAAAGAAATGAAACATAAAAGATGTTCAATATAGGCACACTACGGTGGCGAAATCGAGAATGTCTGCAGAAAACTCCGTTTTTATTAAAATTCATAACAATACATATAATCATATTTGCGAGTACCTACACGGCGACAGGCCGCCGCTGCACATTTTACTAAGACGTCTTTGTTTTCCTGATATCTATTCCATAGGTTTTTTGGCGCCACGCCGATGATTACACATTTAAATTATTAGCACGTGTCTTATCGTATCAATTATATGGCGCCTCCTCGGCGAGTAATTCTGTGCGATACAGAGGGTAAAGAGCTCCACCCTTTTGGGCCTGCCACCGCAAATGCCCGTACTAAACTTAGACTTGGCTGGTCGGTTCTACAACCCTTCCTGCGGCTGACTTGACAGTTTGACGTCTACCATTCAAATTGTCCGGGATACAAAGCTCTTGAAGATACAGAAGCGCCATGTTATGTGTCGCCTTATACATCAATCAACATTCAACTCTTTCAGGGAACCAAAGCCAATGTAGCTCATGTAAAAATGGTATTATATGAAAGAATTTGGAAACTCAATATATTATCCGTACAGCCGCATTTAGAATGGATTGTAAGCTATCCAGCTGCAACATTGGTAGGCCAGCACAGATGCTGTCACAATAGTCCACACGTGACACCGTCGGCAGCAACACCGCATATCTCAATTTTTTGTCAAATTAAAATATTTGAATTTTCGCGGGAAAACGTTCTACGAGTATATCACTTGTTTCACGATGGCGTCCGCTGGGGGCGTGCACACTAAAGAAATGTAATCACCACATGTCATCTGTAACCTTCCTGTCAACTGCGCACAAGTCTAGGGAATCGTACCTAAGTTAGGTTCAGTTTCAGTTTAGAAAGAATCATCTGCTCATCATTATTTGATTAATATGTAAAAATCATTTAAAACTAGTTATGTCTCCAGATGATATGTGGTGTTGCTGCTGCCAGTGACGAAATGCAATTTCACAATAATAATGTGTTCTCTTTAATTAATAAAAATATTCACAAATATGAACTAAATATATTAATTAGAAAGATATACATATAAAATCAATTTTATCGAAAAATATTGTTGTTGCGCCACCGGAATTCGAACCTGGGAATCTCTTTCCAAACCGGGGAAGGTGCATTATCCAACTATGCTACAGCGACAATATTTTTAGTGTCAATTTTTCGAACCTATAATGCTGGCTCTTTCAAATAATGTAACGATTAAATATATTACTAACATATAGGTTCGAAAATTTGTCGCTAAAAATATTGTCGCTGTAGCATAGTTAGATAATGCACTTTCCCCGGTTGGGAAAGAGATCCAGGTTCGAATCGCGGTGGCGCAACAATAATATTTTTCGATAAAATTGATTTTATATGTATATCTTTCTATTTTAATTAATATTTAAAATATCACAGAGCTGTGTTCTGAATAATTACAACTTCACAATAAGAATGTGTTTTGCTAAAAATATTCCCGTTTCAATTGTAATTTTTAAAATGTATATACAAATTGTGAAGTCAGTTTTATTTCCCAAATATTTACCAATTCTTGATGTTAGGGCTGTTTTTAGTTTTAATGAAAATTTTAAATCGGCTTAATAACGTATAATTAAGAAGTGAAGTAGGACGTTTTTCTTAATTACTGGCTGAAGTATTGTATTGTATATTCTTCTTTTTGTTTTATTCGTGTTCTAGAACATGCTTCTGTAGATAAGCAGACATTTGAAGGGTGAGAAATAGTACAGTTGGATTTGGAATTATTTTTTACGTTTTTTTAAAATATTTTTTGACATTTTGGGTCGCGCGACCTAGTCTCAGTAATAAACTATAATTTTTAAAAGGTAAATTGATCCAAAATTCGTTAGGAGTGACAAATTCAACATCCATTAATAATCAAATAATCATTCATTTGAAAAAATATCTCATTTTGATTACGTCGACCGGTTTCGTTACCACTGTATCTTCGAAAGGACAGACGTGCACAAGGTGATTGTCTGCCCTGAAGATACAACGATAAAGGGTGTCCAGCGGAAAAATTTCAAGATTAAATTGTAATTGCTCGTAAACCATCAGGGTGAAGGTAAACGGGAGGGGTATTGTTCGACGCGCGTGATTTGCGGATTTTCCAGTCGTAATGAGTCAATGGTCGGGAGCGCACCGCGCGTTCGCGGTTGAGCAATATTTAAAATGCGGTGATTCATTGGTTCGTGCGCGTCGCGCTTTTTGTACTCACTTTAATATTCGACGAGTACGCAACTCATCTGGTGTTGGGTTCAAAAGTTCAGACAAGAAGGGACAATGGTTAACCAAACTCCTCCGGGACCATCAGCGTCAGCAGCGACGCCAGAACATGCGGCTCAAGTTCGACGTGAAATGATGCGCAATCCGCGTAAATCGATAAGGAAGATTGCAGCCTGTACTGGAATAAGAAAATCAACAGTGCACGTTATTTTGAAAAGGAGACTACAGTTTCACCCATACAAACTGCAATTCGTGCAGTTTATCAACGAAAATTACTATTATTTATGTGAAACCTCAGCGAGAACGATCCTGGAACGTTTTGGAACAGCACGAACGCTTGGAAACATATTGTTTAATGACGAAGCACATTTTAATATCGATGGTTATGTTAATAAACAGAACATGAGATACCGGTGCCCCGACAAACCGAGGGAACGCCGTCAAAAACGTTTGCATTGTTCGAAAACGACAGTGTGGTGTGCAATTTCTGCCCGAGGGATAATAGGCCCTTATTTTTTTAACCAGCGAGAGACATTCACAGCTGACGTGTATTGCCGAACGATCGACGAGTTTTTAGTGCCGCAACTGCAGCTGTTTTCCGGAACACCCGTTCGTTCCGTTTTGCAGAACACGATTTCAGCAAGACGGGGCCACTCCACACACAGCTAGAGTTTCAATGGAGAAGCTGAGGGGAATTTTTCCCAATAAATTAATCAGCAAGTACGGAGACATACCCTGGGCACCTCGGTCACCGGACCTTACACCGTGCGACTTTTTTTTGTGGAGATACCTTAAGTCGAGAGTTTACAGCGACAATCCTCGAACAATTCAATAGAAAATATCCGTCGTGAAGTTGCTGCCATTGAACCGACGCTTTGCTCTCGCGTGTTCGCAAATTTAAGAGTCCGATCGCAAGAGTGTCTTGAGGGAAATGGACGGCATTTAGACGATATTGTTTATGAAACGTAAAATCCGCATCGTTAAACTATTTATTTTGTATAAATGAAATAGAGGATAACATTGTAGTTTTATTTTATTTTATTTAATATTAAACTTGAAAATTCTCCGCTGGACACCTTTATCAATTGAGGATTTTCAGTGTCCCAATAATGGCCGGTTTGTTTATTAACAAAAATCCCCAAAAGTCAAATGATTATTTAGATAAAATGTTTTAATGACTTGTCACGTTGTCGATGCGTTAGATGCTCCATAATTAATTGTAATCAACTACTCTCTACGACTAACCGAATGCGAACCGACAAATGTCTGCCAAACCAAAATGGCGGCCAAACAAAATCGGCCTGGAACATAATATTCATTCTGTATTACTCGTGTTTTTATTTATTTATATATAGATATCTATATTGTTGCGATAATATGACGTTTATCTGTATCGATTCCAATAAGCTTACGAACGATAAGTTGGGCTCATATTAGCCACACTATCTGATAATACTCCGGTCCCACTTTCAACCTTACTAACACTCCCAGCGGGAACAGATGCCATGTTGGTTTAGGGCTAGACCGCGCACACGATCGCGATGGGTGGGACAAGTTCAAAGTGTTTAATTAATTTATTACAGATAGCGATTTTACCGAGTCGAACTAACGATACTTTTATGTATTTGATATATTAATTTATTTTGCAATTGATAATTTTTTGAAGACGCCAGTATGAGCTTGTGTAAGCGATAGTAACTTTAGTAAGGTTAAAATTTCCGCGCAAACGGGTTGTTTGATTGTTGGTAAAAAAATATTTACTTCTCGAAAGTACGTCCCGCAGTAAACTCATTTTACTCTCCGATATCCGATAGTGAAAACGAGAATCAACAGTTAAATATGGCGGACTCTTCACAGCTGTTCCAAACAAAAGTCAGCTGACACATTGATGTATCATTCAATATCCCGCTATTTTAGTGATGACAGTTCGTCCGATGAAAAAACAAATTTCACCACCAAAGTGACAGATTTCGAACGCCTAGGCGAAAAAATCCACAAAGCATATTTCACGATTATTTGTCGAGCCTATAGACATCTCCATCTATGTTTATTATCATCAAACCAATATCCCGCTATTTTAGTTAAGAGAGTTCCTTCGATGATGATCTCGTTGTTTAGTGTATGTTAGCACATTGTCCGAAAAAATTTCACCACCAAAGTGACAGATTTCGAACGCAGAGGCGAAAAATCCACAGATCAAGTGTAAAATAAAGTACATATTATAGATGTCTCAGAGACGAAGTCATTATTTTTATATGGGAAGTATGGAAGTCATGGGTATTAGAGGGTTTACGACCTGTTCTCGGCTGGCTTGAGTGATCACTGTACACAATTGTAACGTTCACCAATTCTACCCGTGGGCGACTGCCACACCTATCAAATATTTGTAAGTTGTATATATGTTTTAGCATTTAGAAACCTTCAAGTATTTCTTATAATTCGTGTTACAAAAATTTTGACATAGTTAAAATATTGTTAATACATAAAAGAAATGATTATTTGTCACGCCTATAGACATATCATCTATGCTTTGACAGTAGTAAATTTAACGTTCAAACAACCCGCAAATGATTTAAACCTCGGGCGTTGGTAAAAAGTTACTATAGTAAACATAACATAGTAAATTTTGATAATACCAATATTGAATTATATTTGAATAATAGTTGCACCTGGTGAGCTTTGTAACAAGCTTAATTATTAAAGAGCTAATGAAGGTCGAGGGTATTACACCAGTTTGGATGAGATTTGTGATGTATACTAGTAGACGGCTGAGACGGAGAATGTATCATTCTGGTGTTCGTGTAGGTCGCTGAGTCTGTACTGGTTATCGTGTGAGAGGATGACGTACAGTAATGGCAGAGAAGGTAAATGTCACTCAGGAAGAAGGTTAAATCTTAGAAATCAATGGTGAAGATTTTCAATGAAATACCAGATGATATACTCATAAGAAAGGAGGAAAAATTACATAGATTCAAAATTAAATTAAGCAAATATCTGAAAGATAAGTTGTGGGGTTTCGCGAGCACTAGTGTATCAAAACCTAGGCCGACGTTCCGGCACGGTAACACGTGCCATTGTCAAGGCGTTGCCTCAAAAAATTGCGCTATAACCGTACTACGAAAAAGAATCGTTATCGTATAAGAGTATGGTAAGCATAAATAATGACGTGTTTACACTGAATCTATTATATTTATATTGCAACGGTCGGTTGGGAGCCACTTTTATAATTGCCGCGGTGGAAACGGAGCTCGTAACAAATGATATGGGAAGTGGCGAGGACGCGTGGCGTCGCTGGCCGCATTCGGGGCGGTAGCACAGTGGGACATGTGACGGGTTGTTTTTATACAAGCGTGGTCACCTTCCGACACGTATAGATAAGAGCCGTATTATCTATGATAATTTTCATTCTGATTGCGCTTGCAAGTCAACAAATTCAGTTTCAGACATTACTCGCAGATAATCGGTCCAATCTCCGTACGTAGTATCGTACTCCACGCGAATACACTGATGTAATGTTATATTGATAATCCTTCAAAATTGTATATTTTCTTATGACTTATTTATTATATTGGATTCGCGTGATTAGAAAGGTATACATATAAAATCAATTGTATCGAAAAATATTGTCGTCGCTATCGGGATCCGAACCAGGACCTCTTCCAATTCGGGGAACGTGCATTGACCGATTGTGCTACATGTTACACTTTTCAAATGAACACATCTATCGTTCCATTATTTGAGCGGCCATCTACATTATTTTTTGGAGTGGAAGACATCCAGGTTCGGATTGATTTGATATGTATATCTTTCTAATTAATATATTTAATATATCACAGAGCTGTGTTCTGAATAATTACAACTTCGCTATAAGAATGTAATAAATGTATTAATTGTAAAAATATACCGATATAAATTCTAAATTAGCGCAAATTTTTCGAAAAAATTGATTAAATATGTATATCTTTCTAATGAATACATTTAATTAATTATGGCTTGTCGTGGTCGCTGGATGGCGCCCTGTGTTCGTTTCATCAGAGGATTTTAAACATTCGCCTCCGGCACCACATTTCAAAGGCGTCAAAATTATTTATGTTATTTTCTCTCAATGTCCATTTTTCTGTTCCGTAGAAGCACGTGAAAAAAAACTAAACAAACTAGCACACGTTAAACTAATTAACTTACCGTCATGCTGTTTCACTGCAAGGGTAGGCAGAGAGGATAGAACCTCACACACTCCTGTCTTGCCTCGTTCACTTTCATACATCTTGTGCATACTTTTCGACTTTTAACCTTAGTAGCTGGTAAAGTAACATGTGCTACGGTAAAGTTACGTCAGAAATGATTGACTATAGTTAATTGTAGAAAAATTCATTGTTTGATCGTTAGTTACCATTGGCCAATGGTAACTAATGGTTACGTGTCAATGTCAAACAATGATCAAACAATCCATTTTCACAAATTTGTGGGCGCTTCGATGGTGAGAATGAATGAAAAAAATGGTAGTTGAAAGAAAGGGGTGTTAGTGGAGAGATTAGCGTCGGGGCCGAGCGATCGGGCGCGATCCCTCCTTTTCGGGGCCCGGTCCCGGGGGGCAGATGTCGCTCGTGTCGCCAGCCAGATTTGAATCGCCGTCCCCCCATAAATCGATAGATAGCTCTTTCAAATAATTGAACGATTAAATGTATTAATATCAAAAAGGTAACATAATTTCGAAAATTTGTCGCTAAAAATATCGTCGCTGTAGCATAGTTGGATAATGCACCTTCCCCGGTTTGGAAAGAGATCCGTTCGAATCCCGGTAGCGCAACAACAATATTTTTTGATAAAATTGATATTATATGTATATCTTTCTAATTAATACATTTAAAATATCACAGACCGTATGTTCTGAATAATTACAACTTCACAATAATAATGTGTTCTCCTAATATATAAAGTATATATTCTACCGCTGTTTTAATTATTAATTGATTATCTATGATGTGTTGGTCTTATCATCAGAAATTTCTGCCGCCTGGGGTATTACAAGAATGGTTGAATTATTAGATGATTTGTCATCGGATTTTCTCGTGCTAATCTCGACGACACCAGCTGATATCCAATCAGCGGGCGAGCATCCTGTGTATTAATAATACACCAAGTGATGCGTCATCGTGGCCGTCTTTGAGATTTGTCCGTCAATTTTCACGTAATGCTAATTATTTGAAACCGCAAAATACGCCATTAGTATGTTTTACATACTACAACAGATTTCCATAGCATATCAGAAAAATTTGTTCCGGAGTGGATTCGGACGTTTGTTGAATATTTTATGGCTAAATTACGAGTCGACAATGTTCAAGGAATATGTATAAAATCTGTACGGTACCAGATTTTTTTATTACATTTTAGCGCTTTTTAAAATATGAATCAACCGGTTTCATGCGAGACAATTGTTCGCTGAAATACAATTCGATTAGTTTCTCATGTTTGGGTCAGTGGCGTAACAACAAATATTTTAAATATGAATTAAATATATTAATTATGAAGATACACATATAAAATCAATTTTATCGAAAAATATTGTTGTTGCGCTACCGGGATTCGAACCTGGATCTCTTCCCTAACCGGGGGAGATGCTTTATCCAACTAAGCTACAGCGGCATTATTTTTAGCGACAATTTTTCGACCCTATATGTTACCTTTTTGAAATCAATACATTTAATCGTTCCATCATTTGACAGAGCCATCTACCTTATTTTTACAGAATCTCAAAATACCTTTAAGTAAATCTGATCAGACGCCAGAATTATCAATTCATTTTTTTATTAAATTTTGGACACATTGTTTATTATTTATTATTATTATTTTTTAGGGAAGAGATCCAGGTTCGAATCCCGGTAGCGCAACAACAATATTTTTCGATAAAATTGATTTTATATGTATATCTTCATAATTAATATATTTAATTCATATTTAAAATATCACAGACCGTCTGTTCTGAATAATTACAACTTCACAATAAGAATGTGTTCTCCTAAAAAAAAAAAAAAACAAATATTTTAGTTGATACATTTAATTTGTATTTTTTTTTTGTTTGTTTACAGATTTTAAAATAATAGAATATCCGACGACGGCTGGCCTCGATATCTTCGCAGCACAGCGATCAGCTCCAAGAGTTGCCGGCCCGAAGCACCGAGATGGCGCCGAGGTCAGAGATGCCTGAAAAGGATTACGGTAGGCTATTTTGAAGTGTATGTAAATCATCATCATCATCATCATCACTAGTGGCGCAACAGGCCGGCGTAGGCCACTCCGTTTCATGATCGATATTGTCTATTTTTTTCCACTTTTTGTGCAGCAAAGTTTTAATTCGTTTTTTCTATCTGAAAGAGCTGAAATGGTAAAGTTAAAAATAGACTTTTTAGGTACCGAACAACATTACCGTACGTTCCGTCATTTTTCTCCTCTTCTTTGTCCTTGGTCAAATTGAACCCTAGATATGTGAGCCTTCAACCACCTGGAAATTACAACTGTCTTAACAAAAATTACCTCTACTAAAATAGAATTATTGTAATTTTTTGTTACTTACTTACAATCACATAGAGAGTCACACACAATTCTCGCCTCATCCACATTCATACATCTTCTCATACATGCTCGCCGATTGTTGAGGCTTCTAACGGAACCATCCTCCATTAACTGGTTTACCTGGTCGTGCCGAGTTTTCCGCGGACGTCCGCTATTTCTGGTGCCATCAACACTTGCGTCATATATCTTTCTTACCATTCTCTCCTCATTCATTCGTTTCATATGACCAAACCACCTATAATCATTATCATAAATAGATTTGCCACTCACATTTCCACTGCATTCAGTCTACTTTCGTTCCTTTTCTGCCAGCTCCTGGCCTCACTTCCATACATCAGTGTCGGTACCAGGATTCCATTGTGCACCGCTAGTCTTGCCTCGGTTGACAAATTCCCGTTAGATATAATTCCATTCAAAGCGCCGTTCACTTTATTCCCTGCAGTCACCCTCCTTTCGATATCATTCTCGGCCTTTCCGTTTCTATCAAACATACTTCCCAAATACACAAACTCATCTACTTATTCCAAACATTCATTACCTCCAAGTATTCAGCACGGCGTCTTGCTTTCCTCCTTCTCGAATACCATCACTTTCAACTTGTTAACATTCATCATGAGGTCGCTTTCCTTGCATTCATCGTACATTCTACTCACCAGACTCTGTAGTTCTTGTTCATTATTCGCCATTAGTACTGCATCATCGGCGTGCAATAAACAGCATACAATCAAATCGCCCATTTTTGCTCCTACATTCATGCATTCCAGTTCTTTCATTTATCCATATACAAGTTGAATCTTTTGTTAGTATAATTAAATGAACATCTTTCTTTTAAATATCTTGGTTATATATTTATTTATTTTTATCAGAAGTGCAATACACAATAGTCTCGGCATGTTTTTACATAATCAAAATTTTACATAAATATAAAATGTGAAGTAAAGCAATCTATCCGTCACCATTGAGTTGAGACACAAAAAATTGCAGTAATCTAGTCCTATAAAGGGTTAAGGGTTAAAACAGCAAAAATGTCGACCACCTCTGCATATTCATTCCCCAAAGAATGCATTCTGGGGACTGCGGAGTTAGCTAATGCATGAGTTCTGACATTACTACTGTAATAGAACAATGAATTGTGCCTCGATGACCTCAACGGTGCGTGAAAGTCAAGCAGACCGACAATCTGGGGGCAGTCTATCATACCATTGATGATCGCTGATAATTTTAACAATTTCAGACGGCTAAGGAGATAATCATATACATATATACAACTTGTCTTTCATGTTTTTTTTTAAACCACGTACGTCTTTTGTTTTCGAATTAAGTTCTGTTTATTTTGTATACAAAACGTGTGTTATTGGATTTCTCTGATGTTTCAAAACACATACTTTCGATACGGACAGCATCTCTGTACATATTATATTACTCCAAAAACGCAGCGTCATCTGTTTGCTCGATTCGATCTAGCCGAATTGTTAGCTTTATTTTCACTGTTTATATTTAGCCAAGACACAAACCGCTTTATTCCTCATTTAACATAAATCCGTTTTCTATTCATCTTGGTGTATATATATAAATGTATGGACCTATATTAGGAAGTGGAACTAACCATGAAGTTAAAAATTTAATTGAGTAAGAAATAAACGTAAGGTTCTGTAGGTCCCAAATACTGCAGTGGGCTGGCCATGTTGAAAGCATGCCAGATGACAGGACGCCAAAGATCATGATCAAGTGGATACTCCAGTGGAAGCGACCTGGAGGCAGACTGTGGAAGAGTTCTGGACTAGGATGTAAATGTCCGGGAACTGAAGAAGAACGGCCAGGGATAGATGTTGGTAGAGGGCAGTTGTGGAGAACGTCAAATCCCACCCTGGGATGTATGTATAGAAACGTGAAAGAAATAGAATATATAAAAACATATTTCACATTGTTTACATAAGAGAGTGGGCTTGATTTTAAACTTCTATAACACGGCGCCATAATTCATTTTGTGATGTCGCGGCTCTTCAAACTGGCTCAGGTCAAATTTCAGTCAGAAGCGACGACTTCAGACGTTTGAAGCGAGCATTGTAACAGCTCCCGTCGCTGGGTCCAGCATCTGCGACGTCAGTCCCGATTACCTCAGAAAACTACATATAATATTCAGAATTTATTTTATTATTATTATTTTAGAGATGCATATGCGTCATTTCAATATTTTGACTATTTTCAAATTAAGGTAAATGCTCGTGCTACGAAAATAGGACTAACTTGAGTATCTTGACTAAATGTTAATCAAAATGGAGTTGGATGAAGATCACGGAGACTGCTTTTTTTGATACATGAGCTTGAACATGCATTGACGATGAGGTGCTCTCTGGACGCCCAGTTGAGGTCAGATATCATTGGAAATATCCATGGTATCGTTATGTACACGCTTCTTTTATCTAAATAATTAGACAAAATACTTTGTTTAAATAAATTACCTGTGGTATCTTCTTCTAGGAAACAATGTATAATGAAATTAAAAAAAAATACAAGCATAGATAAAAACAAAACAAACTAAATGGTGAATAAGTAAGAACTAATATGAAAACAAATTAAAAGGCGACTAGTTGCAAAGAGGATTTGAGATGCCTAACTATTAAGAATTTTCCAATCAACTTTTGGAAACATACCATTCTTTTGATTTAGAAGGGTTTAGAAATTATCCATACAAATACTTGGGGTTTACAGTCGGATAAATTTGAAATTTTAGAAATAATAAAAAGTATTAATAGCAAGCTAAATATTACAAATGACCAAATCCTCTTTGCAGATAGTCACCTTTTAATTTTTTTTTCATATTAGTTCTTACTTATTCGCTACTTTATTGTTTTGTTTTTATCTATGCTTGTATTTTTAATTTCAGTATACATTGTTTCCTGACAAAGATACCTTAGGTATCGAAACACGTCAAATAATGTTTTAAACAAAGTATTTTGTCTAATTATTTGTATAAAATGAGGCCACAAAGTAATTTTGCTAATATTGAAGGAGCTTCTTTTATATCTTACGCTTAGACGCTTCAAACGACCGGACCTCAAGGTCGAGAGCGTCATTTTGTCGTTTGTTCAAACATCTCTGAGCAAATACCACACTACATATTAAAGTGTGATCCACATTTGTTTATTTCCGATGCACTGTCTTAAAGGTCTGTTCACATTTGGACGGCGACGGGAACGACAACGTTTGTGACTTCATACTATGGTCTCTCATGACTGAGGATCTCGATCTTCGTGAACTCCCGCCCTCTTCGTGACTGTGCTCCTCTTACGGCTGTCACCAGAGAAGGGCCTGTCGCTTTTTCTACTTGGTAGGTCTGATGGGTGAGGGATCTTCCTCTTCCTTTCCGTCATTCGACGTGGCCCACCGCAAGCACAAGCTTCTCCGAGCTATATTTCCTTCTCGCGAGAAGCCCAAAAATTAAAGATTCGGCTCAGGCTGCAGGTTGAGAGTCTGTCTTTGATGTTCAGCTCCTGCAGAATGCAGACATACGGTATGCACATTTGGCGACAGCCGATTGCTTTTCTGCTAGTGCATTCTGTATTGCTCTACTTGGAATTGTACAAACGGCATTCTTACGCATCGATTTTTAATTGAATTATTATATATTCTTTATTATTCTTCGTCATTCCGCTTAAAGACATCCTTAAAAAAACTGAGATCATGTTTACAATAAATAATTACTGAACAAACGTAAACATTGCGAACATATATTGAACAGATGATTAACTACGCGAGATGACAGATGCTCAATATACTTGCCAGTCGTAAAAATACTATTTCGCTAATGTATGTTTTTCTTACCAGCAATAAACACAATGTACACATCATTTCAAATTGAATATATATTTACGTACTGTCAATGGATATATAAAAGAGAAAATATTTATTAATGAGAACACATTCTTATTGTGAAGTTGTAATTGTTCATGATAATGCACCTTTCCCGGTTTGGAAAGAGATCCAGGTTCGAATCGCGGTAGCGCGCAACAACAATATTTAATTAGTATTTAGAAAACATTGAAGTAATCTTAACCTAGAGATATTAAAAGCGCGTTCGGCACGTTCTCCGCTACTTTGGCGAACATGTGGAATTTTGTCTTACCGTCAATGACACTTGCATATCCAAATACAGCGATCCAAAGATCCGTTGCTGGATCGGCGCAAAACGTGTGAATATACCTTTAAACGGGCACCATTGCGAACCCACTTTTAGATACGCGACTGCTAAGTGTCATACAGTCGTTTGTTCATTTAAACTAATTGGGCTGTCGCTCAAGTGGACCGCTCTGTCTGTCAGGGTTGGCCATACACGCGGGACGATCTTATCCAGCTCGGGAAACAAGCTGGACGTCCTAGATTTGACTGATCTGGTAATGTGCCGAGTACCTGCTAGGTTGTCTGTTCCGCGTGTATGTGTCCAAAACAAATAATTAAAACCTAATTATTTTGGATAATTAAGACAATGTAGGCGTTAATTGAAAGACCGCGACCATAGATAAACCTGTATTTATGATATTAATAGAGTTGTGAAATTTGCAATTTTAACAATTTTAAAATGCTTCGTAATCATATACAAATATATTTTAGGATTTCAATAATTACTATATTATACCAAAAACACAATAATTTCATAATAAATTGTATATTTATCTGTTCTATTACGGCAAAATATCGTAAAAAAACAATATTCTTAAGATTTTTATAGAAATACTACTTATTGCAAGAGATCTTATGACGTCACAACTTCTGGAAAATTTCAACAAACTTTTCTCGATAAAGACTAGGAGACCACGAAACTACTCCATTAAAAAGTTTATCTGTTATATATATGTTATGTAGATACCAGTGGCGTGTACTTGGCATGGATTTAGGTTATGCTGCTAATATCAATGCTGTAAAAACGATGGATATTGTTTTTAGTCTACCAATATTTATCGAGTTATTAAGTGAAGGACCTAAAATAATATGACGTTTATACTGTATTGGAATGCATACAGTCAAGTCTGCCTCAAAGACACATTTGCGGCGTTTTACAACACGTCTGCTCAAGTGAAGACGTGTATTCAAACGCCGCGCGGCGCGAGAGTTGCATTTAGTTCGTACACGTTTGAGACAGATTTTGCTACAAAACACATGCTCAGCTTTATTTGTCATATCTTAATTCTTCCGCTCGTCATCATAAGAGCTGAATTATTTTCGCGTGCTTAATGCAGAAATTATAGTCATGCACGGCTTTTTTGATTGTATAGAGTGCACGCCCCTGGTCAGGGTCGGCCCCGCCAGGCATGCTCGGGCCCCGCCCGAGGGCGCCGAGCAAGCCGAAATAAAAAACGAAAAAAGGAGAAAGAGCTACAATTTGAACAAAATAAAAAGTTTATTAGCATTACTAAATACATAATACAAGAAAAGCAAGACGAACGTCATATAGATCCAGAAGATGCATCTGCTTCTTCAAATATCATCAGCCGTGGAGAATGGCAGCTAAGTCTCCGCTAAAGTGCCGTTAAAAAAGGTTCACCTCAGCTGTAGTCTTAATAATAACATAAATTAGCTAAGAAATCAATGAAGATTCGGAAACTGGAAAATTTTGCCCATGTGAAGCGAAACATGAGAGATATGTGTAATACAACACTCTCCAACTTATCATCAGCTCAAGATTGAATCACGAAAAAGAGGGTCTGGTCGCAGGAGGACGTTAAAGCTGCGGAATCTGACAGTCTGAGAGAATCGTTGAACAGATCAAACATTTTTTTTTAAATCGGGGAGCGCCCAGAAAAATTTCGCCCGAGGGCGCCACAGAGGCTAGGCCCGGCACTGTCTCTGATAGATACATATATTTTCGAAATCCTTATTAGTTTTCAGTCAAACCTTTCCTAAAACACCAACCTGATCCCCCATCGTGTTTCAAAATGGTGGCAGAAAAAAACACTTGTGCCAACTTGCGGAAGGAATTTTTGGAATTAATTAGTTCACGCGAATTTGTGACAACCTTGACGTCGACGTGCGTTGCACGGTAAAACGAATGCACTGAGAGACATACAGTAGTCAGCAGTCAATAGTCAGGAGTCACAGAAGTCGGTGCTCCAGTCCGGCGCGGCGGGACGCCCTAGTGACGTCATTTCCCTTGTTTGCCGAACTGATTTTCTTTGTAGTTTTGATACATTTATCTTGAAATATCTAAAGGATTATAATTGATTTTAAATATCGGCATTCATAATTCGAGCTGTGCATCTTCGGTTAATTATAGTATTACGTGGTTCGCGCGTTCGCTAAAACTAAAACTAACTAAAACGCCATCGGCAGAACGATTAGTCCATACCTTTGTCCGATGTAGAATAAGCTTGTCGGTGTAGTGGTTAAGACGCCGGCCTAGTGATCTAGTGGTCGGGGGTTCGCGCCTCGTTCCAGTACACCGGCGAGTTGGTCCTATTTTCGTAGTAAAAGCGTTAAAATTGAAAGAATACTGATGTGACGTGTGTGCAATAGACATGAAATAAAGTGTACACATTAGTTGCGGAACGAAGGGCATTCTACACACATTCTCGGTGGAAACATAAATCCGATAGTTTACGACACGTTTGTGCAACAGTAAAAGGACGTATTTTTTACATTGTTCGGCGTTTAAATTTTCGTTCCAATCGAGTCATATTTTAAAAAAAAATCACGGAATTATTTGATTGCGTGAGCGGGTTCCAAAGTGATCACGTGGATGAAAATATTGGGACATGGAATTTTTTTGGTTCATGTCTATCTATATATTTGGTCGTCTGTGGTGCGAAGTTATTTAATTAATTAATTAAATTGTAATCTAATGCATACATAAGTAAGTATGCTCCAGTATAAACATTTAAATATTAATATTTTCCTATTTGCTATATAGCTTATCGTGCACATATTTGTTTAGTTCAATTTAGAATCTATTGAAAATCTTTATCGCGCCATACATCACCGATTTCTGAGATTTAGTCTTCTTTTTGAACGGCAGTCTCGGTCTATGTCTTCTTATTCATCAGCCTGTTCTTTCTTTTGTTTAAGATTTAATCATTGTTTTTTTCTTAAAACTGCTGAACGAAGGCCTCCCCGAGCGATTTCATTGTGGCCATGGGCCTCGACTATTCAGATATTTTCGTCATGAAAAAATATTATGTTGCGTGGTCGCTCAATTTTTTTTATAATGTAAACGTCGCTTGGCGACAGATTATATTCCGAGTCTTTCTAAATAAAGCGGTTTGGGTCTTGGCCAAATAAAAGTTTAAGAAGAAAAAAAAAACTGGTCAGCCGGGGATTTGAACCTGCGCTCCCAGAATTTTATATTACCGTATATTTATGTGTCTCGGCTAAAATGTACACGACCGTACGACGACGCGTGGCGGTGGTTAATTAATAAACATTTTTTGTAAATACCGACGCGACTGCAGCGCTTAATGTTTAGTCGGTAGGCGGAACGTCTTCATGAAAGCAAATTTTTCGGAATTTAATTTGTTCCAAAACCGTGAGATCTAAAGTAGTGCATTTCTTTAAATGAAAACCACATACAACAGGGAGAAGGAAAAGTGGTGTGAGAGGGAATTGAAAAATGATTAATTTTTTGTTTATTCATTCGTGCTACTGTTTCTTAGTGCTCTTATTGCTCTAGTGGTTAAGACACTCGCCTAGTGGTCGGGGCTTTGTTCCAAGAGACATCAAGTTAGTCATTTTATATTAGCATATTAATATGACACGTGTTTTATACATATAAAAAAAAAATTGTCAGCTCTACTCCCGTCCTCCCACACAGAACACAAGACTCTCGGGTGTCATGGACCCCACCCCTCCCGGGGGCTAATTTTTATATTTTAATTAAAAAGTACCTACTTGCATATTTAAAATTAGTTATCATTTTGGTCATTTAAATTTATAAATATAATAATATATAATATAAGATAACACCGAGTATTTTATTCAAATTAAACAGTAATTTTAAATGTTGATTTAAATGTCTAATATTTTTTTTTACATTTGCAGTATTTTATTTCATTATATATATATTTTATTTTTTGAGTATCGTCAGGTATACATGGTTTGTAATAGTATTCATTAATAACCAGTAATTACTACTCGAACGTGCGTGCACTGCTAATTACAGTACCCGTGTGATAAATTACGTTTCTTTGACTTTGCTTCATTTGCAACACCTCTGACATTATTTAGTTTGGAAATTATCAATCTGATTGGTTGATTGATCGAACGATCCCGGTACCGGGGTGTGTGTATAATTTCTTGAAATGACGAAATTCTACTTTTTGCGGTGAGCCTCGCCCGCGAGCATCTGCGATGTGCCTGGATTGGTGTTTCCCGGCAGATGTGCGCGGCGATAGCACCTCAGACGTACGGGAAGATGGTAATAATCTTTATTTTTAGTGTCTAAAGAAAACTGGTGGTTTAATTAATATGATTTTGCAAAATAATAGTTAACGGTGATAGCTAATTGTATAAGCTTGTCATCCGAGGCAAGATTATCTCGGTGAAATACTGATGTGGCAAATCTTTTTATGATACAGTGAAGAATGAACAAATAAGAAGTGAATGTAAAATTAATTGTAATCAAGTGTAAAACATGATCAAGAAAAGCTCATGTATATATATAATATCATATCAGAAGATGCAGGATGTATTCGATCAATAAACAAAAACTTAGGTTGTTGTTATACGGCGGATTTATTCCAGAGAACTGTCTTATTCTTAAATATTCTGTGTCTTATACAGGTAGATTTACAGTCTACATGCTATTTACTCTCATGTGGTGGATGTGATATAAATAAGACATTATGCATACTAAATAAGAACAGGTGTTCTTTCATCGTGAGAACTCGGACGCGAGTACATAGCAATATGCTATGTACGTCGTTCACGTTTTAACGTAACGGTTAAACACGTTCGTAACAACTTACTCAGTTTGTTTGTGAAAAATTAACAAGTGAGAGAGAGAGAGAGATAAGATATAATTGTTAATGACTCTAGAATAAGTCTGCAAAAGTTCCGGTGTAACTGATTAGGATGATTGTCTGTACCTGTGATAACTTACCCACATTCCAAGATTCCTTACTATGTTTAATTTGATTTCAGGTCCACCCATCAAGTACGATCCGACGTTCAATGGCCCGATACACAAGAGGTCTTGCACAGACATTATCTGCCTCCTCCTGTACGTAGTGTTCCTGGTCTGCTGGGGTGTCGTCGGTTGGTATGGTAAGTACCCTCTCATCTGCTTTAGATCCTCGGATCTATTATGATACTCCACTGTTGATATTATTAACCAACGTTGAACAAAAGTCTGATACCTCTCGATGTTAGCAAATCGCCGTTCCGGTCTTAAAAATGTATATTTCCTTAAGTCAAATAAAATCATTAAAATTAAAACAATCGATTGTTTCAAAAAAATATACGTCTTTTGTTTTGGATCTATTTTCAAAATGGTCAATAATCGATGGGAATTTTACCATGGAACTATTATATCGACTGAAACGATCAACTAATAGCAATATTATCTTATGTGTGAACAAGAGATGTCGCCACTGGCGATGTTTATCAATAATTTAGGCATGATTTGAATTTAAACAAATAGTTTTAATTTCTTGCGAGGTTGAATACTGCCTGTGTTTTACGCAGGGTCCTAAAGAACAAGTATGCAAAATTTGCTTTAGATTAGTAATGTTGAATATTACAGAGAACAGATGGACAGATATTTGGTTTTATTATATACACAAGCATATAGATTATACATATATCAGCAGTAAGTTGGTTAAGATATTTACTATAACTATGCTGTTAGCCTTCAGATTGTGTGGGACAACAATTTGGGAACATCTCCAAGTTCCGACTTATCCGGCCATGTATTACCTGACTGATTACTAATGTTATTATGGTGCATATTGTTTCAGCATTGTCACATGGAGACATGCGCAGGCTCCTGGTTCCCACAAATTCCCTCGGCCAGAAGTGTGGCCTGGATTCCCAGGTGCAGGACTCTCCTCACCTGGTGTTCTTCGACATGATGCAGTGCCTCTCTCCGCAGGTTCCCATCCACGGTTGCCTCACAACACAGGTAGACTATTTTTCTTATGATGAGTTTCGATTATTCAGTGAGGTCACAATACATCTATGTGATTCTCTTAAGCCTGAGCGTTTTTGTTGTGTATTTTGCTACGTCGATACTATTGTTGTAGCGTTAATAAATTAAATAAATTAATTTGTCACAGAACCGGATGTAAAAATATATTATTTATTTTAAATATTTAACACATTTCCGCCGGGTACTTTCCAGCGCAAACTGGTGACGTAATTCAAGGGTTTTGCAAAAAATATATAATATATAAATTCACCATCTCATAAATTGCATCAATAAAATTTTCTTATAGTTATTATTGGGCGTCCTAGCCAGATGTCTACACCATGAAAAATAATAGTTATAGTCCAAAATACCTACTAATTAACCCGTAAAACATCACTGGAGTTCTTCTATTCCTTAAATATAAAACAAAGGTTTTTTAGCTTTCCATATTGTCATAAGATACTAAAGCGCATGTATTAAATTGGTGGCAAAAATACATTTTTTACACAGCCCTGAACATTTTGTACAAATACAAGCGAGAAGAGATCTGTATGTAGCCCATTGATATGTGACATGTAACGATGGACTCTTGTGGAAGATTATTATTTTGATTTCTTATTTTTACACATCATGTTGTTTATCGGTCTAAGACAGATAGAAATATAAATTTGTGTTTGTTTTGAATATAAATTGTCAAGTGGGTGTGAGTTTGACGCTAGTCCAGTGAATGGGTATTGGTGGAAATATGAGGAAGAAAGGAAGGCACTTACTTTTCGTTGATTACTCTCCACCACAAATACAAGCGTCGCAGGGTGTATACTAACACTCGCGAAAATGATTATTATGTATAAGCTGGATTAAAGTAAGATTAATTATAAGGATTAGCGGAGTAAAGCGGAGTGAAGTGACGGTAGTTATCCTTACAAAAGTTCCACGCGTACTGAACTTGCTGCAGTTGGACATCTTCTTTCTTCCCTGTGCTCAAATATCGGTGAGGAAAAAAAGGGAATGAGATACGCAAGTTAAAATTGATTAAACCGTGAATTGAATGTATGCATGAGGCAACGAGTCAAACGCCAAAAAACTTCATAGAATTTAATTAATTTTAAATGGCGCTAACAGGTATAACCCTTCCCGCCATATTTTAATACAGTTGTGAAGTAATACGGTAGTTGCACTTATCGTTTTGAAGAAATACGGTAGTTGGAGTCATGGGGGTGGTGTATTTGTAGAAATTAATTTAGATCTGAAGGGAAAACGTTTTCTCATTCATGTAGAACATTTTATATGCGTAATTTTGAAGTTTTTCGCAGTTTAATATTCTGTACATATTCAATACCATTGTCTTTTAAACATATCAAAATATATACTATGTAATTATGAAACAAACAATGTAGAAAATTTGAATTAATCACTTTCAAAAAACAAATCTGTCAAAATATCTTCAATGTAGAATAATGTTGATCGATTTTATGTTAAGGGATTATATTCACTAGAGATGAGCTATGCTCTTGTACGGAGTAAAACGTTGAAGTCAGTTCTTGTAGTATGTGGGCAGGTCGTTCGGGTTATTCGGCAATGATCGGCAGTTCTCGAAAATACCCGAACGTAAAGGGTCTTACTTGCAATAACACCATAAGTTTATTTTCACACTAATTTTATTTATTTATTAAGGTCGATATTTATATCGTGTTTTGTTTGTTTCAAAATGTTGCGTTGTCATTCTTTGAGATTTTAAAATCGTCAAAGATAATGCAAAGTTGAAACTCGTTATATATTTTTATTTACTAAACTATGAGTTTAATGAATATGACCAAGCATGTAGGGATTCGTTACTAAAATAAACATGATTAGATTTGCTGGATAGAGGGTAGTTATGGAAACAAAAGTACGGCTAATGTTTCCGTAAAATCAATTCTTAATGCTGATATTATAAGCGGTTTACCACAGAACAACTTAACTCAACACACGTGTTTTACACACGAATTTTAATAAAACTCTTCCATCATATACTAATAGTGTTATAAACATTGCGTAGTCTAATCATATTATTTCGTTATTTTGCCATTTTAAATAACATACTAAAAGATCCATCGATATTGTATGCGCTTCTAAAATTGTACGGTGTCAAAGGCTACAATTTTTTTATAAATATCTCGCTTCCTCGATAGGACCGGTGTCAACCGACAAAAATAGATTTTATAAAATTTGTACATTGCAACATCGACTGTTGCATGTCTAATGAACACTCAAAACTAGTATGCTCGATGTCAATTTTTAAATAAGCCTTTCTTTTTTAGGTGTGTGTCAAAAATTGCCCAACTGATACTCTTCTGAGGGCCAATGTGGAGTTATCTACGGACGCTGAGATAGTGCTACTCAGGCCAAAATTTGTCTGTAAGCCAGATGTGGATGTTAACAATATTTCAACTAAAAAACGCATATTAGAATTGATGGACGAAGGGACATGCGCTCCTAATGTTTTCAAAAGCAAATCCAGTGAGTATTGACATTGTTTTACACGGATTTGTATTTGTTAGTGTTTATTTATATTTACATTCTATCATGACTGAATGGTCAAAACCTTCCATAATAGGTTTGCGAAAAGTCTAACGTGCACATGTTGTTTAACACATTCGTGTACAGCTGTAAGTTCCGGTTGTGTGAACTTTTTACTATGGTAACTTTTTACCAAAGTAAAGTAAAAATCCTTTGCGGGATTGTTGATAAATCAAATTTACTACTGCCAAAGCATGGATGGAGATGTCTATAGGAGAGACAAATAATCATGAAATATGATTTATTTTATGCATACGCCTAGTCGCTCGATATCTTCCACTTTGGTGGTGAAATTTTTTCTTATTATGTGTAATAATGTATATTAAACAACGAGATCATCATCGGACAAACTCTCATCACTAAAGTATCAATGTGTCGGATGACCTTTGAAATAGCTGTGAAAAGTCCGCCATATTTAACTATCGATTCTCGTTTTTACATCGGATATCGCAGAGTAAAATGAGTTTACTACGGGATATACTTTTGATGAAGTAAATATTTTTTTACCAACGATCAAACAACCCGTTTTCAAAATTATTTTACTTTAGTAACTTTTTTTACTGTAGTAAAACGTTACCGGCCCCGAGTGTCAATATTTGTTCCCTCATTTGACGGTTATAGCCGTCGGTCAAATAAAGTTACTAAATTGAAACTTACAAAATATTTGAAAGAAGGTCAAAATTTATAATTGTCCACGAATGTGTTAATTGCATGAAGATTTATAACACCGCTGTTGTTTTCCAAAAGATTGTTTGTGCAATCGGTATGAGGACTGACAATTAAGTTCCTAGAAAAAAATTGTCATTTCAGACAATACTTGTTTGTTGTGTGGTATACAAATTATATTTCTCACTCCGGTGTAGTGTCGAATTGAAAGATTAGACTTTATTTAAACACTTAATAAAATAATGAATTAATTTATCTAAGAAGAGCTTCTTACAATCAATATCCAAAACACAGTAATCATCTACCGCCATATCCTAAATCCTTTGTTTAGGTTTAACATGAACACTTTAATTTAAGGGAACTTTTTTTTGGATTAACCTAAACAATATTTATGCATTTATTGACCTGGCTTGTCAATATTAACATTTTTATTCTGGGACCTTTTATCTCAAGAAGGATTAAATGTAAACAATACATTCCTTAACCTCACTGGTTAATCTAAAAAAAACCCAAATATAAATAAGAACTTGTATTGAATTAATCTATTTTGATAAGATACGTATTAAGAAACTAGCTGGCATATAACACAGTTTCCTCCTAAAGCAACGCACTTGATCAAAAAAATTTCCCATTGCAGAAAACAGTCGTTCTCAGCGAGGCTGTTTAGAGCATGCGTTGTAATCCGTTACACCCACGCTTGTGATCCCTAATGCTGATTCTGCATATCTTTTTTGATTTTGCGGAAAAGTCAGTATGGGCCAGATCGGGCGAATAGTCGTTTCAAAAAGTCACGACTGTGCTGGAGCCGTGTCCTGTTGCGACATTCAGCTTTTGTTTGCAAACAATTCAGGCTGGACATGCCTCACTCGCGATAGAATACTGCCTACCTCCAGATAATAATTGTCAGTCCTCGTAATGTCTTGTGATGTTGTGCAGACATGTCAACAATTTATTTTGGATAGTTGGCCGAATTGGAAACTACTCGATGTGTTCTCAATATTCAGAATAATATTTCTAACTTTTCCATTCAAAATGTATGATTTCTTGTACATAGCATTAAATTTACAATTAAAATGTTTCGTGATTTTATATTTAATCCTATTTACGCCGTCAGTAATGTGTTTGTGTTTATTATTTGTTGTTGTGTTATATTTTGGCTATTTTAATTTTTTATCGTGTGTATTTTTCATTGTTTGAGTGTGTTTTTTTTTTCGCTTTGTGTTTTAATTCTTGCAATTTGCAAATTGCTTTTGTGTGTAAAATTGGCGACCAAAACCACTCGATTCTCTCCTCCGGATAGATGGATGAATGATTAGCCGGACATACTTATAAAATGATGCATTATGAAAGTTTGACTAACATGCTAAATGCTAGATCAAAATGGGTACACAAAAAATATGCAAATCTGCATGGAGTGATAGGACAAATGTAATTTGTGAGGATATCTCACTAGATTGACAGATAATATGAGTGACTGTGTTATGTCAGTGTCGAGAAATTTGTGTAAGAAGGTATGAAAGTATCTAAAGGAAACTTTCCCCGGACACTCGGGCAGTTCTCGGTCGGTGTGTCGGTGACCTCAGCCTGATTGTATGCACCGCCACCAAGGACATCAAGGAGAGCACCGTGGATCCGGTGCGTGAAGCCAACATAAAGAAGGACCTGCTCGACCTGATATCCGGCAGCATCACCTCGATCCTCGGCCCCAGCGGGAAGCTGCCGGAGGGCGGGGTCTGCAAGCGAGACGTGAAGGCCAATAAGATGATCGAGTCCAAGACGGAGAATCTCAAGGTTTGAAGAGCGTGGACTAATTGAGGATGGCCGGAGACGGGGCTTGTGTTTTCTACTAACATGTTTGCACCTAACGTATAATATGATACTAACACGGCTGCACGAGTAAGCGCCTGGGATTATTTTATTAACTAACATTGTATTAACGTGTTTTTGCATGATTCAATTCCTCACCTGATAAGATCATCATTATTATTCAAAAAGTATTATCCAATTGCGTACATAATAACCCGATGTGATCCTCTACTTCTCTAGTTCTTCCAATACAGTTAAGGCTTATATTTCTTAGAGAATGGAGATATTCAATATTCTAGTGGTTCATGAAATACGAAGCGTACATTTCGAAGGCCTCTCACTCACTTAAATCATCCATAACACTGCACCGTACTGAGTATGATGAACACCGATGAGTTTTCACTATGAGAGATTCCGCAAATTAAATGTTCATCATATTTTTAACGGCATCTGTATTTCTTTGTATACGTGTATATATTTTAGTTGCTTTTGTTGTTAGCGGTGCTTGACTAGTTTTTTCACTGTGGCTTTTGAGTGTGTTAGTAATGTGCGCCATGCGCTTGACGGACAAGTCGGTCAAACGTAATTTTAACTCATTGCTAAGATTCATTTTAACAATGTTAAGATTTGTTTGAATGTCCAAATCGGGTGCTCGGATTTTTCCAGACACGAATTTTGCGGACACAATCTTTCCAGACACTGACCGTATAAAAATATTTTCAATATTATATTTTAACATAACATTGATTATTCCGGAGGTCAGGTTAGGTTACATTGAACCCGGGGGTTGAAAATTTAACAATTGTAATGTTTACGTTAAAATATATATTTTGTAAATATAATTTTTTTTTTGCCCTGAATAATCTTTCTGCAAAATTCGTGTCCCGAAAAATCACTAAACCCAAAATTTATATAGTACGTTCATGAAGAGTCAATCTAATATATCACTAGACATATGAGACCACCCCTGCAACAACGCTGTACATGGGTTTTGGGCAGATCTGAATTATGAATGCCCACAAGATTGTATATCTTCTCGGTCATCCAATGATATAGTAAGCAACCATATCAAATAAATAAAAACACTATTAAATACAATTGCTAAGTGATCTTCTTCGCAACAACACTGTATGATACAACTCCAAGATGGCCGGCACTCTGTCTATTTATCAACATTTGTAAAATCCTATATACAGTGTTGTTGCATGGGGGCCTCATGTGTATACAGATTTTCACTAGACATATGTGACACATAGCTTAGATATATTCATGATGCTAATTATTTCATATAAAAAAAGTCGGGTGACAAAAATCCCTGCCATTTGGTGTCGTTCACACTTTACTATTTTTCGTTGTGCTAATTTACGCTACCCCGTGCGTTGCGCACTCAAATAACTTGCGTGTGTCTACAGTGTCATTCAGATGCATACCCAGAGATTTCTTGGATGCCCTGAACGTAACCATGGAATGGCTTAACATTACCAAGCCGGAAGAAGCACTCGATAAGCTGGACACGCTCGAGAAAAACATGAACCTTCTCACCAAATTGAACCAGGTAGGAATTGAACATTCTAAATTAGCCATTGTTTACTTTTGACATTACGCGTTCAATTTCAAACAGCTGTTGAATCGGTGGGAGGCTATTTGCTGGGGGGTGAGCGGAGATCTATTATCATCAGTTGTTGAATCCTCCCAATGATTGTCATTAATGCGCTATATTAGAGGGATGTTCCAAGTATCATTGAAAAACTCAATAGTCTTTCTGGTCTAGTAGTTAACGATATTGTGCCCTTGGAACAACACGGTATCGTCTGACATTTACATGAAACTGAGATACCGAGCTTCAAAGTTATCTGTATTAATTTTTCATTTTGATCACCAATGAGATGAAGTTTATACAAAAATGTCACTGTATATGAGGACAAATCAAAAATTATCAACATTTTTCATTCTACAATTTATTTACACAGACTTTACGGAAGCCAAGTTTGTCATGGCCAGAATCATGAGTGATGTTCAAAGATGACGCTACCTCGCCAATGGTAACTCGCCTCTTCGCTGGAACCATCTCTCCAACTTGCTGAATCTTGTCATTTGTCCTGCTCCCTCTGCGTGCATTACATTCGTCCAACTTCTTGATCCACAAAAACACTTTTACGTGATAAAGCACTGTCGCTGTTTTGTGATAAAAGTCTCTGATAAATTTCAGCCCCTCCGACCAGAGAAATCGGATTACCACTTGTTGTTCCTCTTCGGTGAAAACTGCTAGCAGAGCGGACATGTTAACACTATAATAGCCGGAATCCAAATGACACGATCAGTATCCGATTACGCACACGTAACCGCAGTCGTGCCAACTAATCGCATACGCAGAAGGCAGTATGACAACCTTGAAGGTGTGTGTGATAGATTTCCAAGTATCACGAGATACTCTAGGTCTCTGAATAAAGACTAGTTTCTTGAAACTCGACAATATTCAGTTTATTACAGTAATTATAAATTACACACTTCAGTGATAGACTAGTTATTCAGGAGAAGCTGTGAGTCAGTGAAAAAGTGACTGAAAAGAGACGGCCTCTTATAATCTTTGTCCCCCACTACTTATCTACTCACTCTCCTGGTACACACACACACACATACACAGTTCTCACAGTGTGTTATGGTGAAAGTGTAGATAATGTGATTTCAGACACGTTATATAATATATTTTATTCGCATTCGAATCAAGAGTCGTTTTAAAAAAATATTCCAAGTGCTTCTAAAATATAACTTTGTTTTCTTGTTATCTCCCCAACTACTAGGAAATTTAACGTGTTTGTTTTAAGAATTTTGATACAAAAAAGTCAATTTGTACCAAAAGTTTAGATGATACCTTGTTCTTCCAAGGTTATAATATATCAAGATGATATTTTCTTTGCTGTATACTAATAGTATTGTCGTATTTCTCAGGAATATGCAATATACTCGTTAGGCTCACGTGTACACAGCTATATTATAGTGCATAATGTAGATCAGGGTTGGCAAATACGTGACACATTTACCAAAATGGGAATTGCACCTTCTGTATTATTCGACAACATGGTGTCAGTGATGGTGGAGTGTGATCAAATTTTTTTTAACATCTGTAAATATAGTTTAGTTCACATTTCAAGATTCTCGGTGTGAAGATGTTGGAAGTTTTTCACTATCTCAGATTGTTAATTATGGCTTAGTTAAGTATACAAATACTACACAAAATATTGTATTTTGTGTAGAAATTAATTTTATTTGAGCTTCTTCTATTAGACTACATATTAAAATATGAAATTGAACTAGAACCAGGTTGACAAGAGGAGATAATTTAACAGTAATTTTTAGTTACAAATAGATAGTTTTACTAAAAATTAGTAATCATATTTTTATTTTGTATGCTGGTTTAATGTGATATATGGGCACTGATCATCACATGATGCATAAGCTCCTACAGTCATGTATGAAGAAATTTGCATCTGAATTATAATTACCTAGTACCTGAAAAGAAGGTTGGTCGTTTATTGCCACTGAATTAAAGTATATTACATGGCAGTAATTAAGCATTAAAAGTATGACCATAAAGTGTAGTTCCCGGGTGGTGGTCTTCGGAAAAGTCTGGTCCTTAGGTGTGGCGAGCAAGAGTGGGATCGCCCTATCGACTACTGATTAACGACAATGGAACCCAAGATGCGCTACTGTGTGTACGGTACACGCTAGTTGTGTGTGGCCTCACACAACCAAGGTCAGGCTTGTACAGTCTCTGGCGCATTCTATATTTTTATACAGTGTGGAGTCATGGAACCCGAAGGCAAGAGAAAGATGCCTTTGAAATGTGGTGACGGCGAGATATACTAATATTTCCATTCTGCAGGAACTGAACATTAAGCATTTGCCTGAGACGAATCCTTCAATTTTTTAGGCATCTAGCCAGATGCTTGTTGAAGCTTGGGCCGCATCGAAGGGGAAGAGGAAGACTCCTACCTGTTGGACCGACCAAGTGGAAAAGGCAACAGGCTGTGAAGGAGCATAATTAAGAGGGCGGGAATTCCCGGTCCTCGATCATGAGCACATGATGATTTATATTATATTTATGAATTAATAATTGACATGCAAAAAACATATTTTTTGACAGGCTAATGAAATCCTATTAGCCATTCCTGATGTAGATACTCCGTCTTGCCCCGGTGCTATCGTTCATCATTGAAACATAAACATAAAATAAAATTAGTCTGTTAGAAGGTGGTCACTTGTTGGTAGGTACTTTATGAAAATGTTTAAATGAAGAAATTCAAAAAGGCCACCGGGACTTGAAGGTCGCGGTAGCCTTCTTCATTAATCATATTACACACATCTAATATTACTAAATTTATTTATATAACTCCTGGCCGGTTTCGTTTAAACTAAAATCTGATAAATATTGTTTTTAATAAATGGGAAAAATAGTCATAGATGTTTAATTATATTTCATGTGTCGGTTATTTGCCACTTCCAATGCCATGTTACAAATTTTCTATAATTTTGTAAATACAATACCTACCAGGGACGGATTGGCGACATAAAATCAGTTAGGGAAGTTTTCGAAAGAACTGGCTTACGATTTTTAAAATTGTTATTTTTTTTTTTGACGAGATTGAAAAATAATGTGTAATATTTAAACGCCTTTTCTGTTAGAGTTGACACTGGTGATGAGCTAAACGTTATTGTGACTGCATTTGGTATTTATTTTACAACAATGATTGATAACTGATATTTAACTATTAAAGGTTTAGTTTCCAATGTATCAGTGATTGCTCGCCGAATTACGAATAATCAGTTACTTATCATGGTTACAATCGAACACAAATTTCATAATAACGGTTAAAATAACAGTTTAGTTTATCACTAGTCGACACAATATTAAAAACTTGTAAGACATATTTATCATTTTAAAAACTCACCTAAATCTCACTCAATGCGTCTCTCTCTCTCTGTAGATATTAACATAAATCTAGTCTATTGTCACTAATAGTCCTTCTCAATTTAGTTTTTACCCGGCCCTACATAATCAGCGCTCTCTGCGTGCAGAATATTAAAAAAATTTATTCAAGGATGTAATAAAACTTTATGCTTTTTCAAAATTATTTTTTGATTGCCGAATGGTTTAGGATAAACTTTAATATATTTTGTGAAATATAGCAAAAATTAAAGCCATCGATCCACCGGGATCTCGCCTGGTGTCCCTGCCTGGCCTATCCGTCCCTAGTACCTACTTACATATAAGCAACCACCCTTAAAACAGGCTTAAAATTATGTATATATACCACATGTATATTATCCTTTGTTCTGTTTGTTTGCATTCAGATTAGACTGAAGTTGATAAGTATGTAAAATGTTAATAACTACCTTTAATATACAATATTTATTAATAACAAGCTTTAACCATCCATGATACAGAATGACTAACGTGCATCTTGTAGAAAATAATTAACCGCATGAAGAACAACTAATTGTTTCATAGATGCATCCTAAAGATGAATAGTTTCATTATTCAAACTAATTTATCAATATTGAAGAAACTTAGCCACAGAATTTGGCGTCTTCAAGGCGGTAGGTTCAATTTATCTGCGCACGTTGCTCATCAGTGTACGTACACTCAACTGTACATGTAGACAATTGTACAGTCAATTATTGACACTTGACACGCCCGCAATTAAATTAGTGTGGCATATCACAGGTGACACTTTTTTACGTGTAAACATCATAGATCAGTACCCCCTCAAAAAATGACAATTCTATAAAAATATGTAACAAAAAAGAGACCAAATAAATATGTCACACCAGTTATCGTGGCAACATTTGTTCAATATGTCATTCCTGCTACAATCTAATACAATACGTGGATTTCTCTCCTACTCGCAGACCACCAAATATATAGACATGAACTAATGCAAATTTCTTGTTCCGATATTTTCACTTTGGTACCACTTACGCAATTAAATAGCTCCGTGACTTTTAAAAAAAATATGACTCGATTGGAACGAAAATTTAAACGCTGACAATATAATGCATTAATGCAAAAAATTCTTCTTGCTTATGCAAAGATTTATGTTTCCACCAAAGAATGTGTGTAGAATGCCCCCAAAACTAATGTTCCAAACCCCTCTCCTATGTGCACACTTTGTTTCATGTCTATTCATTTACTGGTCTGTGCTCCTACTCAATAAACTAATACAATATTTCACTCTTACTATAAACTAATAATTTTTAGATACTCACTACTGTAAACATTATCTTTTCAGTGTTAGCTTGATCAAAATATTTTTTCTAATTTTAAAAATGTCATCAAATGGCAGCGAAACTCAAAACAAGCGATAGAAGGTGCTGGAAAAAAATTGCCCGATTTCGTTCTGATTGCATTTCTTTTGCGTAGATGGGTGCCATGGTGATTGAAGACCTCTTGAACTCCAAGTGGTGGATCGTGCTGGCTCTCGTCGTAGTCATGCTCGTCTGCCTCATCTACATCACCGTGATGAGGTGGATCGCGGGACCCGTCGTATGGTTCACATTACTGGCTGTTGTCGTATTATTGTCTTACTGTAAGTATTTACCGGTAAAATGGATATTATACCAAAACCACATACCAAAAACAGAAAAAATCTATTTATCGAAAAAATATTTGTTTTCTACCGGGACTCAAACATGGACCTCTTCTTATCCGGGGAAATGCGTTACTATTGCACTACGGAAAACGATTACGTTTACGACAAATTTAGAACTTATATTCTATATATTTTTATAATTATACATCCCAAAGATTCAAATCCCGATAGCAACCAAATATTATTTCAATATGTAAATAGATTTTTTTTGTATATATTTAATATGTATAATTAATAATATTTATTAGCGAATTATCAGTATTTACTGTGACTCATTTTTCCCAGCCGTGTACTTATCGTACACGCAGTACGTGTACTACCGCGACCACCCCGTAATCATTTCGGAATCGCAGACCAACGTGAGCGCAGTGTCCAAGTCCATCTTGTCCATGAAAGAAACCTGGCTGGTGTTGCTGATCGCCGCGGCAATCACCCTGGTCGTCATAGTGCTCATGCTCATCTTTTTGAGGAAGCGGATAGTCCTGGCCATCGCCCTCATCAAGGAAGCTAGCAGGTAGGCACAATTACAGAATATAATGTGTCAAGGTTGATTTTTGTTCCATTACACAAATATTGGCTTCAAGATGTGTAACATATCAGTTTGTTAGGAAGAAATTGCATATCAATGTTCAAAGCTACTATGTATTATACATTATTAGGTCTGAAATGCAATATATTGTCAAAAGAAATTAAATCACAACATCATAGTATAATAAATCGTAAAGAAATGAACAAAGTACCCGTCATACACAAATCATTAACACGAGTATACTACAAATTAGAGATGTGTGACAATTTAATTTCTGAAATGGCAGCGTAATCGCCCGTGGGATAATTGTATTTAAATCACAATAGTATTCATGTTTGAACATATTTGAAATTTTATTGTTTGACAATGATGGATGATTGTGTAAGTGTATGTTGACTGCAAATCTGACGGTTTTAAGATGTGTGATTTGTGTGATGGGATGGCTTGTGTTCTTTTGTATCATAGAGTGTTACATGTTGTTCGTATTTGTGTCAAAATGCATGTGAATATAATTTGTGACAGGCAGCAGGTTACAAGAATGTAAGCTACTTACGGATGGACTGAATTTATTGAGGTTTAATGTAAAAAGGTAGAAGTTAATACTAGATGTGTTAACCGAGATTGGCAGTGGCTTCTAGAGCTGTTGCTTGGGAAATGTCGATAGGTAGAGTGCGCACAAGTGTGCTCCAATGATAACAAAGTGGCCGCCCAGTCGCCTTAACGCTAGGGAACACTCAGATGTCGCCAAACACACTGAAAAGTGCGGGCTAGTCTGAGTGCTCCAAATTCGCCGGTGGTAGTACTCAGATTTGCTGTATTTGTATAGACGCGAGGCGTGCAGGAGAGAAATAAAACCCAGAGAGCTGTTAATTCGGGCAGGCCGCAGTGAGAACTGCGGTACCCCCCTATTTATTACATGTTTCATACCGACACAGCCAGCGGTGGGGGGATTACAACCCCCTTCCCCTGCTAGACCGTTAAACTACAGTGTCCGTAGCCGGCAATCGTATGGTTTTAATACCGTGCCAAGTTGCTCCTTCACCAGACAAAAGATAAATAAAATACAAAATAGTTGTGGAATATTGCGAACAATAAACAAGTACCATCAGGACCTAGCTTGCGATATCCACAACACAATCGAGCCATTTGTTTGATGAAAGACAAAAACAAATATTAAACATGGAATAAACAGGGGGTGGGAGTGATTACCCGCAATTTACACAATTATTTCAGCGGGCGACCACCCTATACATAACACAATACAAGTGTGTGGATATCGTGAGCATTAAACATTTATTATCAAGACCAACTCGTGATATCCACCGCAAAATAAATTACAAGTGAAATTTCAATACACAAAACAATCACCTTCGATGGACAGTAGTCCCGTCCCGTACAAAATATAATTGGCGGCCCTACCATGTGCGCCCCGCGGGTCCACGGTGAGCAACAAACCGCTAGCTGTACTGCTCGCTGGTAGCTCCGCCATCGCGAGCTAGTACGTGGTCTGGTCACTGGCCCCTCACTCAGCGCCCATAGGCCCGCTCGGTGCCACTGGACCGAAGAAGAAAAAGGCCCTTTTCAGGGCCGCTGAATCGTAAAACATAAAAGGAGCTCATTTCTGGGCTCCCGATCGGGGAATTCGTCCAGTGGAATGGCAAATATCATCTCCAAGCGGGCCTTTTCGAGTCTGGCTTACTGAGAACATGAAAAGCTGCATACTGAGTCCGTCGTGAGGTGGAATCCAGTGCACAACAGGTAGAGTGGTCTTGATTCGGCTCGTTCAAGTGCAGCTAGCCACAGTCGTCTAACTACCCCCTACATCTTTATGGCTGGCGGGAGTTGCATTTGTAAGTACCGCCTTGCTGGCAATGTTCCCTTTAAGGTATGCGAGTGTGTGTGCGGGCACACAACTTGACATTGTAGCACACACACAATTTTTAACAAGACTTTTCTTCATGTGCCGCCTTCTATCGAATGTTGGCGACCATGTTGATTTATCTTGTATAAGATCACCAACATTTTTGACATGGAGCCACTTTCTGAGGTTACATTTCCAAGATTTCTATCTTCGCCATCATGGAACTACGAAAACAAAAAAAGATTTTATCCCTCTTCAAATGTTAAAATGCCAAACATGACGCTTTCAATTTTTGATAATTCAGATATCTGCTTACATTGCTTTGTCATTAGCGATGAATTTTAATTGAACTTGTGTAATCTTGCGGTGTGGTCTGGAGTTGATATTTTCTTGAATTATTCAATATTTATCTGTTAATTTTATTTGTGACTTAGGGCAGTGGGGAGCGTGAAGTCCACCCTGTTCTTCCCGATATTCCCCTGGGCGTTTCAGCTCCTGGTGCTGGGCTTGGCTGGAGCGGTGTGCCTGTACCTGGCCACCATCGGGGAGAACAACTTCAAGGCGGCCAGAACTGACGATAGTAGTTGCGTCTGTAATTATGCGGTGAGCTGGTTTTTTATAACAATAATTTAATCTTATTGTACACTAGTCTCGGAGCTATCAGAAGGCTGTAGAGTTGTGTGAGGTATCGATTTCCTCCTTGTCAACAATAGGTCTCTGCGAGGAAGTATGTGGTGTGATGTTGTAAAAACAATGTAAATTTAAAATTCATCTATAGTAAAAATGTTACTAAAGTAAAAAAAAATTGCAAAAACGGGTTATTTGATTATTGGTAAAAAAATATTTACTTCTCGAAAGTACATCCCGTAGTAAACTCATTTTACTCTCCGATATCCGATAGTAAAAAATGAGAATCAATAGTTAAATAAGGCGGACACTTAACAGCTGTTCGAAAAGTCAACTGACACATTGATACTTTGAAAGTTTCAGTATACGACAATTAATCATTTGATATCCCGCTATTTTAGTGATGAGAGTTCGTTCGATGATGATCTTGTTGTTTAATATATGTTATTATACATAATATGAAAAAATTTCACTACCAAAGTGACAGATATCGATAAATCTATAGATAATGCATAAAATAAAGCATATTTCATGATTATTTGTCGCGCGTATAGACATCTCCATCTATGCTTTGACAGTAGTAAATTTGATGTATCAACACCCCGTAAAGGATTTTTACTACGGGCGATACTATAGTAAAAAGTTACTACTGATCAATAATAATAATAATAATAATGTGTGAATGTGGCTAGAGCAGGTTGGACAATAAAACCTGCTTACAGTTGATAGACGTTTATTGCGGATCGATACACCATTACAGGTAAAATATAAGACGTGAAGCGTCTGCCGGAGAACTGATCGGGAAGCCGGCTGAGTGAGAAGCGAATCAAAGAGACCGGCTTGCTGGCCGGCTATCCGCGCATATTATTGTCAACATTTGGTCGGTACCGTGAGATTATGTGGCTAGTAAGAGTTGTGGTTTGCGCCCAGTTGCATTTTGGAACCGTCGATGGTATTGTTTGTTGAAATTTTATGCTAATTATTTATTTTCTACTGTCTTAGGAGGGTGACACGTGTGAGCCAACGCAGTTCAATATAGATTGCAAGGGCTGCAAGAATGCCGTGTGCCACTTCACAGGCACCACCAACACTATGGTGGTCTACTGGATGCAGGGTATGTAACAATTAATATATTAAATAAATAAATAAAATTGTTTTATCGGTATAATCATCATCATCATCAAGTGAGTGAGATTAAGAAAGGATCACTTGGCTGCTTTGGTTAAATGGAACGGATGAATGAGGAGAGATTGATAAGAAAGATATATGATGCAAGTGTTGATGGCACCAGAAATAGAGGACGGCCGCGGAAGACTTGGCACGACCAAGTAAACCAGATGGTCCTGTTAGAAGTCTCAGTAATGGTCGAGCTTGTATGAATGTGGATGAGGCGAGAAGAGTGTGGTGCTCTATCCTCTCTGCCTATCCCTGCGGAAAAAATCAGGGTTAAGTTAAATTAATCAGTTAGTTTTCATGGTTTCTTTCTCTACATTGTTGTCCCTTTCTTTTTCTAGCTTTCAATGTGGCCGCTTTCTTTTGGGGCGAGTTCTTCATACAAGGAGTCGGCGAGATGATCCTGGCTGGAGCCTTCGCCACTTGGTACTGGACGTTTAAAAAGTCCGACGTTCCCTTCTTCACCCTGACGAAGAGCATCGGCCGCACTCTCTTGTGAGTAGACTTGATGAACTTAATTGTCAATCCTTCTCCGGTTCCTTGTTCCTCATTCTGTTATCATACTTCCTTATTTAAGTTTCTTAATAACTCAAATATGCCCTCAATATCTTTATATATCTAGGCATGGACTATGCTGTATATAGGGCATGCAAATTTACTAGATAATGGCATTTCCTGTAAATTGGTAAAATTCTGAATTTAATACCGGTTGGCTGGATATAAATAAAACAATGTTATAACTCTACTTGAATTTATTAGCACTACTTGAGTTTCGAACTCTCATCGACAGGTGAAGTATTAAACTAACTACGCACAAATATAGGAGACAAGGTTTAGGTGGTAGACATACAAGTAATTAGGTACTGACAGATGGCGGGGGAGGGGGTGGAGTTACCGATGGAAGGTGGAGGGGTAGTTGTAACGGGAATATTGGGAGAAGAGGAGGTGAGTTAGAAAATGTAATATTGTTTAACAAATTAATACACGGGTTCGATAATTCAAATTAATACTCGAGTAGTGCAAATAAATTCAAGTAGAGTTATAACATTGTTTTATTTACATTCATCAATTATGATGAAACTCTACATAGTTAACGCCGATTCTATCTATTATTATTCTATATATTAATACAGGTGTTTACCAGTAATTATGAAGGAGTCAAAATGTAAATATTATGGCATTATAATAAAAAACATTTTAATTAAAACAAATTGTTACTATTGATATTTATTTTACACAAAGATTACTTATTGTACTATACACGACGTTATCTATTATACATATGATAGACTATTTTAATAATTGATGAAATTGCCGTGACGAAATGTTGAAAGAGACAATGTATAGTGCAACTGGACTTTGCAAAATTTCAGAGGACACTAAAAAGTGTTTGTCGGAAGACAGAATAGCCGCCAAGGGATGGATAGTAATCAATAAAATATCGTAAACTTGACTATGATATAGTCTCGGATCATCAACACACGTGCGCGCATTGTATTACGTCGGAGAAAATTCTACGAAATTCCGGGTAAACGATCCATACAACAAAACAATGGATGATCCTGCTTTCTGCAAATATCGTAGTTTAAAAATATTATTATATAATACATTAAAAAGTGAAAAATAATTGACGGAAATTACCCATTCTTTGTGATTTATTTACTGGAATTTATCCATAGTTATTTGTAAATCGATTTATTGAAAACAGATAATGCATGCCCTAGCGATATCCAATCCAAAAAATATTTAAAAAAAAAATAGATATGTGTCACATCAATATTCTTACTATGAAAATAGAGCTAACTAGTTGGACTCCTGGAATGAGGTGTGAACCCCCGACTACTACACCACTAGGCCAGTGTCTTAACCACTACACCAATAAGCTACTCAAAGTTTTGTAAATGCTACAATTAATAATAGCACTGAGATGTACAATGACTTATTGCGTTCTTTTTAATTCCAGTTACAACTTGGGGACTGTAGTTTTCGGCTCCCTCATCATCACCATCTGCCGGCTGATACGTCTCTGCCTGGAGTACATTGACCATAAGACCAAACAATACGACAATGTATTCACAAAAGCGATCCTTTGCTGCTGCAAGTGCTTCTTCGCCTGTCTGGAGTCCTTCCTCAAATTCATCAACAAGAACGCATACATCATGTGCGCCATACACGGCTCCGGGTTCATCTCCAGCGCCAAGAATGCATTCTCATTGCTCATGAGAAACATTGTCAGAGTCTTTGTTCTTGATAAGGTAAGATTATCATTTCAGTGGTCTCTTGATTATCCAAGGCAGTAAAAGACAATCAATATATATTATGCAAAAATAATTTTTCTTCTGACTGCCTATATACCGGAAATTAATAATATGTAACAAAATAAATCTGGCAAAATTGTGAACACTGTATTGGTCGGGGATATCCAGCCTATGACGTATTCACAAATTATCATTTGAGCGTGCTTAGATTCAGTGTTTATTTTTGATGCAAGTGGATGGATGCATCACGTAATTTTTTTAAAAATAGAGATACGTACACGGAATACATGCCACATCAAAGTTCTCACTTGCTTGTGTCTCGGAACGAGGTGCGAACCCCTGACCGCTAGATCACTAGACCGGCGTCATAACCACTGGACCAACAAGCAATGTAAATTTAAATTACACATGCACAGTGGTTGATTTATTATAGAGTTTTTAAATTGTTAATATTCATATTATTTTATATCTTAGAGATCCACTTTTTTATCCCTGTTAATTTTTTTCCCCACCATTCCGGATAATAGAGAGTGTACTGCATATTATACAAACTAAACCAACCCCACATATTTTTTTGATACATTTCTAAATGACAGTAATTTTTTTATACATATTTAATTCTACGAATACAATATACAGGGTTATACAACATGCATGACAGAACTTTAAAATGTAATTGAGTTTTTAAAAATCAAGTATGTCAAAGTGCAAGACCAATCAGCAAATCTGAGAAGCAATAAATTATCATTTGGCTTTAATTCTTACACTTGTTGGATCTTGTAGTGAATATTGTATAATTTGTATAGCCCCATTTTCCTAAAACCTTTCACCTCAAGGATGCGTATGTCGAGGATCCCATAACTTTGGATCATCCCTTACACTTTCATTAACAGCGGCAATATTGCCTTCACTCCGGAATTTCTTTGTCTTACCGGCGTCCTCACATTGTGTAAAGAATAATCATTAAGGAGAACACATTCTTATTATAAAGTTGTAATTATTCAGAACATAGGTCTGTGATATTTTAAATATTAATTAAATGTATTAATTATAAAGATATACATATAAAATCAATTTTATCGAAAAATATTGTTGTTGCGCTACCGGGATTCGAACCTGGATCTCTTTCCAAACCGGGGAAGGTGCATTATCCAACTATGCTTCAGTGTCAGTAGTTTTGATGACAAATTTTCGAACCTGTATGTTACACTTTTCAAATGAATAATAGATTCCGTAAAAACAAAGTAGATGGCTTTCAAATAATGGAACGATTGGTGTATTAATTTGAAAAATGTAACATATAGGTTCGAAGATTTGTCACCAAAGTACTGAATGCTGTAGCATAATCGGTTAATGTACGTTTCCCGGATTGGAAGAGATCCAGATTCGAATCCCAGTAGTAACAACAATATTTTTTGATGAAATTTATTTTATATGTATATCTTTCTAATTAATACATTTTAATTAGTATTTAAAGAATAATTGTTTTCAAACCTATTCACAATTCGACGAATGGCTCGCTCAGATTGATGATTACGTCGACCATAAAATTCACAAAGTGCACGTTGAGTTTGCCGAATTGACGACTGATTTTGATAAGTTTTAATAGCTTGTAAATGTTGTTCCAATTTGAAATATAAAAAATTAAATGGCAGATGACTATACTGAATAAAAATAACAATGACAACTGTCAAAATATTAATAAACATGGCTTCCATTCTTATTTGAAATTCTATCACATTTATTGGAATCTGCCGCTTAAAAAGGTATCAAATATATGTAAATGAAAATTTCATTACATTTTTTTTAATTGAATAAGAAAAAGAATCATAATCATTAATTATTTTCCAGGTCACGGACTTTCTGTTCTTCCTGTCCAAGCTGGTGGTGGCTGTAGGCTGTGGCGCTGCGGCCTACTTTGCGCTTACCAGTCCCATGATGTACGAATGGGCCATGACCGAAAAACTGCATTACGACCTGGCGCCCGCGCTCATAGTCGGCGTTTCTGCCTATCTGATCGCGTCCGTCTTCTTCGGAGTGTACTCCATGGCTGTGGATACCCTGTTCCTTTGCTTCTGTGAGTATTCCTTTATCTTCTTCGATATATTGTATGCAAGGGTGTGCAGTGCATACAAGCAAAAAAGCTGTGCATTATTAAAAATTCTGGGAAACAAATATAAATTAAATAATTGGATTAACATAAACGGAAACATTATTTTACAATTAGCGCCATCTGTGTAACAGTAGAGACTTTAATTACTTAGTTCTAAAAACTACCGCGACAACTCACTGCTGTACCCATGGCGCTCTTGTGCATTCGCCGCATTGAGCTATTCACATTACTCTGTTGTATCTTTAAGCTAATGAATTACTCAAGTCATATAATTGGCTATTTACTGAATTGAAAATTCCTTTCGGTTAATCCGTATTATATGGAGTTGTTACCTATGCTGTTTTTTAACAGAATCACAAGTGTCTACTTCCTAATTTTTACTAATTTGCGAATTTTACTATCTTACTGTTCTTTGTGTTCGAGGTGCATTTGGTGCATGAATTTGTTTTTGATTTGGGAAAAACAAAAAGCAATTGGCAGAACTATTTCCTACGTTAACCTTTAATAATAATAATTATTACTTTTAGTTATTACATGAAGGATTTTCAAACAATAAAAGAGTCATGTTCAGTCATAAAAAGTGTTCTTAAAAACGTCCATACATTTTTTATATAGGTAAGAAGGTATTATTTTTACATTAAGAATTACAAATAAATTCATGATAGGGTCGTATAAACGAAGATTTTGTCTAAAGACGTTGGTTAAACGAAAGTACATACATTGTATTACATATATTATATATGATTATATAATATCATTGGTAACAGCATAACCTAAATCTATACCTACTGCACGCCACTGGTCTTGCTATCGTTTAGTACTTGACTTAGTATTTTCGACCCCGGCAGTTTTTTATTAGTGTAGAAGTGTCTATTTCAAAGCAAGAAGTCAGATCTTCAATTCATCAGTTGTCCTATTTACCGTGTTGTTCAAATTAGAGCCCAGATATGTAAAATGATCAACCTCTTCATATACATGGTGATTTATAACAATTATAATATTTAATATATTTATTTTCAGTGGAAGACTGTGAAAGAAACAACGGCTCACCGGAGAGGCCGTACTTCATGTCCAAAAGGCTGATGAACTTACTGGGGAAGAAAAACAAGTGAAGTGCTACGGGCAGAGAACTGCTTCAAACGTACCATCCACTTTTTACAACTGTCCCTAAATAGTATTTTAGTTATTTAATTCTTTCATTGCTGTCTATCCTCTCTCGTCGCGGAGAGATTTGATGTCTAATTAAAAATCGTTTTAGATTGATCGTCACCATTTTCAAAATTAAATTATTTTTTTTAGGAGAACACATTCTTATTGTGAAGTTGTAATTATTCAGAACAGACGGTCTGTGATATTTTAAATATGAATTAAATATATTAATTAGAAAGATATACATATAAAATTTTATCGAAAAATATTGTTGCACCACCGGGATTCGAACCTGGATCTCTTTCCTAACCGGGGAAGGTGCATAGTTGGATAATGCGAAAATTTCAATCATCATCAAAACTACTGACGCTGAACCATAGTTGGATAATGCACCTTCCCCGGTTAGGAAAGAGATCCAGGTTCGAATCCCGGTGGCGCAACAACAATATTTTTTGATAAAATTTATTTTATATGTATATCTTTCTAATTAATATATTTAATTCATATATAAAATTAAATGTTTATAGTGTCATTTTTGTAAAAAATTCACATTAATGACACTTGTTTTAAATAATATTCTACTCGATAGTCGAAAGGTTGTAAGTTGCAGTGTTGTGCGCTGAATATATTATATATAATATTTAACCCTAATTAAAATGTATTGTTTGTAAAATTAATGTATACACCCTTGTAGGTGACTTGTTCAGTACAATTCAGTATAACCTACACGGCACCTACCTAAACATTTGAATTAAAAAATAATATGTACCTAGTACTTACCTATGCAAATTACAATGCTGAGCAATCGTTTTCTAACAAGAGAAATTATAACGTCAGAAATAAATGTAATAAAATTTCATTTCTTCACGCACACGCGATGTTTACACATTATGTTCGATTTTTTTCTACCGATCAGGTACAAGTAATAGTAATTCCTAACATTTGGGAAAGTCGTTCCAATTTTCTCTGGCTGAATTAGAATGAATAAAGCCATCGGTAATTCTATAATTAAACGGTAGGCGGATGGGTTAAATTAAAATAATCTACGGGACAGGCGTGTCCAAATTGTCTATGCCAATTTTCACAAGCCAAAATTTTAAATTATATTTTCTACAAAACTAATGAAACATTTGTGATAAAGTACAAAGCTTATCGTATTTTTTATGATTTTACCGCTAGTTACGTAAATGAGGTTACAATTTGTTTTATGCTTTGCCAATTGGATGTTGAGGCTAATTGTGTGTCTGATCAAATGCCGGTCTTGAATATGGAGAGGTATTCTTGGATGATTTCACTTTTTTTTCGGTCGCAAGAGATGTGACGCTTTTAACGGCTGCTTCATGAAAGTTACCTATAAGTAAGTTGAAAAATGTACCAATATTCAAATTGCATTTCAATTTTTTCATAAGATTAATCATTCAGTTCCAAAATGCATTGTAATATAGCCATTCTTCTTTTAACTGCATTTAAAATATGCCTTTCTCAATTTCATCTAAAATCAATTAGTTTTGTAACTGAATGATTCAAATAATTTAAGATTAAAACACTTCAATAAAAAAGCAATGTCGAATGTAACGTTGCAGTTGTTTTCATGATTTAAAGATTCAGTAAAAATTTTGTCATTAATTTTTATAAACAAACAAACTTTGAGTAATTTAACATTGACCGGTTTCGATGCCACTGTATCTTCGTCTAGTTATGTCAGTTTATAAAAATTAATAATTATGTCCAACCACGCTACGTTAACGCTACAAACATCAACAAAATTTAGTCAAAGTAATTTCGACAATAATACGGTGATGAAATAAGTTTGGCCGAGGATGTGCGGGTATGTCTGTAGCGTTTATTGTCGAATTTATGAATTTAGCTGTAACACAGACATTACATTGATATAATGAATATAATGAAATAAAATAGTTAAACTCACTCCTTCCTGCACATGGGACATGAAGCGGAAAATTTTGTGTATCTACTACAATATTTTGTTGAATTCAAAACAAGAACGGGAGCTGTAATTGAAATCACGAGTTGGAGTTATATTTCCGAGAATTATTTGGTTTGTTCCGGTCCATTCCGAGCCCTGCGTGCATATTTTACCGACAAAATCTTATTCACTTGGTGTTTAATTGTGTGTGTTTTTTTTTTATCTAGTATGCTATAATTTGAACAAAATACTATTCCAACTCTTATTTAAAATCTAAATGATTAAGTTAAATGTCATAAATAAAAAATAAGTTATATTGATTTATGTCACAATGTAACTTTTGAACTTTATTTTTTGAGGTTATTGAATGGAACTTGTCAATCCTTGTGTTATGTGTTTATAAGAAAGAGCATTATTTATTAAGAAACTCACAAAGGCTTTTATATATTGACTGGTTTAATATTATGTGTAGATTTTGATACAAATGTTTACTTTGTTTTTCACAAATATTGTATATAAACATGCAACTTTGTTATGTTTTTCTTATTGATTTTTTTGTTATAATGTTAAGAGTACCCAAAAAAAAAATTAATTTGTTATCATAAATGAAAAGCATTTAAAAAAACAATCACAGATCAGTAAATGAATACACATAAAATAAAATGTACATATAGGAGAGGGGTTCAGAACATTAGTTGCGGGACGAGGGGCATTCTACACACATTATTTGTGGAAACATAAATCTGATAGTTTATGACATATTTATGCAACAGTAAAAGTATTTACTCTTCGAAAATTAAATCTCTGACATAATTTTTAAATTGATGCATAGAGCGTTTAAATTTTCGTTCCAATTGAGTCATATTTAAAAAAAAATTCACAGAGCTATTTGATTGTGTGTCAAAGTGATCACGTGAGTGACACCAAAATGAAAATATTGAAACATGGAATTTCTATTAGTTCATGTCTATATATTTGGTAGTCTATGGTTTTAATGCTATTATTATATATTAGTGTCTGTGTCTTAAGAGAATTGATACAACCGGTGTGAAGTTTGGTGTCTCACTTTAGCGCAAGAAAATAGGTTGCAGACACTGGATTATGAGAATCCAGCCTTGTTAGCTAATTCTTTAATTGGCATCTATGGATTGACCTCGATTTCAACAACTGTACGATCTTCGTAGCCAGGTAGAATTTTTTTTTTGGGTACCCCTAATATATATATATTCTTAGACAGTTTCTTTTACATATTCAAATAAACGTGTTTGCGTATAAATAATATTTTTGATACGAAATAAAATGGTATTTTTTCAGATCAATATTGTGTGATTTATTTAATTTTATATTGTTATCTTAAATTTGATCCGTAATAAATATGTTACATAATGAAATTCAATCTACTTTTAATTATTTTTACACCCTTTATTATATTCATCAAATTGGTAACAGTGTTGATGTTGATCAAGGTGTGAAATTAAATCATTGGGATTTGGACTTAATTTGCTGAGGACCGAGAATAGAGACAGGTGGATGTTGTGTTGTCAAGAGGTTCAATAATTTCTTAAATAAAAAGTGACTAAGGGCTTATCAAGGTGGGACGGAGGGGGTTAATTTTTAGGTGTTCTTGAGGGTTTTAGAAGTTATTTTCTAACTTCATTTACACTTTTTAGTGGGATCTGGAGTCGTCATAGCAAAAGCAATGCCACAGCATTTAAATTTAAATGAGTAAAATATTAAAATGTACTTATTTTGTATCATTAGATATAAAAAAATATACAAATTGATTGTAAAAATTTTGTATTTGCTGCATTTAACTTTAGGCCAAAAATAATCACATGTACATTAATTTTATTAGGTACAAATAAAATAAATAAGTCAATTATACGGGAATATCAACAAACGCTTGAATAACCCTCAAACAATAACCCACCTCGATGCAGAATCATCCCAGCGAGGAGGATTATTAAGCTGAAGTATCTGTTTGTTGTGTTCTGGAGACAGGTTACATCGATGTATCAGAGCAAATTTATATAATTTGTACACATCGTTAATATCTAAATATATATATTCTATAATATATTCTCCGTCAATAGATGCGACCACCGTTCAAGAAAATTTTTGGTTACTCGTTTATAAAAGCTCGTAGGCTTTGACGCAAACATAATACATACTCTGTTAGATAATCAGGTGGTACTAGATCGAGGGCGATCCACGGTTTTCCATCCTATTACGTTATTTGTTATCCATGTGATTTTTCCTGAAATTCTATGACTACTACTAATGTAGCACTGCTGGACTATGTATATAAATTCATTATTATGATTAGCATTATAAATAATGACCGTTGTCAACAGATTCGTAAACGAGATTTGTATTATAAATAGATTCAGAATCAGTTGTATCATTATCGATTGATTCATCGTTATGAGTAACTTTATCTTTAGATGCGATATTGTAAAGATCACCGTTATCAACGGATTCATTATAAACAGTATTATGATAAAATAACTCAAAATTATCACTAGACTGATGGGTGAGTTTATTAATAGCGCCGTTGTCAATAGCTTCATCATTAAAATCTGCATTATAAATAGACTCATTATCAATAGATGCAATATTTAATGTAGCATAATTAAGATCATCGTTATCAACAAAAACGTTATTAAAATCACCATCACAAATAGTATCCTTGCGTATTAAGTTTCCATTGAGAGCTGCACCGTAAAAACAATCATTATGATTAGACTCGTAAATCTCATCATTAAGTATAACATTATAAATAGTTGTATTCTCAATCATACGGGTCCTAATATCATTAGTATTATCAGGTGTGTTGTGCACATTTTTCGGTTGTTCGCCATTTTTGTTAAAATTAATCATTTTCAAATATGTCAGAATGCTCACGAGCGCAACGCATATTACTAGAAAATAAATGACTGAATCAAAATTCATATCTTTGTTTTGTGGTGCATAATAATTTGATTTATTTGCTGTTAAATTCTTAAATATTATATTCTTACCGTTCGCAAGTTTTGTGGCACCAATTTCAATATTTTGTTTCGACATTTTTCTTCTCTGCGTTGTTAAACATTCATTTTTTAATGAATGAATATTGTATTCATTTTGTTGTATTCTATCATTATCTAATGTACCGTTTGCAGTTTCATCAAAACACAGTGTATTTTTAATGGGATATAAAACAAATAATTTAGTTTCCGATGTTACAAATATGTTTCTGGAAAAATCAATGCTAACCGAAGTGACATTTTCGTGCGTTACGTTTACAGTTTTGACTGTGAATAGATTTTGTTTGTGACAAAAAAATACATTATCGTGAGCGATGAAGACTTTACTGGTGTTATACTCAACGGTGATAGATGGATGTGTCAAATCTCCCATCTGAAACAAATGTAAAAAATAAATAAAAGTTGATTGCTTTTAAAAATGAAATAGTAGATTTATCAATTGGAAATATTACAGAACATAAGTTCGAAATTTGTCAGAAATGTATTCGATTGCTATAGCAAAATCGGAGGACGCGCTTTCCCGAATAGAAAGAGGTCCAGATTCGAATCCCGGTAGCAACTAAATATTTTTTCGATAGATTTTTTTTTCTAGTTAATTTTATTTGTATTATTATTATTTTACATACATTTCATACATTAATTTTTATCTATTTAAATTAAAAATAATGATAACAGAAGTATTTCTCTGAAATATTAAAAGTTAAATTTTGAAAATGTAATACTCAATACATTGACTTATCCTTATATTTACCTGAATTATCGGAGGCCGAAGGTGGAGTATTATTTGTAAATTGATATGGCTGTACGTCTTCACGTAGTAAACGTTACACAGAGCATCCACTGCCAAGTGATAGCCGGTCAACAGTTGCGGAGGACAATTCAAGCGGAAGTCGTTTATTCTGCGGATATAAATCACTTTATTGGATTCGTAAACGACATTTATATAGTCTCGAGTTTCGGTTATTTGTTTATACTGCTTATTCTGAAAATGAAAATAATTCCAATAAATTAGAAACATTTGTCAATAGGGATAACTTAACCTAACCTATTGCAGGAATTCGCTAGAGAACTGAGGTAACACGTGTAACTCAAACGTATCTGTTGAAGGATGATGACGGTGGAGAAAAATGGATCTAGAGTGAAGGCCTAACACTAATAGAATAAGTGTTGGCTGTCTTCAAGAACGATCTGGCACCTAGGTTTTGAAACAATATGCGCGTGGGTGTTGGCTATCTCTTGACGAATATTCACCTTTAGTTTATCATTTATTATTATTTAAGTTGAGCTTGGTATCTCCATAGCAACAGAATGCTTGCGAGTCGACAAGCCCGGATCTTCTCGTACAGACTCATTAACTTGCGCAACATACTCTTTGCTTCTTCTGCTCTGTGACTGCCCAGTTATCTTCTTATTTAACGTTGAACCGAACTCCTCGAACTTCCTGAGCTACGATTTAATTAAATTAACACTTGGACATTGATCCATACTGTGTAATCGGTAGTGAGCGCGAAACAGGCGCCGAACAATCACATAAGAATTGTTTTTGTAAAACTTTTCCCGTCGTTGTTCCCCCGTGAAGCGATCCATTGCGACTAAATTTCCAAGGACCTAATTTCCACATGCCCCTCCTTCGAGCGGGAAAAACTTATGGCCCGCCCAGTATAAGAAGAGCTGAAGGTAGAGAATTGACAATTTAGTGAAATATGTAATGTTTTTTTTACTTAACTACTCAAAGGTGTTCATCATCATCAACCCACTATGTTGGCGTAGTATAATCGGTTAATGCATTTCTCTAAATAGGAAAGAGATTCAGGTTCGAATCCCGGTAGCAACAACAATATTTTTTCGGTAAATTGATTGTATATGCATATCTTTCTAATTAATACATTTAATTTGTATTAAAAATATGTAATGCACCGTAATATGAAAATAGTGTTAAAATCTGTTATCTTACTGTGATGTTGTCAGTAATTTTCTTGAAGTCAACGTAATTATCTCCCAGGTTGTGTTTGAATATGCCGTGGCAAGTGCTGATCCATATTGTTCCATTCAGATGAAATACTGTCTCTAATATTATATCTTCAATTATTTCTAAAACGAGATAAATATTTGAATACTAGTTAGTTGTAAGGCGCCCGTTGCAGCGTTATAAAGTCAGTGATCAGCGTCACTGTATATATGTTGATACGCTTTCAAAGGAATTTGACATTTATGTTGTCAATCTGCAATGTGGGAAGGCAGATGGTCACCATCACAGGCTGTGACAGATTTATTTAATGCGTGGTCTCATGCTAAACTGACTCAGCATTAGAACATGCAGCAGGGCTATGAGAAGGTGTTGCACACTTAATAGTGAATCATTCCCTGCAACCACATGTACAAAAGGATATCGGATATAGGCATGAGGTATCTTGCTTTGACAAACTCTTAACCATTAATTAATACAGACATTGAACTGTATTAATGGTTATAAGTGGAATTTTATTTCAAATGCTGAACAATCAGATGGTAGCTAGGTCCAAAAGTTATTGAAATAATTTTTTTATTGAAACTTAAGGAAACTAGCATGAGAATAATTATGCATTTTGAAAGAAAGCAAACACGCTTAACATTATAATTAAATTAAATAATATTTTAGTTTTAAACCACTTTATTATGCACATATATTAAAGCCAACTAGTTTCAGTTGGACCCAACCTTCTTCAAGACAATGTAGTGTAGACTAACTTAACTACAGATATTTAAATAGGAGGTTAAGAAGACAGAGCAACAGTATATCAGAGTAGGACAGAATATCAGGTTGGGGGTGGGAGAGAAGGGTAGGGATTACATCTTGCGAACGGCTGCGGCTCATTTTATTGTACCAGGTATGTTTTGAGACTGTTGATAGCCTGTTTTTACACCCAGGTGTTTGCAAGGTGCGTTCAGGGACTGTCGGCGGTGTTGTTGATTAAGTTGCATTATGTGCCTAGCGTATGGTTTTAAAATAACTTCACCTAGTACTCCTCAAACTGCCATGTTATTATTGAGTGAAAGCCTTGTCATTTTGAAGTTCTAAGACTATATATGTTATGGCTCTTTTCCTTCAACAAAAAAATATTCAAAAAATGTTTCACCTTTAAACGTTTTAGGCCCCCTGGCTTCACCCCATACAAATATTTCAACATTATTCTTTTTCAGATATAACGATGGTTCGTCTGTTGTCACCTTTCGATACGTCATATTGTTGCCGATAACACTTTGAACATAAACAGTGTCGACAATCGTTTGCGTGTCGCTACAGTCAATTTTGGTGGACATCAAAGGAAATTGAGACATTGTCACAAACACAGAAAGTAAATTTACACTTTTTAAATGCTTCATTGAGAGAATATTTTATAAACAAATATTTATATTATATATAGATGACATTGTATAGTGTCACTGTAGCTTAATTAAAGTTTTTATTTAATTTCTTTTAAAAATGTTTATTATTCCAGCGGTCAATCTCTAACAAGGTGGACAGACCAAGTCCGAGGCATGGCCGTAGCCGCCACTACACATTGCACTAAACAAGGCCCAGGATTGCGAAGAATGGAAGCATGTAGTTCACGCTGTAGAAGCAGACTAGAGGACCGCACTGCCCAATCATGAGCACATCGACTGAGAGAGAGAGATTATTCACTTGTTATTATCAATGGCTATAAACGGCCAGTCCGTATAAGAGAAAACATATTTAAATAATAAACATATAACATTAACTACTGGTGACATAAAATTAATATGAATGCCACTTATCAGTATTGCCGGTATAACTTGATAAGTTATATGGTCAGGGGTGGATCGACTGACTATGAAACTAATGATGTTTAATATAAATTAAATTAATCAATTAGAAAAATATACAGAAAAAAATAATATTTTGGTTGCTACTGGAATACTAACCTGGAACTTTTCCTTTCATAAGTTTTATCGAGTCGCTACTTTACTCTATCTGCTTCTTTAATTGCATAGACTTTATTTCAAATCAATAACATACTAGAATATAAAGAATAAAAAAGAAAATATACAATAATATCATTATTTCGTTTGTTGTTTGTTTCTACCGCAGTGCAAGTCGAGATGGCAAGCTGCCAGATGCTGCATTACATATGTGTATTAGAATATTAGAGTATATTACAGGTTACATTAAATAACAGGAAAATTCTAATTAGAGACAGTGATAACATAGCCCAAGTCACAAAGAATGCTATAGAATAGCGTAATAGATAACAATGGAGAAAAACACTAGACCAAGACCCACTAGGAGTACAGAGCCAATAGCGATGACAATGATGATGGTTAATTGCAGTCTTTCTATTTTTTATTTCATCATTCTGTGATTCATCACGTGTATTACCTAATTTTGATCCCTTCATAACTAAAACTATAGAGCATGGCAAATTTGCATCGACACCGATGACTTTGACATGTAAGATAATTCAGTACAATGATGCCCTTTATTTAGTTCAAGCTTCAGGGGCCCAAAAGTCCAGGTCTGCCACTGTATTTGTCAATGTGCCCAGCTATAGTACACATCCTCTAATGTAATCACAATCTGTTATAATTAACAATTATAGTACATAAGATCTGGAATTAATTGCAAAGAATTACAATAATGTTGTTTCAATTAGTAATGAGCTAAACCGTTATTGTGACTGTGATTGTGTAATTTGTGTTCGATTGTAACGATGATTAGTAACTGATTGTTCGTAATTCGGCGAGCAATCACTGATATAGTGGAAACTAAACCTCTAACAGTAAAATATCAGTTACCAATCATCGATATAAAAGAAATGTCACAGATCACAATAATGTTTAGCTCATCACTAGTTTCAATCTTCATAATATTTTAACAGGTTACGACTGGGTGTTGGATCCACAATATGGATTCTTTTGTTGTTATAACTATGGCTAGCAGAGTTCCCAGCTATGAAGAATTAATGTTTGGGTTAGGAACCATTTCTGCTTTTTTTTGGCATCAAAGTTTAAAATTTTTTCAATTTTTACTGATTTCAATGTCAAATATCTCAAACGGGGGACCAGATGAAAACAAAAGTTTTGGCCCAAAGATATGTGTACTGGCACTAAACAAAACCTGTAAGTTTCTGACAATTTAGCCGTGAATGATGAGCTGCAGGATCTGATACTTTTCTAGATGTCTCATGATATGACCAAAATATTTCAATTTCAGGGTTTTATCAGATTTTGTTTTCCGTGGCATTAGTGACCTCATCAATCCAAATTATTTTTAAAAGTCATTGATAGATTTATATTTTATTTCACATTTATAATTTAATATTTTTAAATGCTGAAAATGAGAATTTGGTTTTACAATAAAAAAATGGTTAGCATATTAAAAAGAGAATTTATTAATTAAATACAATAATTCTACAAAACATAAACCAAAATATTTAAAAAACATAACAAACCTAAAAAATTGTCAACAATTTATATTTGTCAAAAATAATAATATTCTCTTAGTCATGTTTTTCTGATATTTCACACTTTTGCAATTTTATATGATAGTGAATTTATTAATTTTAAATTGATTTCATTTTTAAATTATAATTTATAATTAATTGCTAAGCAAAATGCATTTCCATCAGCATTTCCACTCCACATCCACTTTATCATCATAGAAACCAAAATTATTATTATTATTCTCCTTTCTTTCTTTTAATTTTAGGTTATGTGTGGAACATAGTAATCTGTGTTACAATATTAGTTTATTGTATTTTAAAAGGTATTCCGAAAGAAAACTATTTATAAAAAATATATACGCAGTGTCAAGTTCAGGTTCCATATAAAAATTAAAGTATTGTTAGTCTCTCATCTTTTTCTTCCGTGGCACTAAATCCTAGGATGAAATTTGGCTTACTTCTAAGTTGCTTCCATTGGAGTATCCACTCGGTCATGAGCGTCCTGTCATCTGGCATTCTTTCAATATACCCAGCCCATCGCAGTCTTTAAGATTAAGTTCCATTTTCTAGTGTAGGTCCATAAATTTCTTTTTGTATTTTGCATTCAATAACTGCCAATTTATTTTTTGTTTTGCATTAGGCACCACGTTTTGTACCCATAAGTGACCACTGGTCTTATACATATTAGTAGATTGCTTCACTGACTCAACATTTTCGACCCCAGCAGTTGCTTACAGGCATAAAAGCTTCTATTTGCAGCTGGAAGGAGAATTTTCAATTCATCCATTGTCTTATTTAAGGTGTTCAAGTTAGATATCTCTTAATTATATTGTTTACGCACTTATAGCATGCCAAGTAAATGAAGGGGTATTGAATAGGATATGGGAATCAAATGACTTGTGTTAAGTGCATACGGATCTGGATCTGTTAGAGACTTTCTAGTTAAAAAAGCAATTATCCAATCAGATCATTCTGTTTATTCACCTGTGATTTCTGGTTATTTGATTTCTGAATGTGAGACAGGAACTTAACAGTACGCCATAGAATAAGTTCCAGGCCTGCTTCCAGAAGTGGGTACCATCTAAATAAGTGTATAGATTCCTAAGGAGTGTGCTTTGAAGGTGACAGTAGTCACAAATACACAGTTCCACATATTTATTTTTTAAAGGTGCATTTCAGGAATTAAATTGTCACACCTTGTACCTACATTCATTGTTTATGGCTTTGAGCCCATTTACATAGAAGATAAGATAAAATAAAAATGAAAATGATATGCTAACTTATGTATGTATTATAAAACACATTTATCCAATCAAAGTATTGATGCAATGCAAAGAAAAAACAAAAGGACTTTAATATTATACAAAAAAAAAGTTGGATACGTCTAACCTTAAATGTTGATTGTGCCCCTAAGTTCAATAGTATTTATATTTTGATTATTCGGAGTATCAACATTTACAATTAGATTTCTATTTTTGTTTCTTAAATAATCAAACACTCTTCGTCGATAGAAAATAATCAGCACGACGCAAACCACAACTACAAAAATAACCAAAACTAACAATATGTAATCTTGTTGATTATTTGAAATTGAATTATTTTCAAATAAATTATTTTCCAGTGTTGTGGTAACCATTTCCATAACAGAAACCAAATTATCAGTAGCGCTTTCAGCATCCAGATCTTCAGTAGTAATGTCATCATCTAAATAATCGTCCGAAACATTTCTTCTTTTTCTAAAACATTCATTGTCGTTTACAATTCTTTTCAAATTAATTTCATATTCGTTTAGTTGCGTTTCAGTTATAACGTGTTCGATCAGTGTACTGTTTGCAGTTTCTTCGAAGCACGGTGTGTCGTGTACGGGGAACAGAGAAAATATTTCAGATTCAGATGAGACAAATATGTTTCCGAAGGCATCCAAGGCTGTCAACACGACATTTGTGTATGTGACCATCTGACTTTTGGATTTTTCTGGACTATGTTTGTAGTAAAAGAATCCATCATCTTTGGTAATATATACCACATTGTTTTTATAGTCAATGTTGATTGACGGATATTTTCCCAAATCTGAAAACTAAAATATAATTCTAAAAATGTGTTATATGTCTCATAAGGGTGTATCGTACCATAGAATATGTTATTATGATTCAAAAATGTATTTATAAATTTAGTTGAATAAATAAAATAAAAATCTCCCTTATGGAGAACTGAACCTCAATTCACGTGACCGGTGGCGATGTTTATCACTACATTTCTAAGGAATCAAATAAGACGTGATAATAGCTAGTAATGAGCTAAACTGATGTGATGAGTGTGATTGATATTCGATCGTAACAATGACATTTCTCAAGGATATTCGAGAGCTGATATATCGACTAAAGAATTTTACAATGGTCCATGTCCACGGAAGAGATTTACAATACGAGACAAAGTCTGAGATTGTGTTCCTATGAGATTCTTTGAGACAACTCTCGGCTTTCGTAGTCCCACGTTCACTTCTCAGAGATTCATCGTCAAATGTCAGTTCATTGACCACTTATGTTTCTTTCATTAGTTGAATGAATTTGTATCTCTTCAGCAGCAGTTAATACTGAATAAATATTTGCATTTTAGTGTATTCTGCTCATCTAAATTTTTAGAATCAATAGTTGTAGGTAATTACGGTTTTAGGTTTTAGATGTAGTCTCATTATCAAATCGAACATCGTATACTGGAGCTAGAGTTTTTGTCTCTTTCTACCAATCTCAAGCTGATTTTTAAATTATTCTCCAAATGAAATGGTTGATCTCCGAGATATATCTCATTGTGTTTCATTACGTGGACACGGGAGTTAAAATATTAGCCATTTTTCATAACAAAATATAAAATTTACCATTTTAAATCCTGAAAGATTTTGTAACCTTGAACTGATGTGGTAATATGTCTTCACGTAGTAAACATTGCACAGCCCATCCACCGCCAAGTGATAGCCGGTCAACAGTTGCGGAGGACAGTCCAATTTGAAGCCCGAAGGTTTTGGTACGTGTCTAACTCGATCATCTTCATAAACAACAATGATGTCGTGTTGTGTTTCAGTGATTTGTTTATACGGTTTGTACTGAAAAATAATAAACCAAACAGTCCTGTTAAGTTTGTAATTACTATTATATTTTCTAGGTATATACTTCTTTATAAAACTGAATGTCTGTATTCTCTATACAATCCTACACCATTTTTCCAATTTATAACAATTTTTTTAAAGTTACTCTTTATGATCCTGTGCAAAATAAAGGCACCATAACACTTCTCTCTGGCTACCCTGTTCTACCCCCTTCACATCGATATAAATGTTATGGGGAATTAAGAGTAATGCAATTATGGAAAGATTATCTTATTGCAAATGATGATTGTGTGGGTGTGTTGATGGTTATGGATCGGAAGGATCCGTGAGCGCTTGGTGCCCCAATAATACATCCAACATTCACATGTTTGATTCGTGTGTGATTGATCGTAGAGATGTATTGTATATGTGTGTGTGTGGCTAGAGCAGGTTATGAAACAAAATAATACTAAATGTTAACACTAGAATCATTTTTGATCACAGTTTTATAGAAATGCGGATGAAATTTTACTGTATAACACAGATTTTGTGCAAGTAGTTAACAGAGTCTGTTCTCGGAGTTTGTGATCGGGAACACAGCAGCAAGCACTTGGTCTTCTAAACAGCTGCTGGTTGATGGTTATTTGTCGCAAGGTTACCATGATATCGATACCGGGTGTATTTTTATGACTGTAGGGAGCCCTATATTACATACCGGTATCTGGAAGATGCGTTCAGAGGTTGTCGGCGGTGATAATGATTGTGGAGGCAATAGACCTCCACAATGTGGTTTATATTGAATGCCATCCATTCCACATTTTGCATAGTTTCTTTTTAGGACATGCGTAAAACATAGACATCCTCCCCCTTCCCCTGGCCAACCCACCCCCTCTCCACGATATAAATTTGTATTATATTATATTGAATGCCATCCGTTCCAATTTTGTATATGTAGTACTTTTTATAAATTTGATTAATAAACAAATTTTGTTCACTTGCACTTTAGGACCAAATTTTGCCCCTTCCTCTAAACTACAAGATTAAATTATAACTAAATATATAGCCCAGGTAACACCGAATGGAGACCGCTAGCACAGTATATATATTATTTAAAAAAATAGTATTACATGAATTTCTTGAAGTACTTGGGTCATGCTGAGAAGTAAAGATCAATACACATCAGTCAGCTCAATCTACTCTCCATGTAAAATCAATGTTTCAAATAATAATCGACTGCTGTGAATACCTTTACTGATACATTTATCTTGTTCTTGTAATGTACTTTTACCGACTCTCATAGATCAATGTCTCAATAAGAGACAAGGGTGTGGCAGACAGAGAACGGCATCTGACACCGCGCGACAGACCCGCAATAGCCGCAACGCACACCTCTGGTAATAGGTCGCATGTGAGCGCTAACAGAGGTGGGGCCGATAGCTTCGTAGCTCGACCGATAGAGATGGCCACAGAGGGGACGCGAGATGACGTGGCTCAGCGTGAATAGCAGCATCTCCTAAAGTGTTTCTTGCTGTACTGTGATATTCTGGAATTTCTTATACTTCAATTTATCTGTGTACAACCAGGAGATTTCAATAAACTTAACGACAAGACCCAAGGGATGCTTATTTATATTACCATTCTGAATACTGTATTGGAGTCAATTAATTCTTTCTGTGTCTGGTCCACCTGAGTCAACCGAGTTCTCTATTTACACAATCAACCTAAGATCAGTCATATGGCCCAATACTTCAGAAAGATGATATTAAAAATAATCCAATGTATTCAGTCTTACTGTGATTTGATCGATGATTTCTGTAAAGTCAATATATTCATCTCCGAGATTGTATTTGAATATTCCATGACATGAACTGATCCATATCGTTCCATTCAGATGAAACACCGTCTCTAATATGATATCCTCGGTTATTTCTGCAACAAATTAAACATAATTCAAGTTTTTCAAAGCAATTCTCAAAATCAAATTTCCATAGAAAAATCAGAATTAATGGAAAACACCAAAGATTTTATTTTTGGTAAAATGTGCAATTGGTTAGAGCTCTGTTGTTCTCTGTAGCTCTGTACAAGGTAGAAACATGAACCCTGAGAAGGAAATTAAGGAACGTGCAGACTGTGAAATTAATAAATTTCTCCATTCTTCAGCGACTCTGCATTAAATTAAGTCTCTCTACAACGTGCAGGAAAATAATCCTATCATATTTTGGGTATGTTGCTAGAAGAGATGGAGAAATTGGTGATCAGGACGGAGGGCGAGAGGTCGACCTCCATTAAGATGGACAGACTAACTCCGAGACATGACCGGAGCTTCGCTACACGTCGCACTAAACAAGGCCCAAGATTGCAAAGAATGGAGGCAAACGGTTCGATACAGAGAGAGATAGAAAAATGTACAAATTTTCACACCTAAAGATACTTATTAGCAACAAACCGGACACCTAAAATCCTATTATAAATGACACGATTACTCCCGACCAACCATTGAAATCTCCAACACTGATCTAAATTACTTCTTCCTCTGTCTGCAATGAGATGTCAATGAAGATTGCTAACTTTAATCTATTATTCACGGTACGAATTCAGTTTAAATGTAGAATTGTATGTACTTGGCCGATATATACAGGGTATATATGTATTATGTTCCGGGCCGATTTTGTTTGGCCTACATTAGTCAGTTCGCATTTGGTAGTCGTAGAGAATAGTTGATTACATTTAAAGTCATTAAAACAAACACAAACCCGACTATCGGAAAAAAAATCATCACGAGTGACGAAGCTCACTTCGAGTTGGCAGGATTTGTTAATAAACAAAACAGCTGCACTAAAAATCCTCAATTGATCCACCAACGACCTTTACACCCACGCAGAGCTACTGTATGGTGCGCCATGTGGGCCAGCAGAATCATTGGGCCCTATTTCTTTCAGGATGCAAGAGACAAAGAAATACACAGCCCGAGCTACTCTTGAAATTTTGATTAATGAAACAACATCAGCCTGGAACATAATATTCATCCTGTATTTAACCATGTGATATGTAGTTTTATCATATATCCAGGTTCACAACTACTTGGTGACGTAACACGTTAATTAAAATACCGCTATTGTTACATGTTTCGTTATCATTGGCCCTGGAAGCCAGGCATCGCAAATGTTACACAGTAACACTACAACATACGTAACACTGGACATACCTAAATTTGTAATTTGTTTTTTAAAGGTATTAATTTTTTTATTTGAAAAGTGAATATTTCAGTTTGTTTTTTTTATTATTTTATATATTTTTCATACTATTATAAATTAAATACAGTTATATGATGTCTCTTATTAATGAATAATATGTAAATAATATACATACATACATATAAGCAGTAATAATAAATAATGAAGTAATTTAGAGATTTGACTTACGTTAAATCAAAGTTATATAAACAGATTAATAGCAACAGACATGATGAAGATAAACTGAGCCTTGATTGGTCAACAAGCACAGAACAGGGGAAGTTGGAGTTCCAACCCTCATAGAATAAGAAGATGGAAATGATGATGACGATGAATTATTAATTACCTTCAAATGTTTTAGATATTTCGGCTTCACTCCAAACAAACATTTCCATGTCGTTCTTTGTGAGATGTAACAAAGCGTCCTCTCTGGCCCACTGTCGGTAGGAAATATTGCCGATAATGTGTTGAAAGTACACAGCGCCCTCTATAAGGTGTGTGTTTTTACAGTGGACTTTAGCAGCTGTCAAATTAATATTAGAGTTCATCACAAACAAAGGTATTAATAAAATATTTATAGTCAACTTCATTTTAGAAATATATTTTTAGATTTTCAATGAAAGTTCTCCGTTCGCTTAACGTTATTCTAGAGTCCTGGAAATTTAAATAATTTTAAATTTTATTTAATAGGCCTATAGCTTGTGATGATGATTTTGCTAAAATAACAAATTTTAATTAAACATGTATGTACTCCTAATCCAAAATGAAAGATTCTAAGGGCACAGTAAAAGGCTAACTAGGGATATCTTTTCTTTATAAATTATGCGCGCTTTTCAAGTACGGTGGCGCAGGGGTGGGTGGCGATGCTGAGTAAAATATATATGTAAGTGTGTGTGTGTGTGTATGCGATTCATGAATGATTGCAAATTATTTTAATGTAAAACGTAAAAATCTTTCTATTACACCATGGGAATAATGCAATGAATTATGTAATCATTATGACGTGCATCATTGACATGTCATGACGTATTATTATATCATTAACCGGGACCTTGGTAAGGGCCTAAGATGTCAACACAAAACGTAATTTAGTGCTAAATGTCAGTTGCTTCATATGTCACATATGTGTAAGTTGATTGAAATGTCCAAGATACTTCAAATATTGGTAGATCTTGATTTTGTTCTATAACTGGACTTTGTAATATTATAGTAGATCCACCGTGTTCGTTATTATTTCTGGTTTTAAAACATTTGATAGCTTGTGCAATTAAGTATGCACTAACGATAAAACAAACAAAAATACATAAAACAGTAAAAATAATGATTGTATCAATGTTCATATCCACTTGGCCTAATTCCATCTCTCGTGTGCCGCTGAAAAGGTCCACGAAATCTTCACTTATATTGAAACAGTTATTATGTTTTACAACACTTCGCAGACTCTCGTCGTAATCGTCAATTCTGGTGACGGTTTTAGCGTACTCGTTTATTGTACAGCTGCCGTTACGGTAGTGTAAAGGAATTAATATTAGAACTTTGGTGGTCGATCCCAAGAATATATTGCCGATGATATCAAAACCCATCCATTGAATGCAACACTCAAATTTTACAATCAGTGAATCCGGTTCTGAAGATCGGTTCTTGCGGTAAAGAATTCCATTGTGAGTTGCTGTGTATATGTTGGAAGATTTGCCATCCGTAACATAGGAGGGATTTCTCAATGAGTTCTGAAATAAAGAATTGTGAATTAGTGACCAAGGTCTCAAATTCGAATCCCTTCAAAGTACATATTGTCACCATACAACCAGTGAATAACAAGTGAAGAACTGCAAATAATAAAAAAATGCACGCATGTATGCTATCAACTGACTAAAGTTTGATATTTCATATGTCCTCAATAAAAATTTAGATTATTGTTAAACAGCAGATTTATTCCAGAAAACTGATCAAAAAATATATAAGCAGATTTACGATCTACGAGCCATTCACCATGTGGCGGACGTGACATAAATATGATGTTATACTGTAAATAAGAACAGGTGTTCTTTCATTGTGAGAATTCGGGCACGAGTACGTAACAATATGCTATGTACATTGTCAACGTGTTCTTTTTTTGTCATAATATAGTTTGTACACATTACATCCGTTTGTAGGTAGATGCACCAGTAATTTTTACTACGAATAATATTTATAATGATTCCAAAGATGTTTGAAGAACAGCAAAATCTTTATACCACTTCTCCTGTATAATATGTAATTTGTTAGTTATTCAGTTTTGGCAGTATACTGACAATATTATATATATTGATAAATAAAATAATCTCTTAAGTCATATACATACACTATATAATGGCATATAAACCATATATGAGACTTAATAATAATAATAATAATGGATAATTTGAATAGCGCCATTTTTGTAAAAATTTTCACCTCAAGAGCGCTTTACACATAAATTGTTTATAGTTCTACAATTATCTATGATTTTTAAAATTAAAAAACTTTATTTTCACTTATGGAAATGATTTTTTGAAAAAGTGCATTTTTAGTTTCTTCTTAAATAAAGTCTCTGATGCACTGTTTCTAATAACGGAGGGCAAAGAGTTCCACGCTTTTGGGCCTGCCACTGCGAATGCCCGTTCACTAAATTTAGACTTCTGGCAACGGCTGATCGACTTGTCTCAATAGATTCTTTAAATTGACCAATTATTATTCTGTATCCATGCTTCAAGCCCTGAACTATCTGAAATGGAATAGTCTAGCTGCTTGAAGTTTGATTATCTTTTATATTCAATATATAATTTGGAATTAATAAATATTTAAATTAATCGAAATAATCGCATAACTATGACTCTTTTAAAATGGTTACATCTCTGACATTGAGTATTTTCGACTCATATTTTTAACATGTATCTATCTACCTCAAAAATATTGTGCACTAGGTGTGTTAAAATGGTGTAATTGTAGGTTAGTTAATTAGTTGGATGGGTCTCCATGGCATTGGTTTGAACCGAACCAAAATACCTAACATTTTCAGAATATTGATGACGACAGCAGAATTAAATCGGCGGTGTTTTGCAGAATAATATAAAATATTTTCTTACAAATATGAATCCCAATGACACATTTTGTTTCGCTTGTATAAAATTGTAGTATGTCTTTACATAGTAAACGTTGCACAGTTTGTCAACGGCCAGGTGATAGCCGGTCAGCAGCTGAGGAGGACAATCCAAGACTAGTTCACTACTCGTTGGAATGAACACTGTGGTTGAAGATTCATATATAACGTGGATGAAATCTCCACTGTCACTGTTTATAATTTGTTTCATACGAGGAATCTCCTGAAATACTAAAGACACTTGAATCATATAAGATTTATTTGTTTTGAAATAAGTATTAATTAACTCAGCTAAATAAATGAGGAACGTTACTGAGGAATAAGCGTGACTATAGCAGTTTACAAATATTTTAACCTCTGCGTTAATTAGTGATGGTATGACTGTACGCAACTGAGATTTAACTGATAGAAGTTTCTAGTGTTCCAGTGACCGCTCAAAAAATTACAAATAACCAGTTATCAATCATTGTTACAATCAATCACAATAACGGTTTAACCCTCAGCATAATGTGATAGAAAATACCTAATGTCAACTTGTGTTACCGTGAGAAATGTGTAATTTTTAAGCATTTTGAATAAGAAAAAAATAGTTGTTATCTTTTACTATAAATATTTAGTATTCAATGGAAAATATTGATAATACGACGCGGGCGTTAGCTCCTGCGGCGAGTACCGATCTGTACTTATTTTACTACGTGGCTACGGAAGAATTAATCATCATAAGTATAAATACTGTCTTCTTACGGAAGAAACTATTTTTTGAATGAAATTAAGACACATTTTAAATAAAGATGACGTTACGTTCCCTTTGATAGTGCGATGGTAAAGTTTAATGTCAAGACCAAACAGACTGTGTAAGCTGTGTACAGACCCACTTTAATATATGGTGAAAGAAAGAACAGACTGTTGAAATGAGTTATCTGAGAAGGGGAGTAAAAGGAATAACATTATTGGACCGAGTGAGAAGTATCCAGATAAGGGAGACCTTAGGCATGGAAGCCTCTACTTTTACATATAGAAAAATCTCAATTCAGGTGGCTTAGACTACCACGATGTATGTTCTTGGCAACTCCGTAGGGAAGGGTCGCCCCAGACAAAGGTAGTGTGGCGAATGGCCTCGCGTAGGCAATCTTACGGCACTACTCACAGGCTCTTTACTGATGCGACCAGTGCGTTGGACACCTGGCAGAGAGGCATACTAGCATGGACACAGAGGGCGCTTCATCACCAGAGAGAGTACCGAGGCGAGCTAGCAAAATGGGACTTCGATAAACTGAAACCATTTCCTTAGCCGCGCGCAGTGTACGACAACTAGTCAAGTAATCCATCTTGTAGTGAGCGAATAAACCATCTGATCAAAAACAAGTGTATCTTTTTTTTCCCAGTGGTTCCTCCACCAGACATGTGACAGGAGACTCACAGTGAAAATTAGCGCTAGGTTTCTTTAATGAACATTGAGCATCTGTATGAAGACAGATTGGGAATAATTAGTTGACAATATCTAAACGATGAAAGTGTCTTGTCAAGATTTTGGATGTTAAGAATGTTAAAAAAAAGAAATTAAACAATGTATTAATTTTTAATACATAATAAATTTGCTTATATACATACACAATAATTTGACACTACAGCCTATTAGGGGTATAGCTAAGATGATAGCGCACTTGTATAGCATGTTAGAGGTATTGGGATCGACTTGTATCGATCTTGGTACCGGTAAAGGTAAAACTAAAACGGTATTAGTGAGAGTAGACAGAAATGTTACAAAATTTTCAAACGCAGTCTTTGTAATTAATTTTACTGTGGGACACATTGAAACTGTTAATGTTAATAAAATAAGTATAACAGAATTAGCCCATACTGTGATATTGTCACGGATGGTAGTCATGGTGATGGACTCTTCCTCGAGGATATACTTGTATATACCGTTGCATGTAGTGATCCACAATGCTCCGTTCAAGTGAAATGCGGTCTCGAATATTATATCGTCAATTATTTCTGAAACAATGTTTTTTTATGATTGTTATAAAAAAACAAAAATATAATTTTTTGACATTGTATATATCGTACCCTTGGAATAACAAGATATTATCTGAAATTTTGAATTGATTGACTTTTATATAACAAAAATCTATCAATCTTCTCTTTAAAACTGTTAAATCTTTTAATATGAGAATGTTAAACATAAAAAAATGCCCTGGTTCCTACAAAATGTTCGATACCTATATTTATATTCTTTAATGTGTAATAAAATATGCTTAACATTGTTTAGTGGGAAACAAGATTAGACTGTATAGCTGTTGATTAAGTCCCCATAATTAAAATATTAACTAAAAGTACCTTCAATTGTTTTCGTCCTCCCAGCATCGCCCCACACGAAGATCTCCGTAAAATCCCTTTTCAAATACGATAAGGGCTCCACTGAGATGCCGAACACATCTAAATCAATTGAACCAATAATTTTTTTTGAATAAGGTTTCTCCGCTAACCATTGAACATCTTCACAGGGCTTTTTAGCGGATCCGAAGATCAACAGTGGCGAACTGAGCACCGCATACAGTAACATTTTTTCATAAATCTCCATGAAAAATGTCACGCGTGTCACATGGCTTCGTGAATACGAAAATCTAATGCGGTCAACTCAATTGTACATCATCATTAATCTTCACTGTTATCTCATAATACATGCGACACACACTAATTAAAAACTCAAGCCCGATTTCATGATAGTCAATTTTATAACAAATATAAAACCTAAAACTGCTAACACCTACAACTATTCTGAAAGTTAGGCAAGCAGATGCATTAAAATGCAAACATTTTTCCGAAATATATAGAGAAGATTTCTTATATATGTACTTTGGACATGTTTCTAGAAGAAACAATGCCAGTTGAGGGGGCGCAAGTAAGAGGACAGTCTCCTGTAAGATGGATAGACCAAATAAAGAAGTTAACAGGACCGGGAGGAATGGAGACACATTGTGCAAGTTACATATGTTTTAAGAGACCACGAGTGACAGATTACAATTTTTTGGGGTTCAAAAGTAAAAACCCAAAATAGTGTAATGTTACAATTCATCCATTCTGAATATGGCCACTAGTCCCTATGTTAAATATGGTTGACAGATAAAAGGTTAATTTGATATTAAAGCAAAAAATTAACATATTTATTTATTTAATTTGTTGAATTAAATTAATTTTGCTTCAACATTCACAACTTGGCGATGACTAAAACTTTTTTTTTTATCACTATTTTAAAACATTTGTACCTTACGCCTATTACTAATACTGTAATTTACTGCTTGAAAATAACTAGTGAAACTTAAAGCTTGAATGCTGAGAGTATTTTATTGAGGCTTGCATTTTAAAACTTTAAATGACCTTACGTTGAAGAAGATAAGGTGGAAATTATGACGATAAGGATATCAATTTATCAGCACACGCTTTTCAATTAAAACAAATTAACTTGTTTTGTATATCACCATTGTGCTAACAAAACCAATTTAATAAATGCAACTTTGAAGATTAAGATCAGGTCCGGATTATTGCCTAGGCACTTTAGTTAATTAATTATATTATTAGCCAAATTAATTCCTAGTCATGATTGAGGATCGCTGTTTCTATGAGTCCTTCATTGATCCTTCTGACAACATTCCTCCATTCTTTTCGACACTTTGCTGTGCTCAAGTGAAAAGTCTAAAGAACTAATGGGTTGTGGTGTAACTAAACAAATCATCACAAAACAATTGATACTAAATGGTCTCCTTTTTAACACGAGTCCCAATGATAATTGAAAAAATGATTGGAAATAAAAGATGTAAAACTGTAAAACTGCTTGGGTCGAAAATGCTGTGTCAACGAAGCAAACTGCTAATATATATATAACAATGATAAGACTAGTGGTCAATTATGGTTATGAAATGCGGTGAAAAAATCAAAAAAAAATTAACAGTTTTTGAACGCAAAATACTAAGAAAAATATATGGACCTAAACTAGAATATGGAAATTACAGAATAAAAATGAATCATGAATCTGAAAACTTAATTAAGATTCTGTAGGTCCCAAAGACTGCAATGGGCTGGTCATATTGAAAGAATGCCAGATGATAGGACACCAAAGATCATGACCAAGTGGATACCCCAATAGAAGCAACCTAAAAGCAGACCTAGGAAGAGGTGAGCTGACTCTGTAGAAGGGATTGGAGCAGGATGAGAGAGTAAACTGGAGAAAAGTGGCTAGGGATAGGAGTCGGTGGAGGCCAAATTCTATCCTGTAGCGCTGTGGAAGAAGAAGACTTACTTAGTGTCCCCTTGCCTAATTCATCTGGGTAGTTAAAATGTTAAAGTTTTCAATAAACATGCAATAGTGCAAATTCAAAAAATATTATAAATGTAGAAAATTTTTGTAATCTGTGCCGGGTCTGCATTCAACTCTCACAACATAGGAAATCAGATTATGTGTATTGAGTTTCCGAGAATATCTCGAGGGAATAATATTAATTAGTAATTAACAGCTCTATTAAAACTCAATTGAAAATCACTGGGGTACATTACAATTGCGCGCAATTGATTAATTTAAATTGAATTTTGAAAATGAGAATCTCACCGTTGCTACTGGTGTTGGTATTTCAACCTTCACTTGGATATAATTCAGATTTAATATATTGTTCAAATTCTGTATTGGTTGCAGAAGAAGTTTACATCAAGAAAATTGTCAGCAATGTGTCTGTATACCACGATGACGTGGAAGTGTTGCCGTCAACATATTTGAAAAATGAAAACACAGAAATATTTGTTTGGGGCGAGTCCGGACAATCGAAGACCATTGAAGGTAATGTTTTACAAAATTGTTCTTCACGTGAAGGCCATTAGTCTCTTTGTAAGTGGCTTTCTTCAGAACTGTCCAGCATGCGGTTGATCCTTACTCTCTATCTTGAATTATCTGTCTTCCCTTGATATCTTCGCACCTTGTGACGTCACATAATGAAAGATGGACGTTACTTAATTTTTTGTTCTTCTGGGATAAATAATTGATATACTGTTAACTATGGTAAGTAAAATTTGGTGTCAGTGCCACATTTATAGATTCTGTGTCTTCATGCTTTTCTGAACTCTTATTATGGCATGTGTACACGTGTGAGATTTCTAATGCCTGTGTACATTGATGGAATTTCCGTTTTGAAACCCATGTACGAGAATGGTTCCTTAATTATATCCTGCCTACTATATGTAGCTGATGCAGTGTTAATAGCCGATAGTGAAGTTGATCTTGATGTATGCATAAAGAGCAAACAGAGAGATGAATGTTAGCAAATTTCAAGCGAGATGGAAGTGTGAATGTTTAGAAAAAAGGAATGAATTTATTTGTTTACGTTTATTAGGGACCAGAATGTGCATGAGAGAAATAACGCTTTAAACCGCTCAGCGCTGAACACTAAAAGTTCATCACTCATTGTTTCAGAAATAACAAAGGATGTAATATTAGAGACGGTATATCACTCAAATGGAACAATGTGGATCAGTACGTGTAATGGTATCTTCAAGTACAGCCTGCAGGACCAATCCATGACTTTCACTACAATCCACGATAATATTACAGTAAGAAATTATGTTCAGATTCCACACATTAGAGAATAAAAAAGTTTGAAGATCCGTTTAATTAATGGTAAAGTTAATTATCGAGTTTCTTCCGTAATTCCGCCACCGTGGGGGGTCGGCCTGTACTCAAATTTTCAGTCAGGTGTTTTTTTAATATTTTATTATTCAAAATTATAAATGATAAAACATATTTTATTAAAATATGAATTAATTATATTAGTTAGAAAGATATACATATAAAATCAATTTTATCGAGCAATATTGTTGTTGCGCCACCTGGATTCGAACCTGGATCTCTTTCCTAACCGAGGAAGGTGCATTATCCAACTATGCTACAGCGACAATATTTTTAGTGACTAATTTTTGAACCTATAGTTACGTTTTTGATACATTTAATCGTTCCATTATTTGAAAGAGCCATCTACCTTATTTTTAAAGAATCTCAAATACCTTTGAGTAATCTGATAGCAGACGCCAGATTTATCTTTCTAATTAATATATTTAATTCATATTTAAAATATCACAGATCTATGTTATGAATAATTACAACTTCACAATAAGAATGTTCTCCTAATAATATATTTAATTAATTTTAGTATGTATGATGTATCAAATCAGCAAAATAAGCTTTACAAATATTATTATCGTACAGGGTAACTCAGTGGAATGTGATGTTTTTAAGCGTGCAGGCTTCATTTTTGTGACATGTTCTCCAAATGAGGTGCACAACCTGAATATTACATTATCTCAACAAAATATGGCAACAGTGTAAATTCCTGGCCAATGACGATCAAGGCAACGTTTGCGAATCATGTTTAGTTTGAAATATGTCGTCGTAATTATCCTAGGATAGCTAGGTCCTGGTTTTCTATTGGTTTTAGTTTGAATATACCCATCCAAATTATATAAGTAAAAACACTAACCTGCGTAACTGGTCTGCTCTGATAGTCTTCTATGATGATCTTAAATTGGCTGGCAAAACTGACAAAATGATACACAATTTATATTTCGTATACACCATCGAAAAATATTTACATATTCGACTGTGTCTGAACAGAAGCAGATCCGCTTTTGTTTGTGTGTTTATTTCGATTTAGAGATTTTAACAGCCTTACTACTTCTCCTGACTTCACACCCCGGATGACGTCTGTAATCTCCATGAAATTAAAGCAATACATCACCGATGATGCATCTTTACTGCAAAGGGCTACAAAGGATTTCACACTGAAATTACAAGAATGTGTCACTTACAATGGAGACCATCTAAGAAATGTAATTTTTAAAACATAAATACACATTAATAAATTGCAAGTTACAGTCAATTTTGTATCTGAGATATATTGTTTTTTTTTTGCATCTCTCTTCTACAAAATAAATAGCCACAAAACCGTAACATGAATAGCCCTATACTAGGCTAACATCGATCATAATTTAAATTGTATAATATAAAAAATAATATATTTTTCTACAATAACGGATCTTGGCAACAACCCTTGTCGCCATTTGACATTCAGAATTTTTCCAAAGACAAATTCATTTATTTTTCACAATATTTTTGAGTATGTCCAAATCTTTGTAAAAACCAATTACTAGGATTTATTCCCTGAGGATATAGATGTCTTACAAAGACAAAGCTATTATTTTTACATTTTTTCATATATACACATCAAGGATATAGCTCCATACTTCAGAAAAAAATAATGTCAGCTTTAGCAACATCTATACTGTTACATGAGAATGAATATCAAATTTAAAAAAAAAATCCATAGATGGCGACAGCGTAGTTGGTAATAGATAATTGAAATGTTTCAACATAATAACATGTATACAACTTCCAAAAATTTGATAAATTGATTGATTGTAGCATGGGTAAATAGGCGAACGTTACAATGTGTAAAGTGATCACTTAAGCCAGCCGATGACAGGTCGTAAGCCCTGTAATGCCCAAGACTAAAAATAATAGCTTCATCACTGTGAGACATTATATCATTTATTTTTGATATAATGACATGATATTTCCAGGAGCGGGACTACAAGCAAGTGATCGAGACGAAGGATTACATTTACTTCATACTAGAAGAATCTCTCAATACTATGAGAAGCATCCCAAAGAACGGCTTGAAGATCGACTGTCCTCCGCAATTGTTGACCGGATATCACTTAGCAGTTGATAAAATGTGCAATGTTTACTATGTGAAGACGTATGACACATCTGTTAGAGAATACAAACACAGCGGAAGTATTGTAAGATTTTTTATGTCGCATCATTCATTAATTTTTATTTTAGTATAACGTACATCTAGTGCGATTAAGTGTAGAATACAATATTCAACTAATGTCCCTCCGGATTTATTTGTATACTCTTACTCTTTTGACAACATTTCATTTCATCACAGTGTGATCCATTATCTTCTACTACTGCGGAACTGTCAATTCGTAGCCTCCATTAACCCATTACCGCCCTCTGAACACCTATTCAAAATGTGATTTGGGATGTTTTATAGAATAATCATGACAAAACACCCCAAATCACGTTTCGAAGAGGTGTACACAGGCGTGTACAGAGGGCGGTAATGGGTTAATGTAGAAGTTTTAGTTTTTAAAATATCAAGAATATGAAATTTTCAAATAGTGCATTATTGTATTTTAACGTGTTTCGTGCTGATGCAGATACAGAATCTCTAAAAAATTACATTTTATAGTCCTACTCATTTGCTTATATTACAATACGGTAGAGTGCCATATCAGTAAAACTTGTTAAGCCCCAGTACAGAGATATCGGTCGGTAAGAATCGGTATGACATATTAATGGCTGTGTGATTGCTCTGAAATTACAACACGACATCTATCTACCATACATGATATTTCTAAATTTCATATAATTTTTTCAGATGAATCCTAACCGAATCCCTTCATTTGTCGCTAGTCCTGGTAAAGATCATATTTTCATTGGAGGATGGGATGAACTGGCATATATTAAAGAAGATAATCCCACAAAGGATCTGTTTCTCACTTTACCGAGTTGCTGCATAGAGTGGATGGGATTTGATGACCAGGGAAACATGTTCGTTAGTGTAGATAATCAAATATTCATTTTCATTCCGACACAGGACATGTGTATTGTCAAAAATGAGCACTTCAAATATGACGATAACAAATCATTGCTGACCGATTACGATAATCAATTGACTAATATAATAAACAATATAAATTGTTTCGAAAGAAATGACATTCAGATGTCAGAAAAAATACTCACTTTGATGATGGCTTTAATAGTGATTGTGATGCTGATGGCGGGAGTTTATATCGTTCTTCACCAAGTAAGTTATGTGCAAAAGAAAAATACATTGAGAAAAGCACATATTACTGATAATATACTCATTGAAGAGCCAGTCTACGATGAAATTAAGTAAAATTACGTTTATACCACAATACATTAGTAAACCAAACTCAAATATTTAATATTACAAACTATTATTATTATAAATATTAATTATAAAGATATACATATAAAATCAATTTTATCGAAAAATATTGTTGTTGACCTGTATCCAGGTTCGAATCCCGGTGGCGCATATATTTTTCGATAAAATTGATTTTATATGTATATCTTTATAATTAATATATTTAATTCATATTTAAAATATCACAGACCTATGTTCTGAATAATTACAACTTCACAATAAGAATGTGTTCTCCTAAAATATTATTATTATTATTATCAATGGCGTAATAGCCCAATGTAGGCCCTGGCCTCTGCAAGTAACTTTTACCACACCGGTCTGTTCTCCATTTATGCAAACTGCATGCGCTCCTCGGTAACCACGGCTGGATTTATAGTGTAAGGGCCTGTCTTACTGAATATTTTAGGGCCTCGTGTCTTGAGACAAGCGGCCCTCAAAATGATATCACAATCTACGAACAGTAACACACATATAGACACAATGTTTTAGGTTAAACTATCAATTATAACAGACCTGGAGCCTAGAGTTTCCAAGCAGCCAAATACAATTAGATCTACAAGTATCTTTGGAGCTAAAACAATATTTTTTCGGTGTATCTGTTGCTCCCGAATTACTTTCCTTTCTCAGTGATTCGGGGGATATCTGGAATGCGGGGTCCCTTGCAACTGCAACTTTCTAAATCTGTCACTGCATCCAACCACCACAACTTGGGTCTTTCAACTTTTTCAGAGTATAACTTCAAACTGTTTCATAGAATCTCACTTTCGAAGTAATGAATTTTCAACTTCCTTAGTGACTATCCAGCATTCAGATTCACACCGTATGAACCGGCTTCAATGAAGTGTTTGAAGATCTGAATCTTAGTATTCCAGGTTAGCGAGTGGGTCAATGTATTCTAGTTAGCCGCCTGTTTTCTTTTTGCAATAGACAATTTAATGTTGTAAAAAAATATGGAAACAAATAAAATATTAAAATTTTATAAAGATTTTTTATTTCTTTAATCGATTGACTTATAATAAATATTTGACAAATTTTTACAACTCTATGTACAAAAATAAAGATGAAAAATTATCGTTACATGAAAATGGATATTTGGGAATTACGTAATTCTCGAGGGGCCACACCCCGGGACTTGAGAACGCTGGACCGATATAAGGATTTGAAAAATATAGTAAATCAATTTCAATAATGATTCTTCGAGACTGACCATACTAGTTCATAAATATGTGCGTCAGTATTTTTTTATGATATATGGACTGAGAAAATGACGTATAGCTTAAAAGCGTGTCACCGTACAAGACAAGTTTATTTTAAATTAGGATATCACATTCTCCTCTTTTCACTCCCTTGCGGTGCACTCACCCAGATACTTAATATGTATAAACAAGACAAATATACTCAGGTAGATAAAGGGTTAAATAACTGCCATTGGTCGAGTTCTAATTAATTTTATCCAATGGATGAACTACTGACCGAACAAACTATGGCAAAGGTTTGGGAAGTTCGCAGATTAACTATTTCGAACTGATGCAAATAAAATAATATTCGTTAATATGATAGGCATTAGAAGAGAATGGATAAAATTAAAAATGCATTTCAGAGCATTGAAATGACAGGTAACTTAACCATCGAATAAATATATCCGGCAGATAGTTATACAAATGGTGGAGAGAGCCAAATGTTCTGTGAATCAGAAGAAAATCAAATATATTTTTAAAAAAAACTGTTACACGTCACCGTGTGTATATTATTTAATTATCATGACGACCTTATGGGCGGGTGTGAAGTTACAGCGGGTAGTTGAGCATGACATCCTGTCTCGCCAACTCGAGCAACATAGGATCGTCGAAGAACTTGTTGATGGAGACATCCTCGCTGAGTCCCTTTCTTCTGCGGGTTTTCACCATGAACTCGCGGGCCAAGTGTGTAGCGGGTTGAGGCTCCAGAGGTCTGGCAAGAAAAAACAATGAATAATGTATTTAAATATTTCTTAAGTTTGAAAATTCCAACGATCACGATTTACAGAATAGTTGGTCAACACTCACCGAATGATAATGCTTTTATCCAGTGGATCACCCGGAACGATCTGCCAATGATGGAACACCTGCAGACAGAAAGCTTGGCCCTGCGTGTGCGTCCGCAGATCGGTCTCGAAGCCAAAGGAATCTACCGCAGGCACGAAGGCCTTTACGATGTAGAGCGGAGAGCCCGCCACAGGGGCGTCCTGGGTGACGTGACCTGGCAAAGAGTATTTTTATCAGCGAAAGAATTACATCCGTTCAGTTTTGAATACTGTTCACATTCATACTCTTATCAGTACAACATGATAAAAAATTGAGAGAAAGTAACCGCCATATTTAAATATTGTATTATTGGATGTTTAAGTAAACCTCTTCTCTTCGCAAGGACTGTGTACACGGCAGAAACGCAGTCGGCAGGCGCTTGTACCTCCACAAACAGGTAGGGTTCCATGAGACGCGGGGTGGCCATCAAGAAGGCGGAGTACGCAACCTGTGGGAATTTTATAAACACTTATTAATACAATGTGGTTAAATTTAAGAACTATGTGTGTGAAAACCAAAAATAAAAGGAAGAATGCCATGACAATCACAGAAATATCATAAGGTGAAGATTGTCAGAATAATAGTCTTCCCAATCTTTCGGTAGGGGTCTCAGATATGAACACTGAGATAAACAAACAGGAGCACAGAAGATACGCGAGATAGAGATGTGATCCTGTGAATTCCACGGACAGTTCACACAACAAAACAGCTTTGTTTTACAAGAAATAAATGTTGAACAATCCCATTTCCCACAATATAACTGACACTTTGGGCTGAAGATTGCTGTCTGACATGTCTAGTAAAGTTGAAATTTACAATTGTTTTTAACTAATGGGTGTCACATATTTTTTTTATTGTTTTTCACTGAGTTTCAAATGGAATCATGAACTCTGAAGGGAGGGGAGAGAAGACGGATTGATACCTTTGAGATGCTGGAGACACATATTGCGCATACCATGAACGGCGAGATACATGAATGTCAAGGACACTCTTAATCAGACAAATCCTTCAATTTTTAGGGAATCTTGCGAGAAGGGAAGATATAGCTTGGAGAAGCTCGTTGCGGTGGGCCACGTAGAAGGATGAAGAGGAAGATCCTCCCGTTGAACCGACCAAGCAGAAAATGCAACAGGCATTTCTCTGGCGATAGCCCTAAGATCTGCAGAATGTCGAGTGGGAGCACATTGAGATCACAATCCACAGTCATGAGAGACCGACTTGGATGATAAGTTTAAATATATATATTAACATCATCATAATATAAAATTAAACCAAAATTATGATTGCTGTCAATTTCCATTTTTTTAGCTCTGTTCTTATAAAAGGGTGAAATGGGTTGCACTGATGTAGATGAATAAATACGGTATCTTACCCTTCTGGCAGTAGGTATGATCTGCCCGCCTCCTCTGTGGAGGGGTTCCCCGGCAATAACGGCATCCAAAATCTTGAACTTCACATTCCTAATCGGCTCCTCGCACAGTGGCCCCTCTCTGGTGCCCCACTGGAACCCTGGAACGAGATTACCAGTAATTAACTAGCCACATTACAATATTAAAAAAACCGCCTTACATGTAACAGATATATTTTCTGGCTCGATTCTATTTTGTTTTGGTCCTTTGAAACATTCATTAATTAACAGTCCCTCTCATTATCAGGTGATAACTAAACTAAATACGGTATTGTAGTCTATTCGGGCAATGGGGAGGGACTTGCGAAGAAGGGGGAGGTTTCGTTTGTTAACGGGAATACAGACAGTAAAGGCGAAGTGTTAGGGAATGTTATGTTGTTAATCAGTGTTTTCTCCAAATTTAAATTCTTTTGTATTTCAACGGTTTCCAAATTGTTTATAAGGTACCGAGTGGAGAAGTTTTATTTTTTAGTTTTAGAAAATAACCCAATGTCAGATGCTGTCCTTTTGTTTTTTGAAAATATTTCTTCCTTGTTGGTGTCTACAAAGCTACTAAATACCCGTGACAATGTTCTTACATATTACATTCCCACCAGCAAACTTCCTATAAAATGTTGTGTAATTTAAATAGACTTTTTTTAACCCAGTTCAGTAAGAACTAATGATTTTATTTTATGTTAAAATTTTCCAAATCAATTAGAAAATTTTGTCTCGCTTCAATCAGACAACAGCTCACATTAACGCAGTCGTGGACATGACGGTTGAAACTATCAATGACAAGTCAATCAAACAAAGTTTCACTGTTCAAAGATAGCCATGTGTCATAAAATGCAAACAAATGCAGTGACAAGTTAAGATTATGCGTCCCTACAGATATATTACTTTTAAATATCTAAACATATATCGATCGAGTAAGCTCCAAAGTGAGAAAATTAATTTATATTTTCAAAAGTTCGTCTAGTAAAGTAATTATCTTTATTTTTTCATATGTACTATTTATGCTACAAATAAATAAATAAATAATTTATTAATCGATCGTGTGTTTCCAAACTTGTGTGAACTTGAAGATATAATAAATGTCCAATTGACTCGGAAGTTTATGACCGCAATCACAACAGAGCACCAGAAGGGACCCACCCTTTTCCGGAACCATTTAAGAAGTAGACATATAAGCCCAAGTGCTTTTATCATCAATTTGCGAGTCACAATCAAGTTCTAAATCCTTCTTCACTCTTCAAATGCTGTCTTTTGTTTATTATATTTTAATTATAGAAATTACAATTCATTAGTATACAGTATATACATCATATTCACTATCACTACAGAGCACCGTCCATCCATTGACATCGCCGTTGCGGTCCAGCCTGCTGGGCACTCGCTTACTTTTTGCAGGTCTATCTTGATGTTATCCGCTCTTCAACGCTTTGACCTTGGTCCTGTTGGTTGTATACGAGGGCTTTGTGCATGTTACGGAACTCATCTACTCTCGTTATATGACCAGCTTACTGCATTAACCATCCTCAAGATACCTGGGACTTCTATTACCGACATCAAAAATCCTAAGTGTCTGTAAATGCGTTAAAGCTTCCCTATTAGCGATGAGATAAACCGTGATTGTGTATTGGTGTGTGATTACAACGACGATCACTGGTACATTGTGAATACATTTGAACTTGAGTGCCAATGATTTCTCGACGTGCAGCTAAGATCACCGTACTCCAATTCTCTAATTAAGAATAAAAAGTAAATTAGATATAAAATTAAAATGATATGAGCACAATGCACAGATAATGCTCACCCTGAACTATGCTATCCTTGACTGAAGACAGCAGAGCTTTGTCTACTTCTGAAGGGAGCGTGTCGTCCACCAAGATGTTGGGGCCGGCAGCATCGGGGCCAAAGGCCCAGATGGACCGCGCCGCCAACAGATCCCAGTCGTATCTAAAACAGATTAATATTATTAGATCATACAGTAATGCATATCACAGTAGCTAAAGATTAGTAAAATATAATTTACATTCATATAGAAGGTAGTGTCCGTATGACTCACCTGGTCTGGAAGAACTCTCCGAGTCGCTTCTTGTTCCAGGCGATGGACACGGCGCCTGTCTCTATATCCTCGGCCAACCCCCGTTCTAGGGGCTCCGCGATCATGGTAAGCTTATTCCTCCGGTTGGGGGTCTCCGCAAAGCATTTCAGCGAAGAGGTCTCCACCACTGTTTCGCAAAAGGACACCACAGGATCCGCAACTGGAAACATATATTTTTTTATCACTCGAGTGCGATATTATAATACTCCTAGAATTTCTTTTCCTCGCGAATCAATATCATTACCTTTAATGTCGATTTCAGAATACATTTTCCTCAAGTCGTGCATGACGCAATCCAAGTACAGCTCTCCAGTCCCCAGCACCACATGCTCACCGGACTCTTCCACTCGCGTGGAGAGTAGCGGGTAACTCTTGTTCACCTAAATTAAACAAATTTTTATATGATTATTATATTACTGTTGTGATAATTTTTATTATTTGATCTTAGCTTACACTCTCCCCCTCTCCAAAAAGTTTTATACTAATTTCAAAGAAATATGTAAAGAAAAAGTGATCAAACAAATACACCACACTCATAACCACGGTGACAACATATTTGATTCATTATTTGCATCAGGTCACCTGTGCAACACAAGGTGTATAGCTAGTAGGGGTTGCAAACCGGGATCCCGACTATCGAAAATGCCGGGATATTGGACTAAAACGGATGCTTCAAAATGCTGGGTTTTTTTCGTAAAAAAAGTTTTCGGTAATTCATTTTCAAAAAATGTAAATCGCTTTTTTGCGACTAGATCTGTGTAATGACTAATTTTTAATTAGAAATTGAAATACAAAAGACACTTCAGGCTCAGGATAATACTTACAGACCGACTGATGGAGACATTGACACATTGGTAAAATAGAGATGGCTTTATTTGAAAATGGCGGTTCAAGAGGAAAATATCTAGACATTGTGTATGATAGCTTAAGGTTTATTCCTCCAACCGGTGTCCGAGTGACCGAGTCTGAGCGGGTGTTCTCGTCATCAGGTTACTTTTGTAACCACTTGTGCCCAAAATTAAGCATTCAAACATTAGACACGTCAGTTTTACGATCTCATTATTTAAATTTGACTGAAGATTAAGAAAAACACAAATTATTTTCATATTTGAGAAATAAAACTATTTAAATAAAAAAAATTAGGCACTTGTGTTATTGTTAAAAGCTTATTAAAAATTAAAATGTGATTTTTTCTGAACATTTTTATTACATTGATAAATGGTCACCTCTAATCTCGACGAAAGCTTATTTTAATATCGAAAATATCGAGATTACAGTATTTGTAAAACTTAAATATCAAAAATACCGGTTTTGGTAAAAGGGACCGCGGTATTGAGACCCCTAATAGTAGCAAGTTGAATTAGCTAATAGCAATATATAAAACATTACCCTTAACCTCCCTCATTATTGCCTGAACCTCTTGTCAGAGTTGTGGGAGCGGCGATTCAAACCCACCACTCCCAGCTTACCCACCTGGACCCGAGGGCCAGGCTCCTGCCCCTCTCTACTACCTCTTTATACACCACTTTGCAACCCTTGTTTCATATCACCACCTCCATTACACCGATGAAAGAATGAGGAAAATGTTAAAAATTGATATAACCTACCTTTCGCAAGCCGTCCAGCATTTTGGGCAACTCAGACGGGTTGACCGGCTCCACGGCGATCTTAACAACACTTTGAGTATTGAACTTGAGTGGCCTGAAGATGTACAGCTCTTCATCAGAACCGTCCGCAGCATCCATGATGGTTGCAGTCTTCACGATGGGCTGGTCCACGCCTTCGATCAGTACCCAATTGCCAGCAGGGACACGATTCAACTCCACCTAATTATTTGTCATATATGTACAATAATGTAATATTTCAAATAAAAAATTAAATAAACTTTGCTGGTCAGAAGACATTAAGGAAGCTGTTTGGTTTGTGTACAAAATACAAAATACAGTGAATAATGCTGCACGTTCGGCACTGATCCTGTAATGTCCTTCAGGAGAGTCTCCGTTTCATCTGTATACACATCCTAAGGCTACACCGGTTAATCATAATTTATAAAATTACTGATTTATGGAAAAATTGGCGACAAACAGAATCAATGTTCAAATTGCAGTTAACAGGTTTTATAGCCGATAGTCACAAAAAAGCAGTTTGTGTCTCGGCTAAATACAGTAAAACCGCGATATAACGAAATCCAAGGGCCCAAAAAATAAAAATTCGTAATAACGAATTCCCACATATAACGAAATAAATAAAAAAATCCTACTACATGTTACGCGCCGTCGCAAAAAAATGTTGCGCGGCTTCAAAAAAGATCGCAAATTCTGCAAACAAAGGAGGAAGAAGGCCATAGGGAACTGAATACCTACATATTTTTAGTAGTGTTGTTATTAAAACAGATAAGCAAATGGATAATCAAAGGAATTAAATTAAGAACAGAACCTGGAATTGGAAAATATTTTTGTAAATTCCAGAATATTGCAAACACAAAACAATATTTTAATTGTGTTTAAATGTAGAGTCGCTTCAAACATAGTTTTGGGCATGAAACATAAAAAATAATTCAAAAATAAAAATTTGACAGTTGAATCGCGGCATTTTTATAAAATATATCGGGTTTCGTTATATCGCGGTTTTACTGTATAATGAGTGAAAAACTGTTAGCTGGATATTCTCAAATCTGCACTCCCAGAGGGAAAATCAAACTTCTAAGTCCACTCAGGCACGGCCGGCAATATGAGTTGATATGGCTAAGTGTACATCATACGCGACATGCAGCGTTTTTTATATCCAAAAATATTAATAAATAAATACTATATTATTATTTATGATTATATTTTCATAATAGGTTAAAAAATGTTTATTTCATATTTTGATAATGTTACCGTTAGAATTGGATAGCGTCTTTAGCAATGTAGAACCAAGATCTCACGACCTGAAGAAAATTGACTATAATGTATTACCTTATATCTGGCCTCGTAGATCCACAGTCTCCCGACAGTCATGATCCTGGAGTCCTCCTCATCCTGCTGCGAATAGTTCTCTCCCAAGATACGCACCCTCTGGCCCGCATACAGCGTGCCGGACATGACTCGCGCCAGCACCTGTAAAGTTCAACAGTACAATTGTTGTGAAAATTCATTACTATTTATACATGTACCTATATACCTTAGTCGGAGCTAGAGTTTATGGTAGAGTTGAGAATGAACAAATTAGGAATACATGCAGAGCTGACTGTATAACGGTGAGGAGAAGATGAAGGATGCCTGCGAAAGACTTTGCGGGACCAAGTAAACCAAATACTGGAAGATATTCCAGTTACAAGCCTACAGGTACAGGTAAGTGAGGCGAGATTTAACTCCGAGCCCACTAGGAACAAAAAAAGAGTGTGTGTTCGTATTTATTTAGAGGCTGACATAATGACTCCAGTAGGTGTCGCTAAGATAAATAATATTATTAATAACAGCACTTATGCTGACCTGCCAATGTTCCAACTGGATAAATTAAAATCTATTCTAAATACGGCAGCACGGATAAAATTTTTGAAAAACTCCATACAGTGGAACCCCGATTTTACATGCTCGGAATTCACGTTTTCACTCAATTTGCATGTTATTTCTGCAGTCTTGTGTCATTTTAGTACATTGCAAACCCTATGTTTGTATTTCCCGCAATTTACATCTAAAATTTATTCAAATTCATTCGGCCAGTTCGTTATTCGCCATAGAGCCAAGAGTGCGTGGTCGTTTGCTTTTCGTGTACACGCATTTTTCATTCTCATACCTACATAATTTGTACGTTTCGTTGTTTTATACAAGCTGGAATCAGCAAGATAATTGTGTAGAAGATAGTATAGACAACGTTGATGGCTGGGAAAGAATTTATGAATAACCCTTGCAGATTTGCTTAGACGTTGACTCCAACGCAATAACATCAGACGTAGTCGAAATTGATGAAATTGTGGACAGTCTCATAAATGAAAATTTGACAGAAGAAGAACCTTCCTACAAAGGACGATGCCATGAGGCATGTTGAAGGCCTCAAAGCATATTTAACTAGAATTAGCAATGCACCACCAGAAACCTTTAATTTAATTTATAATATTGAAAGAATCATTAAAAACAACAAATAAATATGCAGCAAAATATTGTTTGATTTTTTTCATTAAATAATCTGTTTTTTAATACCCCTCATTTATATATTTTTTTGTTGGTCCTTTCAAAAACTTAAAATCGGGGTTTAACTGTATGGAGTTTTTCGAAAATGACGCTATAAAAATTATCCAATGTTAATATGTTATATTATCTCGCTGGATTATTACGTCGCTGATCGTGTTGGAGCCATAGAGGGGTTAAGTGTCGGGACAGAATAATGTTATTCTATTTAATCTGCCTGCCACCATAGACAAACATTGTGAGGATAAATACATTTTAGCAAAGTAATTAGAATTATTATTGTTTATGAGACCTAACCTGAAAAAAAGTGCAGTCGTCATTGGGATACATCTTAGTGGAGTGGGCTATGAGGCGGCCATTTTGATCACAGGCCGCCATGTCTGAAAAGGCTCCGCTGTCGGGCGGACCCGTGTATGTGTGCGATATCTTGGCGCGCGCATTCTCCACCGGAGACTTGATGTGCTGCACGCACATGCTGACAAAGCCGCTGCAAAACATTGGTTAAATTATTCCAGTGCAATCACCTCCAAATGGTCGTTAATAGAATGTCTCATGAAAACATGATTAAGATAATTCAAATATGATAAAAAAGATTGTAATGCTGAGACAAACCTAAAATCGCCAAAGAATCTGCTGCAAACCAATCTCAGGAGTGGTCGGATATTTAGCTTGGACTCCTCTTTGCTCAGCTTTATGCCGAGCTCTTGTAAGACTCCAGTCAGAGTGCCGTCCACGTCACCGACCACCTGAAAATGATCCATATACGTATTATTTTCAAGTGCATAAGATATATTTTATCTGAATAGATATCAAATAGTAATATTTAAAAGTTTAACTTGTTAATGACACAATAATAAACAAACTTTTATCATTTTTAGTAGAATTATGAGTAGTGCCAATCAACCAATGGTCTTACAAATAAGTCATTTTAATTTAATATCAAAGCAGTCGACACCGATGTTAATACCTTTTGACAAACAAGTATCTTTCACATCAACCATAATGGAATTAAAAAAAACTGAAAACATACCTGAGCAAAGATCTTATACAGCGGCTCCAGTATAAACTCCACAAAGCTCCTCTGCGCCGAGCTGTGCGGTGACTTCTTGGAGAACTTCCTCGTTTTGGGGTTGAAGTAGACGTCGCCCCACAGTAAGCGGGCAAACTCCGCCGGGTTCATCTCGGTGGCTCCGCAGCTGTGACGGTATATCGTAGCGAAGGACTCCAGAGTGAAGCAGACGTCAAACTGCGACGAGGCGAAGCAAACATTGCCTGGATACAAGCAATTAGATGATATATATTTAGTAATAATTGTTATGTGGTGAAAGAGTTAGCATCTGTGCCCCAAGTGAAGGAATTAACAATATCAGTTCTATTACAGACATTGTTCTATATATCTAGACCAGAGTATTATTACTTGACAGCTCATCTACGTGTGTATTAGATTAGTTTATTTCTTGTCGTTATCTCCCTCTCTCACCATGACTGAAACCACGCCCCCACCTGATAATTGAATTATTTAATCAATGGATCAGTTAGCGTGCGTCCGTTCTGACAAATATACAGCAATATCGAAACCGAAAGGCGTTCAATCAATCAAAGTGGTTTATGCAAAGTTTAAAATTAAAATAACAAATAAGAAAAAGTTCACGGCAGTAACCAAATATTTTTTAATAGATAGATTATTCCTATATATATATCTTTGTAATCGATTTATCTAATTAATTTTAAATGTAAGTTTGCTTATTGAACTGATCAAACAGTAATACATACCTAAGAGTGGAGAGACGACGGGAGCAGTAGATCCGGAAGTAGCAGTGGCAGCCAGCAGGCCATTCACTTCGTCCACGATGTGCTTCAGCTTGTAATATGCATCTTGGGGGGGCAATTTCAGTTCCAAGATCAAACGGTCAATCTACAAAACAACATAGGCTTCATGATAGATGACGTAAGATGATATCATGGACTATTATTTTTATTTACATATCATTTTTTTTAGTGACCAGATTGTAGAATCATCCTTCGTTCCACTCGGAGTTTAACTACGGTAGAATAATAATTATTCTAAGCCGCGAAAAGACTGGGGTCGCAAGATGGAGACTATATTTACCTTATTGATGCAAAGAGTGACAGCGAGCTGTTCTTGTATAGCGTGAGCCAGCATGCGCTCTGTGTTCAGCATCACGCCCTCCGCTGCATCCACAAACAGCACCACACCTGTAAAAATTATTTTGTTGAAGGGTCATTGAACGCTCTGATCAACTTGTGAAACAGATAACTAAGTATTACATTTAGCAAACAAAATAAATATTATAAGTCTCTACCAGCATCATGTAGGTTTCGTCTAGTTTTTTACTTTTTCTCTAGGTCTAATATTATTAGAGTAACGCATTTTTAAAGAAGGTTGGTTTCACGATAATACATTGATTTAAAAACTCAGTAAACTATTGACATATGCAAATTGCGAAAGTGGTCATATTGCAATCAAAATTTGATTCGCCCAATACAAATTTCAGTTTAAAATAAAAGATTTAATCAAACAAAATATTTAAACTCACCGTCGACAAGCCGCATGGCCGCTGTAGCCTCGTCACTGAAGTTAACGTGCCCGGGTGTGTCCATCACATTCATGAGATGCGACTTGCCGCGCGTGTCCTGCAGCAGGAGAGTGACGGGCGTTGCTTTGACAGACACGCCGCGCTCGCGCTCCACCAGCAGCGTGTCACAGTAGCGCAGCCCGTGCTCCGAGTGCGCGAGCCCCGGATGCGTCTGGCGGACTAAACAGTCCACAAAGCTCGTCTTGCCTGTGTAAAAATTGAAAATGTTATGACTAGGTATTTGGGGCTAACTAATAAAGATAATAAGTAGAATCAAGCTTTGTAACTTAATTAAGGTAAATTCACTGTAAACTGTGAGTATTTATATTATTATACATTTACTTATTATGCCATTTCTGTCATCTTCTCACTCAAACCAGTAAATACATCTCACGACATATCTTCACACAATCACTCAACTTTGCACCCTTCGCACCAGTACTCGGCGGTCAATCAAGGCCCAATCATTTCAATTCAGCTTCACCGTTCTGCTAAAATTGCTGAGAAGATACATTTTGGTAATGGCTTCTCTGGCATTCGCAATATGTGTCCATATACATTAATATATCAAAGAAATATGTAATTTATATTTATTTCACTTAGATTAGTTTTGAACAGCTTTTATAATTGTATGAAATGCACACCTCTGCTATCTGAACTTTATTCTATTCAATATATCTGTTGGAAGCCTCAACAATCGACAAGCTTGCATGAGAAGATGTATGGATGTGTATGAGGAGAGAGTTGTGTCAGGATAGAAGAGTGTGGCACTTTATCCTCTCTATGCCTACGTAAGTATGTTAAGTTTATCAAAACTATATTGATAAACCAAAAAATATTTTTTAGCTTTACCATTATGCAAGTGTCCCAGCAGGGCAACGTTCCTCACGAGCTGAGCGCTGTCCATCATGTCAGCCAGGTACTCCATGCTGTAGCTGGTCTCCGGCAGCTGCTGCTCTCTGAGCTGAAACTTCTTCTTCTTCACGGGCTCCACAAGCGGCTGGTCCAACGCTTGGGTGTCCTCCTCCTGCACGATGGTCTCCACGTCGGGGCCGTACACCTCCACGGCTTGCGGGTAGTATCTAAGGATAATAAAGATACATAATGAGATCTTAGACTAAATATGTAAAAGAAATTAAAATCAAAAAGTGGCATCTTAGCTTATAATGCCATCTGCATGAGAATAGGGTAACTTAAATCCCTTGAAGTTGAATCTTAAAATAATCTTTTGGTCAATTGATTTTTGACAGCCGTAATATACACCAAGATAATCTTTTTTAATTCATTAGATATAAATTTTAATACAGTAAATAGTTATTACCGGGACCATCATCAAAATATCGAAATCATAAATCTTATGCACCTTTTATCTTCATGAAGGACGACAGCCATCGGTGCCGGTTCAGCCTCTCCTTCGGCATCATCGTCTTCGTCCATAGCATCATCATCGACGTCTCTCGGCTCCGACTGCCCATACACGCTCTGTTCATCATCGGAATCTGATTCTAGATCCGGTCCAATGTAATTGCCGAATTCATCATACAAGTCTCCATCCATTTTGGCTAAGTTACAGCAAGATGTAACCAAGAAAATGACAGGTTTCTGATTTTCGTACACCGGTGCTGTCAAATAAACGACGGCAATCGAAACATGTAAACATAACCTCAAAATATTTAAATTTAGTGATGCCAGTACTAAATAAATATAAGATTTCTTTACATATTATAACAAAAAGTTATCTTAAGTTATTTGCCGTATTGACTATTATCGTATGCACAATTTTTTTGCTCTCTCTTCTAAATTCAAGGTGGAGTACTTACCGAGCTATTTTAAAGTAAGTGCAGGAGTCATAGAAAAAACAGCTGGTCGCTGTGGCTCATTAGCCATCATTTGATAAAAATGGCGGCCCTAGCGAATGTGGTGAAATTTTCGGCTCAATTAGCAAACAGAAGGCCAGGAATTTTGTATAATGTGGTCAGAAATCGTAAGAAACGTTTACAACTATTTATTTTACTTGATGAATTTTGCATATGTGTTCAAAATCTTGTGTTTCACTCTCTAATTCGTTACGTCACTGCAAGTGATGACATTAGGTCTCGGGCAAATAAACACTTGGGTCTTTAGAATCCAAAATACTAGATAAATAGACACATACTTGTTAAAAATAATGGTGAGATATATAGATAATTTGTACAACGCGCGAAAGGCGGTCACAGTTAACATGTTTGCTATTTCTAAAAATTTAATATCACTGCAGACACATCTTATAATTTCTAGATCGATTCACCAGTTTATAAATTGTTTTCATTTTCGTTAAATATATATACAAATATTCTTGTTAATATTGTTATAGTAATTTATATAGCGTTTTATGTACATATTTTAGGTTATAGTGTGATTAGTTAAAGCAGGACCAGCCAGGAAAATTGTGGGGTTAGGTAGGTGGGCAGGATCTTTCATATCCATTCGAACATGATTAGCATAGTCAGTCCTGCTTCAGCTTGTGTTACCCAATATTGCTTGTTTGGAAGATATTTGTATAACAGTTAGTTTTATATAAGTATATATAGTAGGCACTAGTTATTGTAAACACATTGGAGATTTTCATATCTAGTAATTCTATTATCCAAAAATTGTATTGTACATAAAGGTTTAATATGTATCAATGTTTTTAACACTTGTACTTATGTAAACTGTTAATTTATCATAAATACATAAAACAAATACAATATCAAACATTTTATAATCATTTAATTTAAAAATCACTAATTTAATTTATTTACAGTCCATTAACTCGATTTTCAATATATAAATATCATTAAGATCTTCGAAAATAATGCACCAAATTGTAAAAAAAAAAAAACTAATCACATTTGGCGACAGCTAATGCGACTTTGGATAAGATAATGCGGTAAGTTTGACCAAGATCGGGGCAATACTAAACATACAATTGTAAAGGAAAGAAAGCGGCATCCAACGTCTGTAACTCACAAGGAATTAGGTATTTAAAAAGATTGGGTGATACTATTATTACTACACAAGTTGTTGATTATCCTGATTCTAATAATCAATAACCCGAGTCTAAAGTGACGACAAATATATGCACTTTTGATGTTTGATTCTATCCATTGAAAATAGGCACAATATAAGGCTGATTCTAATAACCAACGCGCTTACTATACATATGTATATTGAAGCAATATTTCTCATTTTTAGATTGGAACAAGGACTTCAAGCCTGGTCCATTCCCCACCACAGAGGAAGAGAAGAAAAAAGCTGCCGAGAAGTATAACCTGCATCCGGATGCGTACGAACCTTATCCGGACGATGGCCTGGGATACGGTGATTACCCCAAGCTGCCGTTGATATCTGGAGATGCCAAGGATCCCAACTACCCATGGGACTATCCGGCATTCAAGCGAAACTATAAGGAACCGGTAATTACATTATTAATATGAATTAATTTTGCATATTCCCACCTAAAGTTAAGCCTGAATAATTATTTTAAATACTTGTAATGACTTATTTAAATATTTTTTTAATGTACATTTTACGGTGCAATGTATTGCGCAATTCCATCCACCAAGTATATAACGAAAAGATGTTCTATTCCCGTTATATACAAAATGGTATTTTTTATGGGCAGGGCGGGAATAAAACAAATAAAAAATATAGCTTTTATTTTATTTACATCTAATGTTTAAATTGCGTCCTAGGACAGGCGCCCAGATAATATAATAATTACCTGCATTACACCAACACTAATTTCCCAATTTTTAAATTTCTGCCAATTGTGGTATTTTTTTAATTATATTTTTTAGTTATTAAAAATAATGCCTCCTCACTAGTATGATCCTGTGTTGAGGTGGGCTATCGTTTAAAGGTTGTTCAAGTTGTTTATTAATATTTCTAAGAATAATTGACGACTTATTTTTTTATCGTGCCCGTTGTTAGTGCCCTTTCTTGTTTCTTTTCTATTTGTAAAATGTCCGTTTGGAACAAAACATATTCACCTGGTTTTAAATTCATATAAAATTGGCACTCAAATCAATTGTATTGTGTCAATTTCTTTTCCAAGTTCTCTACACATAACAGAAGGACATTTCTGTAATATTATAAATGGAAATATTGAATGGTATGTTTTATAAAATTGATTAGCTATGCAATTGCACAGCTTAAAAAGGGTGTTTTAAATTCTTGCAGTGGACATAAATTATCATGAATAAATACTGACAGTGAGAAAAATCTTTTTTTTTTTTTTAAATATTATGCTTTATTTTATCACTATCATTTTCGGCCTGGTGGTAAGACGGCCACCTTGTCACGTAAGTGGTGGGGAATTTGAGTCTCGTTTGTGAGAGGGTTGGTCCTATTTTTTACTATCCAATATAGATAAAATAGAGTGACATGTTTGAAAATGATTATCTTTCAATAGCATATCAATTTTGAAATCACTGCTCTGGTAATAAAATTTGTTACAAATACTAAATTTTGTCAGTTGGATGTTTTTGAACCCCTCGTGTGGTCTTTATTTAAAAAAATAATAATTTGGAATTTATTCAAGCATTCAGCGAAATACATCAACACCAAATTAAATTAAAAAATAAATCCAAGATTTAAATTCCTCAATTTTTACACAATCCTATCTCAATAATTCTGCTTGTAGGTCCATGCTCTCGAGGAAATGATAAACGAAACTCGCTATGACATATCCAAGCGTCATCGCTTCTCCATGGCTAAGATGTGGGCAGCTTGCTTCGGAGTTCTCGCCTTTTGGGGAGGTCTGTTTATATGGCTCGAGCAGCCGCATTTGATGATGCAGCCGCCCGTGTTGGCCAAGCAGTATCCGGGAAATGGCACCCATTACCTGTTCCCGGAGACAGAGGGAAAGACATCATCGCATCATTGATGTAATAGTGCAAAGGAGATGTTGCGTTTATGCAACGCTGATGCCCCGGTTGGGATGATGCGTCTGTGCAACGATATTCTAAATGTTCTTGGGCTTGTTGGTGCTGGAGACCTAGATTATCAGTTTTTTTTTTTTTTTAATATTATCACAAAAGTATTGTTAAGTAGGATTGCTTTATGCTTTTTTTCATATTATTCCTGATCTCCAGACTAATTCTGCAAATGGACTCTAGGAATACGTGTTGGTGTTACGCTAATGTAATGTTACACCGGCGCATCGCAGATGTGAGCATCCGTGTTGCATAAATACAATATTTGAAATAGTTGCAGCTTTATTTCAGGTATCATGCTAGCATCGAGTATTGGTAAAGAAAGCAGTTTAAAAATTGTCTATTAATGGGTATCGCACTCAAATTGCTTATATTAGCATGGTACCATGGTAGCGCGATGCCCGGAATAAGGCTTCAGGCTCAAAAAGAGAATTGGGTTTCTCTGATTGTGCAAGATCTACTCAATAAAAATGCCTAACACAATCATTCACGTATTTTGCTGACTACTTTGAAATATTTTAATTATTAATAAAACACCCAAGAACGCTTTATGTATTTGGGATCTTAAAAAAGCAGCAAAATATTGATAATTTTGTTATAAATCATTTCTATTGTCTTTTTTTTCATGAGGCTCTACACACATTGAACTCTTAGTGAATATTTATTAGAATGTATTCATATTGTAAATAAATTATGTTACAAATAAAATTGTACAAACATATTTTCACATTTTTTATTAATTATTAACGACGGGCCTCGGCCGGCACTGCATCTAAAGGGCAAGCTCAGTGACTGCACTTTGTGTGCGTTACAATAATAAAAAAACGAAAAGTTACAACTCGACACATTCTCTTAAAAAACTTGTTCCGGATTCATGCATAGAACGATATGCCACAAAATACCGGACAATACAAAAGCAGCTAGCCATCATTAAAAACAATGTCCACGATAATATTCACGATTTCACTACATTCCTGATTTTATCACTTGTAAATACTGGTGAAATATTCTTCTTCGAGATCGTAAAGATCGGCGGCAATGTCGTCCCGCAGAGACATGAGCTTCTGGTCGCATTCCTGCTGCTTCGTTCGGAACAATTTGGAGTTTTGCGTGATGGCCTCGTTGACTGAGGGGAAATCGTTTAGGATCAAGTATTGTTTTATGTCCGACACCAATTTCATCAGCGATTCTCCCGCTCTTACTAGAAAAACAGAAATGATATAAGAGATAAAAATATAGAAATGCTTGTCCAATTCAAAAAAATTATAATCAATGTTTGCATTGAACTACTACACTTATGTACTACTATGTTAATTTTCGCTTTGCGGCTGATTTGGTTCCTGACCCGTCATATTACCAGGATACTACTATATACATTGATAATACTTTCAGAATAAAAGTATAAAAATGATTTAGAACATTTCAATCCTAATTTCATTTCTTGGTGTATTTAAAAAATATTCCATATAAGCGCAGGGAAAAATATTAAAGCGAGCGGCCATTTGGTTCTTTATCCGACGTAGGACCTGAAGGGTGCTTCGGTGTTAAATATTGTAATTATAATAATAGGTATTTTTAGTTGTAGTATTTTGCAAATGTTTGATACATATTTCAAGAGGCAGTATTTAAAAAAATACATTTTGAGGATACTAGTTGCAATATCGGCAATCTTCATATTGTATTTGAGAAAAGTGAAAAACTAGTATGAGTTTGAAAAACAATATATTTATTAATGCGCTTCTTATGAATGATTATCCCTATAATCCAAACAAGTTTCTATACTGGCAGGCATTTAAATTTCAGAGAAACAAAGACTACTATTGGTTGAATTCTAATATTAATGGCAGCAGGCAAAAATGACCGATTTTGCAATTTTAACACTGATTTTGAATGACCGATTTATATCGAAAAAAGATTAGTTTGGTTGTTCATAAATTAATACAGTGTGTAAAAACTATATGAGAAAACAAATTATGCTGACTGCAACTAGTACCCTCGTATGTTCTATCGAACGCAATACAAAAAAAAATTCTGTCACTTTTCTATTTGAAAAATGTAAAAGGTTATTATATATCCACCAAAGGAAATCAACACTTCACACCGTTCCTTTAGCAATATTATCTCATGGTCGAAGGCCATTTTATTTTACATAATATGATATTGGCAAGTGGGCTAATAGAATCTGCAGAATGTTACGTAAGAATACAACAAAATAAACTCACCAATATTAGCAGCTCTGACTTGCATTTCAAATGTGTCTTGTTCGATCTGCGTCATTCTATTCAGCTGGGATTCATTCTCGCCTTTAGCTAATTTTATTATTTCTAGAAAGTGCAAAAAGAAACAGTCAGAATAAAAACAATATTCTCGATAATATAACATATATTACTATAGTGATGAACTAAACCGCTATTGACTGCGATTGTGTAATTGGTAACTGCGGAGTTTCTACCGGGGATTGCTCGCCGAGTTACCAATCATCGGTGCAATCTAATATATTGGTATATTCACTGTATATTGGTTTCAGGCAGATCTGAGTCATGAATGCCACAATATTGTATATCTTCTCGGGCATCCAATGGTATATTAAACAACCATATAAAATAAATAAAAATATTATTACACACAATTTCTAAGTGAACTTCCCTGCAACAACACTGTATCATCCGAGATGACGGGTGATGCTCTGTCGATTTAGCAACATTTGTAAACACCGATATACAGTGTTATTGCAGGAGGGTTTCGTGTTTCAACTCTCCAAATTGATTTTATATTCTTTTACTTTAGTATATTACTTAGAACAGCAGTTCTTTAACTAAAGTAGCTTGCGCACACAGTTAACTATAAATATGATACAAATTTATTACAATAAACTCTCACAAATTAAATATCAATCGATATTCATACATGTTGACGACATTTTGCTTATATACATGGAAACAATTGTCAAACCTTAAGATATGTTATATTTAAATCTCTGTGATATTTTAAATTTATTAGTTTCTGTATTTTCATTGGATGAACAATAAGTTTGCTTTTCCAAGTAATTTGAATTCATGCCATTTTTTTGCAGACCCTCTACAATTCCCCAAAGTCAAAAACCCCCATCTAGAACTAACTTAATCCACCAAAAAGATACATGTTTTTTTTTACCAAAAATACATCAGTCAAAAAGTTCACTAAATTTCTTTCTAAAATTAATGTTTTTGTGGACAGTTGCAAAAAAGTAATTGGCCAAAATTTAATACATTTTTTGAAATATTTCACGGTTATAATTTTATACATAGTTGTTGACAGTATCTACACGTAATTTTTTTGAATATTGGATATTGAAATTAACCAAAAAAAAAAGAAAAGTAGATAAAAAAAATATATTTTAATTATCCGGTAAGTTTAAGATTGCTCCGCTGTTTATTTAAGTCGCAAGAGGACAAGTATTTACAGGCTCTGATTACTCAGCCGGTTTTATTTGATATATTTGAAGTTTATATTTACATACTCCATTTGAGCTTTTTGAAGTCATGTAGTGGACCTAATGAATACTTTTCATAGATGGTGATTACTAAAAATGACCCCACGTGTTTAATTATGTTTTAAAATGTCCATTGTTTACCTTCGAAGTTTTCCAACATACTTTTAACGTCATCTTTTAACCGCGCGGTGTACGATTTGAGTAAAGCTTCTTTCGATTGCGGGAGATTACGTTGCATTTTGGTATTTAATGAAATTAATCTCAATTACTATAACTTTGAACACAATATAATTTAAATTTTACACGAGCGCCAAAACAATTTCCACCAACAAACTACAACAGCACTGACACAATTGGACTATATCCATAGATAAGAGATAATATCCACTATATCTCTTATCTATGAATTGGACACAATCACAGACACTTTCCATAGACATTTTTAAAATTTCATAAAAGCTGAAAACTACGTGAAAAAATTTTTTTTTGAATTAAATATGGCGCCTACTTAAACACTTACTATGAATTCATCAGCCACATAGTTCTGTGATGAATTTGACAGATGAATTATAGGATACATTTTTGTGCAAAATGTCAAATTTGTTTACTGCCGAAATGGTGTAAATAAATCTCTTTTGCGAGAGCGTTTCGCCTAGAAAACTAGACATGGATACTGATGCTCTTGAATCATCATTAAACCAATATAAATTACAGGTAATTCATTAATTATTCTCGTAACTATTTCTACACCATTCTTTAATTGACTGCATAAAACAATCGAAGGTATGACGTTTGAAGATTTTTTGTAGTGTTATAGTTTGCGCTCCTGAAATAATTGTTAACTTACAGAAGTAAGATAACAATTTTACATATATTTTTCTATTACTTTTGTAATAGTGTTGATGTGGTGAGGTAATGTAATTAGTGAATGTTTGGAGCAAGTTGGTGAACACATCTTGTAGTAATAACGTTATAATGTAGAGATCCACGAGTTGTATGAAGTTGGTAGATGCGCTGATTAGGTCAACAAATAAAGTTTTGTGTACATTTAGAGTGAAATTACGTTGACAGGGCAATATCGTGGAGGACTTCACTAACATGAGAAAAATCAATTGGTGAGCAGCCATGACGGAAGCCATGACATACGCTGGGTTGTCACGAGCTTCTGATGAAAAATTTATAAAATATTCAGAACTCCGTTATAATGAATTTTTGTTAAAAGTAAACTGAAAATATACTCATATATATAAATGTTGTAATATAAAATAATATCTTAACTCATTGGTCTACCTCATGTCTGAACTTCTAATATTGTATAATTTTTTTTGGAACTGATTTAAGACTCTTATGGCCGGTTATTTAATCAGTGGTAAATTTTTACCATAGTAAAAAAACTACTGTAGTAAAAAAAATTGCAAAAGCGGGTTGTTTGATTGTTTGGTAAAAAATATTTACTTATTGAAAGTACATTTGAATTTAATGATATTTAAATTCAAATGTACTTTAAAATTAATTTGATAGCAAATTAATTTTACCCTATATCAGATGGTAAAAACCGTAAATCGTTATTTAAAAATGGCAAACTTCGCAGCTGTTTCAAAATTCATCTGTCGCAATGATTTTTCTAAAGTTGCAGTATACGACAATGGATCATTTAGTATTTATTTTATTAATGAGAGTTCGCCCGATAATGATCTTGGTGTTGAATTTATATTACCACACAGACCAAAGATTTCATCAGCCAATGTGACATATTTCGAATGCAGGGGTGAATAAAGCCATAGATAAAACGTAAAATTGTGTGTATTGCCAATGGTGAGTATTTCAAATAAATCAATTTCGGTACAATTCTCAAATGTTTGATGATTATTCGCCTTGCCACGCTATTAGGTGAAATTAACTTTGACAATAGTAAACTCGATGTTCAAATAATGCAAACGTTTTTTACTACGGGCGATGGTAAAAAGTTATGTAGTAAAAATGTTACTACTTCATTATCAACTGACGGCCTAGACAGCCGAAACGATTGTACATATTAGAAATATTAAATATGGAACCAAAAATATCATTTTTGATTTATTCTTTTCAGCTTTCACAAGTAAACGAAGCTCTGAAAATAACTCCCAAAGGACAAGAGTATAATTCTTTAACTAGTTTGAAATCAGACATACAGCAGCTCATAGACTTGACAACAGAAAGCGTTGAAGCTGTCAAAGGTAAACTGCGAAATGCTCTGGTAATTGAGAAGGAACCAGGTGAAACGCGTAATGGAAAAAGTAAAAGCAGTTTGGATGGGCAGAGCGGGAAGACTACCAAAGATAGCAATCCTCTGGACGATGAGTATGCCTTGTTCATGGTTAGTATTTTTTCCCTCGCAGAACCCATTTTATCATTCAACCATTTCTTGCGCTGAAGTAAGCGTCGTTTATTACGCACTGCGAGTGTTGTACTTCACAGAATTTGAATTATAAAAGTATGATAAAGTTCGTCAAGTGCATTTACTTGTTCATTTGTGTCACGGCGCTCATTGGTAACTCTGCATGTTGTGTCTTCTGCTAAAAAAAATATATATTTAAAGACTCGCATTATATTTGAATAAATATTCGTCCAAGATAATAATAATATTTAAGTGTAATGTAATTTATTTTTTATAAAATACATTTTTGTTGCGAAGTTGCAATTTCAGAACACAGTTCTGTGGTAAGTTTAACACAAATTAAATTATAATCAATTAGAAAGATATACATCGAAAGGATCAGATATCTCATAGAAACAAAGCTATTTTTTATTATATTTATTGGAAAATATATGGAAGTATGGGGTAATTACAGGGCTTACGACCTGTCTTCGGCTGGCTTAAGTGATCACTTTATATATATAACGTTCACCAATTCTCACCCCTCAATCACCACATTTATTAAATTTTTTAAAGTTATATGTATGTTAGTATGTGGACTCGCTTTGAGTACCACTAAACCATCACCATCTATGGACCAAATTTGATAATTCATTTTTCCTTTTTTTTAAATAGCATATATATCATCACTATGAGAATCTGTAATAACCTCTCTAATTACCCCATATTTCCATATATTTTCCTTTAAATATATTAAAAAATAGCTTTGTCTCTATGAGATATCTGATATTTGTTTATTAACAGTGTCTTTGTAGGTACAAATCCAGTAATTATGTGCTCTTGGACATATTCAAATATTGATAATTAACAATAGATTGTAAAAGGAGATAAGCATAGATAAAGAGTTATTTGAATTACAGAAAATATTTATGTATCAAAAAAAATATTTGGTTGCTACCGGAAATACATAGTTGAAATTTTGAAAATTTATCGAAAACACATTCATTTGGCGTAGCCAAAATGGTAGCACGTTTCCCTGGTGTTTGTTCTTTATAATCTATGGATTGTCGATCGCCGTGCGCATGTGTGTGAACATGACATATGTGGACATAATGGTTCCTACACAGTAAAAGAAGACATCCAGATATCTAAAGGAGCACCTCAGGTAGGTTGTATTCTTCCTGGTGTCTGGTTGGGTCTTGAGCCCCCCTGTTTCCTTTTCCTGTTCCTGTCCCTATTGCCTTCCATCTGTCCTACCACTCATTTTCCCTATTCTCGCACACGATCATCTTGGGTCGGCCGGAGGTTGCGTGCACATTTCTGTAGCTTTTGCTTTAATTTTTCAGTCAGAAATGGCAGAGTCTGGAGCTTACGACGATAAAGAGGAAAGTAGCACTGTTGACCAGGAAGAAGAAGAAGAAGAAGCAAATAAATTAAATGAAAGCACAGCTGACACAAATATTGAAGTAAGGAGTTTTATCAGAAGTTAATCTACACAAGAAATCACACAAAAGCATATTTTTTTATAGATAATACAAGATCATAGTTTTCTAAACCTAAAGCATAGATAAAGTCTAATGTACAGTAACCGACTACCATTGAAGTCATTTTACAAGTTGATCATATGGTCTATTTTGCCTCATACAGTAAAACCTCGTTTATTCGAAAATTGACATGATTCAAATTTTTTATTAACCTTTTGAATGCTACTCGCAGCCCTGACATTCCAAAACTCGCATGAAGCACATTTTTTTGAATACCCAAATGCGTATTAAATCATTAAAATAGAGGACTTACACATGATTTATCACCTCAGATAGAGATAAAAGGTTATGTAAAAACCCGTAGGGTGTTTATAAATGAATAAACATAAACTCCATACAAAAACATTCATAATGGTACAGCGATGCGGCCACTGTTCGAAACATTTGACAGATTATCAATGTTTTTAACGAAGTATGTTTTTATTTTCTCGGAGATGTCAGCACCGTCAAAGTATTAGGAATATTTTAGTGTTAGTTTAGTTAAAATATTGTATGAAATAGGCACACTATATGATCACGGACCAACGTCGCCGTATCAACTATTGATACAGCGCGTGGCTTATTGCCTGTGGCGCCTCCTTTGTGTGTCGCGTTACCTGCTGACGCGCTGCGCGTCTCGGTCTGCTCGTGTTTAACCTCCTTTATATGGTAATATAGGCCATTCACGCCATTACTTATTGATTATTTAAAAATGATACTTAGGAGGAGTTGTCATCACTGGAAGGTATGAAGTGCTCTACAATGTACAGCCATAAATGGGGCGGTGCACCGACTTTGCATAACGCCATGGTGTGCTCCGTCGTTAGGAACGAAGAAGACAACACCAACTTTTACGACATCAAGGTGAGTCGAAATCCGTTTGGTATTTTTCTGCAGTTAATAGAGACATCTGCCTCATAATATTACCCTATTGGCGTGTGAACAGGTCCGCGTGATGTTCACAAACCCTACCCACGTGGAGATGGTGCCCTGTCCGTACTACTTGGACGGAGACTGCAAGTTCTCTGATGACCAATGCAGGCGAGTACGATCATATTCTTATTTTAACATCAGTATAGTAATTATGTAATATTACCTCACGGCCGGCATGTGTCTGCACTAGGTGGACCACTTGTAACATGACATTCTGTTTTTGTGCTCCATTGTTAATTTAATTCTATAAAAACCATGGTCATTCTTGATCTTTTAAAAATGAAGTATTTTTAAATATCTTGCAATTGAAGAATCAGATGTTATTATTTAGAAATTTAGAGGTTAATTGAAAAATTACAAAAATAAAAGCCCTGTGCGTCGAACACGGCTCCCGTGTCCATACAAATGTCGCAGCCATGCGGCATCATCTGTTTAGGTTACGTCGCGGGCGTCAAGTGTTTTGGGGAGATTAAAAAATAAACTAGTACATATATGGTGACAAAATTGATAATACTTTTTTATTTTTAACAAAGTTATAGGGGTTCATAAATTTGCGAATTTACAGATACTCTGTATTACATGGGAGATTTTTACGCAGTGAATGTGTTAAAGAGATATATTCGATAAGTAACTTAAATGTGACAGATTTAAATGTTATGTTATTAAAACTTTGCGAAGGTTATGAAAGGTTGCACGCATTGTTTGCAGGTTCTCTCACGGGGAAGTGGTTCACCTATCATCGCTGAGTGAAGCTGTGGAGCCAAACTTCTCGTTGTTGAAGTCTGGCTGCAGGGTGCTCGCCAAACTACACCAGACCGACGAGGTTGTCACTTTTTCATGTCTAGATATTTTCCTAAGAATAGTTTAGATAATGGATTATGACATATTTCTCCGACTGGTCTCGCTTTTTTACATCTCGCATTTCTTCCAGCCGACGGGCAGTAAATCTTCGGAAAAGTATCTTGTCTGGCACAGGGCGATAGTGAAGAGTGTGGACAGTGCGGGCCACAGGTGCGAGATACAGCTGGAGCACGACAGCGGTATGAAGAACAAGGGAAAGAACTACCATTCAGTGGAATTTAGCCAAGTGTTTCCGCTGACAGGTAACATCACAGTGTAATGTACAGATTGCAAATATGAATGATAGAAATAAATCTATACCATGGTGACTACATATTTTATTTGATACTCTTAAATGTCAAATTTACGTTTTGACATTTTTTATAAATTCACATGTTCGAAAAGCCACAACACTTTCGAATATGTTCTTTCACATCCTGGTAGGTAGGTAGGTAAAGAAGTCCTTTGTAAATTCGGTACCTACACGGTACCTACTTTAGAATTTGAATTAAAAAAATAATACGAACCTATGCAAAGTCAAAAATATATCAGTAGAAAAATGGAAAGAACAAATTGTTCGAAAAAAACTGAACCGGAACTTGAATCTGGAATCTTTCTGTCACTGGTTGACTGGTCTATGTTAGCCATTGAAATCTCTGCCATATTTGATGTAATGAGGGACTCGTTTATAGTTTTTTCCTACCTGTTGTCTATGTCACAATCATTTTTGTCTTCATTTTCCTTTTACCAGCTCCAGGCCTCACTTTCATACACATCATTAGTTTATTCTTCAAAGTGTCATTCATTTTATTCCTTGCGGTCAACATCTCTTTTCGATGCCCTTCTGTTCTTTTCAAACGCTTGATCTAAACATTCATCTCTCACTAACTTTCCATTGCATTGTTTCGTTGCAGAAGTAGGCAGAGGATATAATGCGGAAGGATTTGATAACCATCCATCATTCACATGTTTGTTTGATAATGATAATCATGTGAAAGTATTGTGTGTATGAAGCCAGAGCAGATTGAAGAAGAGAAAACTACTTACAGTTGACACGAGCTTATTGTTGATTGAATACAGTTATAATTTAGACATATGCAAATGAAAAGTCTACTCCGAAGAGCGTCTGTTGGAGATCTTAACTGGAAGACAGCAACGAAAGGAGTGACGCTCAGGAACCGGCCTCTTGAACGGCTGCGGGCGCATGTTATTGGCACATACAATCATCGGTGCCGGGCATGTTTTTGTGGATGTCAGAAGCTCTGTTTTACGCCCTGGTATCTGCAAGGTGCATTCAGGGGCCGTCGACAGTGACAATGATTGTGGGTGCTTAAATATTCATGGCATTTTGTCTTATATTCATCATGACATCAATTCTCTTGCATACACGGTACATCCTACTCAATAGAAATCTAAATGACTTCTGGATGAAGGCCTTCCCACTTTTCTCTGTCCATTGTCGATGATATTACAGTAGATGATTGCACTTGTCCTTCGAGCGATGCGACCTGCTAATTTTTTGGCATATTTTATCATGTAGACTGCCACATCTTTTTTTCCCGTCTCTTCTTCATACATCTTGCCGTCCCCCTTTGCCGGATCTCTCTTTTGTTGAGAGTCAATGTTCCGTGATCGCTGGAAGTGTGTGTGGATTGAATGATGCCGTGACAAACATAAATGTAGATTTCATCTTGCGTGATATTTTTGTTTATTTAAAAAGTACGTAATATCAATTGAATCATTTTAATAGTAATGCCAGATTAGAAAATGTATTGTTTCATTGAAAAGAATCATAGCCTATTGAAACATTCCTGGCCCAATATGTATATTACACTTCCACGTGTCAGTTTTTAAGTTTTCCTCTAACTAAATTTGTTTTATTTAAACATTATGTTTTAAGTATTTAATGAATTAATTAATTTTATTTTACTATCTGCATTTGATTTTTATTTATTTGTTTCATGGAAGTTAACATTTATTTTTTAGCTTCTCACTTTTATATCTTCTTTTTTACTCTAAATCATTCTGCTCTACTTTATTCTGTCTTGGACTGCATCCTTGGTCACGTTTAAATTTTTAGATCGTGACTGACTTAAGCTCCATGTTGCTCGTGGTCAAGATGTTTTTGTTTTTCTGAAATCATTCGCACGGGTTTTTTGGCACCACACCGATGATTACACCTTTTAATTATTGGCACGTGTCTTATCATATCAATTATATGGCGCCTCCTCGGCGAGTAATTCTGTGCAATACAAGACCCCATTATGTATTATTAAATGAATGAATTAATAAAATTAATTTTGCTTCACACGTCGCTCAAGTATTCATTTTTATCTTTCCCATCAGACAACAGTCCAGATTCAGACACAGATACCGAGTCTTCCTTGAGCGATTCTCCCGGTTCTGAAGAAGTTATTGCCGGGCCTTCGAAAGCGACCACCAGCCTGGTGGAGCACAGCCTCCTGCAGGATCCCGGCTCGGTCAGACTGGGCGATTGGGAGAAGCATACTAAAGTAAGAAATTTGTTTGACTTAATGTTTATTTTAATTATTCGTTATCTATTTATTTAATTGCACTTCTTTAATATCCATCGTATAAATATTTTCAGGGGATCGGTTCTAAATTGATGGAGCGTATGGGGTACGTCCAGGGGACCGGGTTGGGCCCCAGCGGAGAGGGCAGGCTCCAGCCCGTCCCCTGCAGACCCTCGCTGCCCGGGCGCTCTCTGGACCACTGTATGGCTCTCAAGGAACACTCGGAGCTCGAAGATCCACTCAAGGTGAGACTTACTCGGCTCAAGTAAGATGTAGGCTCCATATGAGACCCAAACCCTTTCTGTCATAACAATCATTTTACCCTTATCATCGATTCTATCAGGAACATTGTTGGCAATGGAACTGTTTTGAGAGTTATATAACTCCCGTGTCGGTTCCACTCATCAAATAAAACCCGAGACTTTCATAATATGATAGAAGAGAATTATTGAAATTCTATAATTAAATCTTTCAGCATCCTCTAGTTTATTGTCATTCAAAACTATTTACATTGTACATATAAAAGATAGCATGAAACAGTATAAACATATGTTCATAAAAATAAATATACAAATGGTATGAAGAAAGATATTATTACAATATATAAATAAACAATTAATAGCAGTGTGGTCATAATAAATATATATATAGATTTTTTTAATACTATAGATTACAAGTACATATGTATGCAGTGCTAGGTGGCTGACTAACGTGGTTTAGGTGTTAATAAATATCTGATGATGAAAAGATATTGTACATATATAATACCTTATTATTTGGGCAGACATAGATATTGTTTGAATAGAGTACCCTCTCAAATGGGATGTGTTTTAGATGTTTATTAGATTTTGAATAAATTGTATGATGTGATGATGTTCATGAAGGAGTGTTGATCGGGTTGTTGTGTTGTGTTGGATGGGGACCCATTTCTCCCAGCGCTCCACACGTGTTCCTTTGAGGATGATCGCGGAGTGTGAGGAATATGTGTGATGACAGACTAGAGCAGGTTATTTATTTATTATTTATACACGGCCTATTCAGGCATTCATTAACATAAATTGTAATAATATAATAGAAAATTTCATCGGAAGTGCAATAAGCAAAGAAAAAAATTACATTATGTCAGCATGTCCTTTCACAATCAAAATTAAAAATAAATACAAAATGTGAAGTAAAGCAATGTGTTTGTCACCATTGAGTTGAGACACAAAAAATTGTAATATTGTAGTCCTATAAAGGGTTAAATTTACAGCAAAAATGTCGACTATCTGCATAGTCTGCATTCAATGCATTCTGGGTACTGCGGAGTTAGCTAGTGCATGAATTATGTCTCGATGACCTCAATGGTGCATGAAAGTCAAGCTTCTACAGTCTGATAAATCTTTTGCAATTTTACCGTAATTCAAAACATTAAATTTTATTTATTTTATTTGATTTATTTCTTAGTTATTCAAAAACATTATCATAGTATCATATCATATTTACATATTTATACACATTTAAATACATTGCCCAACTAGGCAAGCCTGTTTTAGGGCAAGTTGATAAACTAATATATATATATAATACCAATAATGTAAGCAGATATAAGGTGGATGGACATATACAAGATCAAAACGCACAAAAGTAGTTATACAAATTATTTAATTATATAAAAGAGTTGACTCTCTGTATCTGCTCTTCCTAATTGCAACAACCAATTTGAAATATTCCTTTTAAAAGTCCTAATATCAGTTAAATTTCTAATTTTATTTTCAATTTGATTATATATTCTGGGAGCTTGAAAAGTAAATAATCTTTGACCAGAACTATTTTAAGCTTGTTTCCTCTTGTGGGATAATATCTTTCAGTCCTCACAGATGGAGCGCTTATTTTCCTATGAAAGCTAGTTAATATATTCTGCACATATAATTGTCTTATATCCAAAACCTGAAATTCCCTAAAAAGTGGCTCTGGAGGATAGGAAAAGTCACGGCGGTGTATTACTCTGAGTATAGCGCCTTCTGAGCAATGTTTACTTGATATATATGTACATCAGATGCACTCCCTCAATTATTATAATGATTTATTTCTTTTTCTATTTAACCCAGGTGGAAAAGAAACTGCGCCGCTTGCAAAAGAAACAGGAGGAGCGCGAGCAGAAAGCTTACGAACGAGCAAAGGAAAGAGAACAACACAATGTATTCAACGTTCTAAATGACGTTTTTTCCACTCAGAACTCATCAAATCGAAACGGCGACGCCGACAGTTCATCCCCATTCCCCAGTAAAAAGATGAAGGCTGACAAATTGACAGATGTGAAATCGTCGACTTGTAAAAATCTAAAAATAGAAGAGTTCAACATCTCGGAAGATATCAAGAGGTTGAACAAGGACATCTTGAAACTCAAGAGTTCTCTGACCAGGAACACGCAGGGGACCAACTTGCACAGGAGTCTGTCGCTGCAGTTGGCCTCGAAGTCCCGAGAAGTGGAGGAGTTGAAGACGAGGCAGACCAGCGTGACGAACGAACAAAGCGTTAGAAAAGATAAGAAGAAAATGACTGTATTTTGAATAATAAATAAATCATATTTAATTTATGAAATTTTCTAGTTTTATTTACGTGTCTTATTGCGCTGCATGTTCACAGGTGAGACTTGTCTCGTACAGTTGCAGATAGTTGACACTCGCTGCCTTTTGTATTTTGTGTACATAGAATGACAAACAGGTATTTTTTTAAATGTTTTATTACATTTATTTCTTTTTAACATTGTATGTATTTTAATATAGTACGATGTACATATTACAGTTGCTATATTGTAATATAAAATATTACAAATTCTATTAATGATTAAATAATGAAAGCCTTTGAAACAAAATTCATTGGCCAGAGGACTGTTAGAAGATCCAAGCTGCGGTGGTTGGACTGCGTTACGCAGGATGCACACGCAATCGGCATCATGAACTGTTATTTGAGGAGGCCAGGGTCCACATTGGGTTGTAGCATCATTGATGATGATGTTTATTGATTTTACGAGGTGAAGAGGTTTGCTTAAGTTAGGAGTGCACCAGAATATGAGAAATGAAATATACTTATATAAAATAAATCAATGTAAGTACTTTGGTGAATCCTCACAGCCTACATCTTCAGGAGAATATAGAGGATTTGTATAAATACTGATTTAAAATTATTTAAAAGTATTACTTATTACTAAAAGCATTATTATTTGTCACGTAAATCATGCGAGAGAGGAAGGTTTAAATAGAAAAAAACGACAATAAAATTGATTTTATCACATTCAATACAAGTTTTAAACATAACTCGTGTTGGGAGTATTTTTCATATTGGTATATGGAATGAAATAAAAATGTGTTTGAATTAATCAATTGAAAATTAAATCATTTATTGGGTACCTAATTCATATATATGAATATGTTTTGAAATCAGACAAAGTACCTACGTATTATTTAGATGATCACTTAAATCAATGTTCTAAATTTAAATTTATTATTTTGTTTAATATTATCGACTTAAAATGCAACAGTGTTATATATAAACGAATTATTTAATTGCGACGTACATAAGAATAACGTACTTAAAATGTTTACTTTGCTCAAGGAAACGTTGTTTTCCCTTAAAATCAGTAAAAATACATCTAAACACGTTGTGAATGAGTTCAATATTAATTCATGCCGTGGGTAAAATATGCGTGAAAACAGCGCGGATCGAGCGACGTATTAAAAGTTCGATAGGAAATTCAAATTATCGTATTTTATAAGACTGAAAATATATTATTTAAAAACTGATTATAGTGTTTTTGATATAAAACTTAGTTTTAAATAGTAGCTGAAGCCTTAAAGCATGTAAGTAAATAGAATATATTATTTAAAAACGTATGTTTTCACTAAAACAAAGTATTTTTAAAACGTCGAAAATTGGTAATATGTCCTATTTATAACACTATTAATTTTTAACATTTTGTTATCTCGTGGGAACTCATGACCAGTGGCGTTCCTAAATAAAGTGCCGCTCTTAAGTAAATTTTTAGGATGCCGCCCCTACTATTTTTAATTTACCCCTTTAATGTTTGGAACAAGTAGATGAGTTTGTGTATTTGGGAAGTATGTTTGATAGAAACGGAAAGGCTGAGAAAGATATCGAAAAAAGGCTGACTGCAGGGAATAAAGTGAACGTCGCATTGAATGGAATTATATCTAATGGGAATTTATCAACTGTGGCAAGACTGACGGTACACAATGGAGTCCTGGTACCGACACTGATGCATAGAAGTGAGACCTGGAGCTGTCAGAAGAGGAACTAATGCAGTGAAAATGAGATCACTTAGGGGTATATGTAGCAAATCTATTTATGACAGAGTAAAAAATGAAGAAATAAGAAAATAATGTAAAGCTGATATTAGTAAAGTGAGTAAGATTAAGAAAGGATCACTTAGGTGGTTTGGTCATATGGAACCGATGAATGAAGAGAGACAATATATAACGATACATGATGCAAGTGTTGATGGTAACAGAAATAGAGGACGTCTGCGAAAGACTTGGCACGACCAGGTAGACAAGATAATGGAGGATGATTTGGTTGTAAGGTTCAACAATCGGCGAGCTTGTATGAGAAGAGTAAAGACACAGTAATGTGGCGCTCTATCCTCTCTGCCCACCCCCGCGGAGAAACGGCGTGATGGTAAGTTAATTAGTTAGTTTTATTTCTTTAAATGTATTGTTAAAGTTTATGCTGCCTTCTGAAATTTTATTGTTTTATGACCCTCCCGGGCAAAAAATCCAACGTTGCCGCTTTTTGTCAATTTTTTACCACGAATTTGTGTGGGCACTTTCATATGTTCTTCATCGCTGGCTGAGGTGGAAAGGTTTTTGCGACGAATATATTCGGCGCTGGACCAACAACGGGTTATTTTCTTTTTGTATACATTACAATACGAAAATAACTGTCAGTTATCTAATATTTCTTGCTATGGATAACTATACAGCTCTGTTATTATTCCTCGTGTCAACTGCTGCAGCAGCATTTTGTTGTTGGCTAATGAAAAGAAATGCAACAATTGTCAGTGCTGAAAAATAAAGCTTTGAGAATAATACTCAGAAAAAATGGATATACTCGATATATATATGTAGCGACCATAGTTCAAATCTACCGCTATCTCAGTCGGCATCGACGCTAGCGACAGCGCTGCCGGCTGCTGCCACAGTTCTGGCTCAATTCACCGCCAGACAGTCTCTCCAGTTTCAGCGTTTCACAATGGCGGTCTTGCCGGCTCGCCTTTGCCGAGCAAGACTGCCAATTCATTTCATTTCATAATTTCCTACATCTTCATTCACTGTATTCATTTCTATATATCTTCATTGTTTTTATTCATTGTCACAATAAACCTCAACACACGCGCCAATCACATGTATATCATTTAACCACCGTCCTAACCCCCAAATATATAATAACCTTCAAGCAGAAAATATATTTCAATTTAATGGTATTTATTTACAAAATCCTCACTGAGAAAACGTCGGCAGAATTTATACGAAAAATGGATGCAAATCAACATGAGCACGAGCATCATACAAGCGGAAAAGATAGACTGAGACTGCTGGTCAGGAAGAAGGCTAAACCTCAGATGTACAGTGCGATGAAGATCTTTAATGAAATACCAGAATGGAGGAGAAACTACATAGATTCATAATGAAACTAAGCAAATATGTGAAAGATAAGTTCGTAAGTACGCACTATACTAAGAATTAATAAATTAATAAATAAAATATGTTTGGGCCCCGACGTACTGCATTGGCATTGTTACGCCACTGCGCGTACATACAATTGCGTAATTATCGCGGAACAGGAGCGTTTATTTATTTTGTCTTCAAGAATGGATGTTAAAATAGATGCCGCGAAAAGATTTGGATAAAAATATGTTAAACTTGGCAGACCGTCGAACGTATATTCTGGAAAGACTCCTCGTTCTCACAAGAGACAGACAGGGGCGGCCAACTGTGAATAATTAACTGAGATGTCTAAAAATATGATATTTGATGACATTTCCAATTTTGTTAATAACTATTAGAAATCGATCGGCTATAAAGATCGCTTCGTGGCTAATGCTATTAACGTAAAAAAATAGTTATTATTTAAACACGTAAAGTGCCTTCACTTTTGACTGTGGCGTCTGACGTGACGCCAAGTGCCTCCGATAAACTGTAGCAACGGAATTAAGTGGAACTATGTTAATACACAATAGCGCGAATTAAAATCTTGAAGGACCAGACAAAGTTTTAATCTGTTTAGCTCCGAAACAGTACAACACACTTAACACTAACTGGAAATCGTTCATTTCCAATAAGATTACGCAAATATGGACTCAATTGGGTAAAGATCACAATACAATACCTATACCAATAATTTACTTTACTTTTACAACATATTCACTACTTTTTTTTTATATCTCTGTCGAATCTTTTCTTTCTAATTTTAATTAAATAACACCACAGCGGCACGAAAAAAATTGGCTTCTTTAACACAGGCGGTAGTCTAGCAAAGTAACCAAGACAATGGTATATGCAACCTACTGCATCCCACACACTAATAAGTGTATAATACTCTTATACGTATGGTCACTTCTATAAATATAAAATTATTGAATACCTATTGTAACAGATAAGAACGTTGTCACGGGAATTTAGTATCTTTGTAGACATCAATGAGGAAGAAATATGCTTGCCAGTAAGTAAAAAATCTACGTATAAGACATACGATTCCGTTAGATTTGATAGAATTATTAATTAACACACTATTTTGGTATTTTTTTCTTACTGGATATGAAATATTGCTCATTATTGTGCTATGAAAATAGTATTGATTTAGTGGTCTCCTGGAACGAGGCTTGAACGCCATATCACTACATCACAAGGTGTCTTAACCGATACGGGAAAATATTTTCATATATGCAGTAATTGTGAGAACTGTCACTTGTCGTGTGTCTGTCGTGAGAGTGTGAGAGTGATTGGGGGAGGCGAGCTCGATATGGCGCCGCATTAGCGGAGAGCGCATCTCTCACATCTCAGCTCCTTCCAATTATAATGAGTGTATACATTACATTAACCGCTGTACTTACGCGTCTGAACAAACTGATAATCGTTACCCGGAAGATCGAGTCTATCTTGCCAATGATTCGCATACGGGGATTGAACGTGTCATTGTAAACTTGCGGTGAAGCGAAATTTATCACACTGACGTTTATCGCAATAATGTATTCTCACAAAATTGTTACAGCGTGTTCAAAAATCAAGCGAACACTTCTTATTTTTGATAACAGGGGTCAGTTCGACGACAATTGATATCGAGAAGGTCACGGCGCCCGCGGGCGTAGTAAATTCCAACATCGCTTTCATGAGTCAGGAACTCGGAGAATTTCAACAAATATTTACAAATAATTCACAATGGCTCATTTTTATTTCATCATGACTACTACTGCTGCACCGTATCAATACTTTTACACACACTGACGCAACATCGATATATTTACAAAAAGGACCAACTAAATTATTCAAGATATATATTTATGCAGTATATTAATTTAAAAATGAGTATATAAATGTAAATAGGTAAAAATATGGCGCATGCAAAACATCTCATAGGTTGATAGACGCGCGAATAAGTCGAGAAAACTAATAACAACGTACGTAAGTACCGTTGGTTTCTTTCATCTGTTGACTCACCGCACGTAACGTTAGAGACATTCACGTAGTGTGGCCATCTTGTAGTGAGCGGTTGATATGTTCAAGACAATATGTCAGCCCGCCGATTGTGGGTCCTTGGTGGCAAGCGTTTTGATGATGATGATGAACTCAAAGACTGAGTACATACATGGTTTGCATCACAGGCGGCGTCGTTCTATGACAAAGGTATACAAAAATTGACGCTCCGTTATGACAAGTGGCGACTATGTTGTGAAGTAGTTTAAGGTGTGTGGCGTCCGAAGAAAAAAAATTGTCTCTTATATGTATATGTATTATTAAAAATTGTATTGTATTTTTTTTTAATGTTATGTGTTTAACAAATCAATTAATAAAATTTTACAAATATAAATATTAAACAAAACTTAGATTGAAAAAATACGTGAAAAATGATTTAATGACGGCAATAAATTGTATAAATGTTTCCAAATATAATAAAATGGATTAATTAATTTAATTCTGGCATCTCCTATCGGAATTTACTCAAAGGTATTTGGGATTCTCCATAATATAAAGCGGATTGCTTTATGAATATTGCTGGGTGGAATAATAGATGTATCAATTTGGTTATTTAAATTTAGAATTAAAAATACCACAGAACCACATTCTGAAATTGCAACACGACAACAAAACTGTGTTGTCATTAAAAATAATAATTTTATTTGACAGGAATGTAAAAAATAATTCAAAATTCAAAATGTAACGTCAAACACTTTTGTTTTAGAAGTGTCATAAAAAGTCGGCGTCAGGCGTCGCTAAAATTTTGTTGAAAAGAAAATGGAACGATGTTTTAGATAATTTAAATTAATTGTGTAATTAGGATATTATTATTAATGACTTGGAACATGTTCCGTTGACGTTGTTCCTCGTGTCATGACGAGATTACGCGCCGGTTCGACATGTCCGCGTCGTCTCCCGCCGGTGAAAGAAGTATTAAAATTCCGGGCGAACTTACCGTTGCATTCAATTTTTCTCGGCGCGTTCAACACAATGCTGTGTAAATCGGTTAGTAGTTTTTGCGCATTCGCGGGGAGAATGCAGTCGGTAAAAATGTACTCGACGAAGGTCGGCATCCTGGGCGTGCCGTTCGCCAAGGGGCAGAAGAAGCCAGGGGTCGACCTGGCGCCCTCCAGGCTCAGGGAAGCCGGGCTTCTGAAGAAGCTGCAGGAAATTAGTGAGTGTTGTTTTATTTTGTTTATTGCGTGCGTCTGTACATTTGCAAAACCGGTGTTACGACGTTAGTGTCACATTTTCACCAACTGGATCCAAGTCCACGTTAATTAAACACTATAAACTAAATACCATTTAATGTATTGATTAAATACATCAACCTAAACACTTTTTAATAACCAAAATCATGTTTCAAAGTTTTGTGTTTGCTTCTACTTAATTTTTTCCGCGCAGTCAGTTTAAAATGCAAAATACTAGTGCAGCAGACGGGACACCGAATGAAATGTTTACTTTTGCGCCGACATTCCGTAATGTGACCATGTCTGCCAAAAATACTAGAAACTAAAACATTATAATGGAATTTTTTTTTAAAGTTTATTTTTTACTTTATTTTACAAATAGTGCAGAAAGTCGTTCTCGATACAATTAGTTATTCCCACAGTTATGTATGAACATCCGCGCACGTGTATAGTTTACTGGGAAGGAAGGAAGGAAGGAATGAAAAATGATTTTTAATATATGTTTTTGACATTTTTTATTATTATTTATTTATTCGTGTGCATATAATTACAATATATGTATAATATTTAAAAAAAAATATAAAATCTATGTCTGTCGTATTAGGTGAACGCTTTGCCTAGATAGATTCTAGGTATATAGTTTTTATTAAAATTCCAATATTTAGTGTCTTTATCTGCCTACCGGTACGTGAAAGGACATATTTTAATTTTCGAACGTGTGAATTTCTCAAATGGGTCAAAAAAAAGTTTAAAGTTTACGGTATTAGGTACTGAATAAAACATGCCGTCACCAGAATTGCTCTGACAGTTATGACGTAGGGCCACTGTGTTTTATGTTTTGAAATATACATTAATTTTAATTAGAACATCATAATGATTTGTTTGTCAATTTATCAATATGTGTAATCGAGGGTTTGCTTAATAGCTATGAATCGTTGTATACAGATGGCCTGCAGGTGAAGGACTTTGGCGACGTGGAGTTCCAGTGCCCGGCCCCGGGGGACAGCGGGGTGGAGAACATGCACCAGCTGGCCCAGGTGTCGGCCTGCACCAAGGAAGTGTCCTCCAAGGTCCACTCCATCCTCGAGGAGGGCAGGGTGTGCCTCACGCTGGGCGGGGACCACTCCATCGGAATAGGTAAGAACCGAGAACTGATGCGTACGGACGACATTTTTGTCTCTGATGCTATCGTGGAGACGATTTTTCGCTTTCGTGGCCTGTCACGTGGGTATACACCACACACCGTTGAATGAAATAAAGTGTACATATAGAAGAGGGGTTTGGAATATTAGTTGCGGTACGATAGGCATTCTACGTACATTCTTCATGGAAACATAAATCTGATAGATTATGACACATTTATGCAACAGTAAAAGTATTTACACTTCAAAAATTAAATCTTCGCGTAAACAAGATGTATTTCTTCGCAAATTATATTGTCAGCGTTTAAATTTTCGTTCAAAACGAGTCATATTTTTAAAAAAAAGTCTTGGAGCTATTTGATTGCGTAAGTGGTACCAAAATGATCACGTGGGCGACACTAAAATGAAAATATTGAAACGATGAATTTGCGTTAGTTCGTGTCTATATATTTGGTAGTCTGTGGTACACATCTTGCGCCTATCTTTACACTTGTTGTACGTCAAACGTCAATTGTCAGCCTATTGACCATTTCCACGCCCTTTGTCAATGGGTAAGAGAGGATCTTTAGAGATATGAATTGATTGATTGTATGTATGTACATATATTTTTTATTTAGTTGTAAAAATTACAATATTAACAACACTAACATAAAAAAAAAGATGAAAATTGATCAGATATTAAACTTAGATACTACATATCGTACTTAACCCTTCCCAAACCATGCAGTAACACAGGTCTACCATCGTAATAAAACTTGTAATATTTCGGTAAATACACGCAACATAAAATTCATATTTTAGATAATTCTAAAAAAAAATATTAGCGATTAAGAATGACTAGTGAAAAACCAATTATGAAAAGGGAATCGTACAGAAACAATTATTTTTTCCATTCAATCCGTTGTAGAATTTAATACGTTGGTAAAAATACAATTTGTGATATGAAAGACAGAGATCAGAAGTTTAAGATCCCTCAATATTATATTTTATATTTTTATTCACGTATGATGGCAATAATCGATATATAATTTTATATATCAATACTGGTTTAGTAGTCGGAAGGCGGGCCAGGGGAAAGCTGATCGCTTCAGCCGGCTCCTCGAACCGGTCGCGTTGCGATGTATTGTCGTCTTGTAGATTTTCGGGCGGCACTAGGCGGCGAGGAATGGCTGCAAAGTGCTTCGGTAAACTGACATGTCAGATCGCTCGGATGATTTTGGACATATTGAACGGTTGAATGAGGTGTGGATGGTACGATAGATATGTAGCGATCATAATTCAAATCTACCGCCATCTCAGTCGGCATCGACACTAGCGACAGCGCTGCCGGCTGCTGCCACAAGTCTGGCTCAATTCACACCCATACAGTGTCTCCAGTTTCAGCGTTTAACAATGGCGGTCTTGCCGGCGGCTCGCGCTTGCCGAGCAAGACCGCCAATTCATTTCATTTCATAATTTCCTACATCTTCATTCACTGTATTCATTTCTATCTGTCTTCATTGTTTTTTATCATTTGTCACAATAAACCTCAACGCGCGCCAATCACACGTATTTCATTTAACCACCGTCCTAACCCCCAAAGATATATGACGCAAGTGTTGATGGCACCGGAAATAGAGGACGTACGCGGAAGACTTGGCAAGACCGGGTAAATCAGACGGATCATCTTGTTGGAAGTCTCGATAATCGATAAGCTCGCGTGACACGATGTATGAATGTGGATGATGCGAGAATTGTGTATGAGAACAGAAAAGTCAGGCGCTCTATCCTCTTTGCCTACCCCCTCGGGGAAACGGCGTGATGGTAAATTAGTTAGTTTTCGTCAGTTGAGTGAATGTGAATCCGAATAAATGCTATTGTCTCTTTCTACCAATTTCAAGCCGATCTCTGCGATTATCACCAGATATATCTCATCGTGCACGGGCCACCGCCATTTGCTTCGCGCTTCACTTCATGCGTATTGCAAATCAAACGTCATATGTTGGCCCATTAATCATCGATGTCCCGTTTGTCCTCTAGGCGAATTTGTACAGTTGTAGGCGTCTCTGTTTCTGGGTGACGTCTGTGGGCACATGTGTTTCGATGTTTAATCGAATGCCGCGTACACAAGTCCTACCAATCTTGAGCTGTGATCTCTGAATTTATCTCCAAATCAAAAACTCTACGTTTTTAAATAATACCAAGTGAGATTTATCTTAACCATATCTCTGAGACTCATCGTGCCTCATTCAGTGCCATAATAAAGTTGTAGTTCAAATACGTTATACATATTTGTGCCTAGTTTGGTGCGGCCATGCCATAGTATCGGATTTTTGCGAATGCAAAATGGTCGTATGTAGCGCCTAATTCCTATACTCCCTAAAACGGATTTCGGATAATCAGAGTTAAATATGCAGTTTTGTAGATTTTTTTGTCAACTACACGCACAACACATTGTTTCTCGCAAAAGTCACTTAAATACATTGATATTACATGTTCAAAATCAGGGTTAGTTTCAAAATACCCCGAAGTAGACAGTGTTCCGTACAGGAAACAAGAAAACAAAGGGTTCTCCGATCTCAGCTTCTCTCAACCGGCGATGATGATGATAATGTGGTGGAAAGAAATGAAACAGAAAAGATGTTCAATATAAACACACTACGTCGACAAAATACTCTTGATTTTATTCAAATTCATGACAATACATACAGGCATTTTGCGACAGCCCGCCGCTTGAGACGTTTTTCTAAAACGTCATTGTTTTCCTAAATCTATCTCACAGGTTTTTTGGCGCCACGCCGATGCACCTTTAAATTATTAACACGTGTCTTATCGTATATATATCGTATATGGCGAGTAATTCTGTGCGATACACAGGGCATAATTTGCTATTCTCCCTAAAATAAAATCAGCCAATCACAACGCTTATTGATGATCGCGTGATTTAAAATCCAGCATGGCTGCCAGAACGATATATACAAAAAAAAAATTACATTGCAGAATTTTATCTTTAAAAAATGCTAATGTAAAAACAGATAATTGGTACAATTTCGATTTCAATTCATTTTGTAATGCAGTGAAAAAATTATTTGATTTTCTTTTCATTGATAAGCATGGAACGATAAGATTTTATTGTTGGCAAATTTTTAGTGTTTTTTTTTTTTGTTTTTTAAATGAGGAACGAGCTGCAATAATAAAATTGTTATCAGAAAGCAATCGGCCAAGGTCAGATAGCTATTTGGTTGGTAGGGAGTGGCTATTATTATTAACGTTTCGGGCTATTTTTGGACATTAATATGTTTTTTTTACTGCGATTTATGTTTCGATGGGTTGTTGATTTGTGTGTATTAAAGACAGAAAACAGGAGTGAAACTGCTTCTGTCCGGCGGCGATATGAAAACATATATGTGTATCGTATTTTTTGGTTTAAATATAAAAGACTGCCAGTAGAATTTGGAGTATCGTAGAAGGATCGGCGACCTGCGTAAAGTTAGCATTCTTACATGAAATAATTTTAATAGGCATATTCAACAAACCAATGTGAATTCGAACTATAAATCCGGATCGGTAGGATATAAATGAACGAATTACTATTTAAACATTAAAAAAAAACTCTTTGAGTCTTATGTTAAAATTTCAATCTGTTTTCCCAATATCTACAATTAGAAAGCGGCACAGTCTACAGCAAAATGTATAAACATCGGTGTTGCGTAAAAGCATAGATGCCGGAAGAAACAGTATATTCGGAAGGAGGTTTGCACTCACCACAATCCAGTTCTTCTGACACCTCCAAGGTGGACTGTAAACTTATATTTATCACTATCTTCGTTCAGGGGTCCTAGTCCTTTAGAATGCACTTTATGGACGCGACGTTTCAATTTAATACTATACTTCGATTCATTAATTACCGTACCGGTTCAAGGTCGCCGTTTTCGACTGGTTCGGCGGCGTACCGGGTGAGGAGAGGAGGGGAGAGGAAGGCACAGTACACTGTTTTCGTTCAAGAATAAATATATGTCCCAAACAATCGGAATTATTAAATTTATCATCTTTGTTTTTGGAATTTATGAGAAATAATTCCTGTGTATCAATTAAGTAAATGGTTACAAAAACATAGATAAATAATCTAAATGTAAATAAATGTCTATGAGGAAATTCGGAATACAGTCGTTTTTGCAGAGTTGCAAAATGAAACGACACGCTTGCGAAAACATTCTCGCAACTCGGCTCAAGAAGACGGGCGTGGTGTTACACGATAAATGTGTATATACAATTGAAATAAATACATAAAGTCTTATTCTTCTTTTAACACTTTGTGATTTGAAGAATCCTTCGCTGTTACGGCAAAAGAAGGCGCTAAATTTTGAGGGGTTGGTGGGAGCTGATCGCAGAACGCATTTTTGGACTTTTATGAACATTATATCTTCGTCTCGTGCCTTATCCGTTCAACGTATATTGGCTGTCGTCACCTTATTTACTGCGGTCTGGTGCAGCTCTACAGTAGACTGGCCAAACCATTGCCTCAAATTCTTCAGCCATGATGTTTTCCGACTTCCAGCAACCTTCCCAAGATCGCATACTTCTCAGGATATCCCATCACATGTTTGAGATGTTGAAGTTTTCGGATTTTTACTGTTTTATATATTTATTTTTCTTTGTTCATCTGAACCATGACATCTACATTCGTAACTCTATCCATCCTGCTTATTTTGAGCATCCTTCTGAAGATCCACATCTCGAATGCAAGTCGCCTTGTCATTTCTTCATAAAGTGTCCATGCTTCATTTCCATTAAATAATATCGAGAACAAATAACATCTGACCATCAAAATGCGGCTGTATTTGATTTTAATAGAAGGATCCTATCTATATCGCGCAGGATTGAGAGGTCGCCGAAGTGACGCCAATTAATTTATGTTATAAGGACACGAGACAGTCATTTGAAATATGATCATCGGCGTGGCGCCAGAATGACGTGAGAGATTTTGGCAAACAGTGACTGTCATTTATTGATAGGTAAAATAAAAAATTAAATTTTGTTGCGCGCCTGTTCGCTGAAATGGTGAGAAATATTATAATGAATTGAATGTATTGTTTGTACCCGGAATAAAACCGTGTACACTGCGAGCGGGAACGCAGTGCGCCGTAGTGTCCCTAGATTGAACATCTTTTGTGTTTCATTTCTTCTGACTTCATCATCATCATCGTCATCACCAGTTGAGAGAAGCGGAGATTGACACACCATCCTTGTTTTCTCGTAGCTGTACGCAACACCATATTTCAATTATATTGCAACCCGGGTAAACAATTGCATATTTCGATACAAAATATAAATTACGATTATTTAATTAACGAGTCTACTTCATTTGAAAAAATTAGCCCGGAGAACAGATGTGAGCGATATAGTATATCTATATAAAATGATCAATAGCATGTTGGACTGCGCCGAGTTGATACAAATGGTTTCGTAACAAGTACCAATTCAAACGAGACAACATGAAGTGTTATCTGTCGGTACATATATAAATAATTATGCTGTTAACTCGCCAATATCGCGGATGCATCGGTTTGGTAACAAGTTGAATTTCGTTGATATTATTTGTTGCAGGAGCATACCTGGACTGAAGAAATATTTGTACGTTAATTATAATTAGTTTTTTTTTATGTTATATTTAAATGAAATACATTTTTATTCTTATGTAAAGGCCCACAAGGGCTTATATATCATTATCATTATATACATATGTATATCTGTCCACTCAGGCACAATTGACGGCCACTACAACTTCAACGACAACGTGGTTGTTCTGTGGGTGGACGCTCACGCCGACATCAACACCAACAAGACGTCCGAGTCTGGCTCCGTCCACGGCATGCCCCTGGCGCTGCTGGCCAAGGAGCTGAGCGACTACTGGCCGTACCTGCCCACGATGGACTGGCAGGTGCCGAGGTTATATTATGAGCCTAACCTAACATCAAAACCTTTCGACAGCCGACTACTGTGACAACAGATGCGCGACTAGCTAGACGCAATTGAGGCACCATTGCTTGACAGCTCATCCACACGCATCTCTCGCAGATCTAATGTTTCGAGCTTTATGGTCCGTGTACATACTATGTCTCATAGATTCGCCGTCTCGCGTCTTACTTCACGCTCGTTATGTACGTCAAACGTCAAATGTCAGTGGAGTTATTTTGAATCTCCCCATCGGCAGTTACCTAAAACTGAATAAATGTTTGTAATTTAACAGCTTATATTATTAATGTTAATATTTAATAACTGCAGTACAGATATGTGTGGTGGTTTTAGGTGACGTTTGTGTGCACGTGTCAAATCTCGCTGGCAGACCGAACCGCGTGTGCACGGGTTTGAGTTTTTATCTCTTTCCACTCAATTTCAAACTGATCTCCGCGTTAATCTCTAGATCAAAATGTATCTCAACTAAATCTTTGAGATTATCTGTTCGTGTCTCCTTAAATTAAGCAGTTTGCAAGAGAATTAAGGTATTTATTTGAGAAGAACCCTTTAATTGTCCTTTGTCTAGGCTTATTAGACAGAATGTAAGCAATTCGTTCCTAAACAATTAAATATTCCCAAACGAGTACAAATTGTATCAATTGAATCTAATTTCACGAAATAATCGTTTTCAGTAATACCTGTGCTCACGTTGCAAGCGGTGCAATGTCTGTGCTAGCATCTATCGCCGTATCAAACAATACTTTTTCTAATTCCAGATTCTCGATAAGAAATCTCGCTTATATCGGCCTCCGCTCCGTGGACAAGTACGAAAAGGTGGTGATCGATAAATATGGAATTCAGGCCTTCGGAATGGGAGAAGTGCAGAGGTAAGATGTGTTTATTTATTTTATTCATTATTTATCATTCAAGTCTCATTCCAGGAGACCATAAAGTTAGTCACATTTACATAGTACAAGTGTTTAGCTCAGTTTGGAGTAATATTGATGTGATATTATATCATCCACGTCGGTCCCTCTTGAATGATGATCATGATCTCCATTGCCTGTTGCCTTTCTGTCGGTCCAATGGGTGGGGGAGCTTATTCTTCCTCTTCGTCCTCTACAGTAAACTTCTCCAAGATATTTTCCTTCTCACAAGATGCCCAAAAACATTGAAGGGTTCGTCTCTTTTTTTTAAATATATTTTTAAATAACCACGTCATTTTTAACAATCGGTGCAGATGCAACATACTCCAAATAATTTGTAAGTTTGTAATAAGTTGTGTATTCAAGACGTGACTCTTTGATAATTAAAATTATTTAGATATATCTTTTAGAAAAAATAGCGGGAGAGGAATAGGGAAACGGATACGAGAAGTGGTCGGTGAGGAGAAGGGAAGACTGCTCGCCTTACCTTGAGTATGACGCCTCTGCAATCTCTGCTGTCGCCGCCGAAATCACACAATGGTTGCACGCAGATGGTGACGAACTCCGCTCCCGACTGAAGACGGCGATGTCAAGGTTCATCCACGGCACACACAAACAATAACACTGTGCTCACAAATCGCAGATCACACAAAACAGTGGCGGTGCACCGGAGGTAACTGGTCCACAACGCGATTGATTGGTCATAATTCACACTGGTGGGCGGCAAGCATTAGGGCAGGAAATTTGGACGCGAGCATGCGACAACAATATTTGGCGCCCGATAATACAAATGCGCTAAAGTGTGTTTTGACGAATATGGAACGTGTATTATTATTATTTATATTTTGATATTTAGTTACACCATTTGCAAGTACAGCAAACCTCTGAACATAGAAGTGCATCTGAAGAATTATTATGTGTTGCAGGCTCGGCATCGCGGCCGTCGTGGACATGGCCATCGAGCATCTGGACCCGCGGGGAGAGAAGTCAATCCACATCAGCTTCGACATTGACTCCTTGGACAAGCTGGAGGCGCCCAGCACGGGCACTTCCGGTGAGGCGATACGATGCTTTGTTGAACAGGTGTGAGGGAGACGAGGAAATATAGTATCACTTGTTAGGTATTCCTTCTGTATAGGTTGGTGAAGGTAGATTCGTATCAGTTGCGTCATTTTACACTGCGCACAAAATACAATAGGCAACGAGACATCGCTCGCTCTGTCCTTAAGTGACTTTCATGACGAGTCACTTTTATTTCGAAACGCGCGCGAATGACAGTACATAGTTAAGTGCGGAGCGGGTTGTCATTCGTTCTTCTATAGATCTGTATCATTCCGCCGACCCTCGTATGTAGAAATATGAAATTTCATCACTTGCCTCAGAGCTGCACATTACCTAGGGCCATAGAGAAATATTATATATTATTATGTACAGAAATGGATGAGAAGCTTGAAACATCGTATATGTGGCTTGAAAAATGAAAAATAGCGCAGTCGTGGTTTCTCTGTGAACTAAGTTAGGTAGATAGGGTTAGGCGCCATTTCAATATTAAAATTATTATTTTAATCAAATCCAGCAATTCTATAAAACATAACCGATTACTGAATATTTATAAAACATTTTAAAATCCGCATAAAAAAATTGCCATCTTTACAAATCATTTATATTACGTCATTTGTATTAACACGTGTTACTGACATTTCACACTCTCGCAATATATTTATACGGGGTGGCTCGTGGTTAGTGTTCCAAACTTCAAGAATAGGTAAATTAAGTAATTTAGAACGAAAAATATTCTTTTGTGTAATTTATATAATTTGTAGATTTTCCCCCTGCCTGGCGAATTATCAACTTTCTATGTTTTTATTTTTCAAAATTCGCATTCAAAAAGTTAAATATGATATAATACAGTATATACTGACCTACTAACTTAAAATTTGCAGGGTGGAAAAAATATGAGATCAAAAATGCCGAGAATTTAAAAAAAATTGTAACACGTAATGAAAGATCGTTTTAAATTATTAGCTTGCGCTCTCATTGAATATAATGAAATATGTAAAAACGTGAAATCATCTGAAATTTGTGACAGTATTATGCTTATTAGCCTACAAATTACGTCTATTGTTTAATTTGTGTTGTCAAATCAGGAGCCATTCATTAAATTATTCAAAGCGCATTTTAAATAAATACCTAATTAATATAATAAGATAAGATAAAAAAATACATTATTTTTTAAAATCATGATAAAGACATGTCAGTCAATATGATGAAATTGTAGTTTCCCCCAAAATCAGAATCATATCTACGTACTCCGAATTACTACACTCGTATGGCATTTTATGCAATATTACAAAGTCACAAGATCTTTGATCAAATAATTTCTTTTTTATTGTAAACAAGCGGGAGTTAAGTCAGTAGCGCATTACCGCACAGCGCAAACTAACATGAATGTGTATCTGAAAGAATCTTCATAAAAGGTATAGGAAACTTTTACCACGTGCTGATATCGACAAAACGACAGTTTTTTTTTTTTTTTGAAAGTGCATCCTTTCGTTTTTTGAAAATAAATAAGTACCTATGTAGTTGTTGAAATTAAAATAATATTCACTTAATTTAAAAATGTTAATATCGGAAATTGAATTACACAGATGTGCGAAAACAGACTTTTTTCCGAAGTAAATACATTTTCAAAGTAAAAATCTTTATCTTTCGATTCACTGACACAGTATCTGAAAAATGAATTACCTAAGCCTCAAGGAGATTTTTATGGATGACGTAATAAATAAAAAATTGCTAATATTTTTAACCCCCCATTACTCGCTATATAAGCATTTCTTTAACCTTAATATAAAATACAGTATCTCATTCTAGTAAATGAACCTATTTAAATTATAATATTTTTCGTTCCACATATACTTAAAAATAAAAATATTTACAATACTTACCTACATACGTTGTAAAATATAAACATCCATCCAATATTACTTTCTGCCATATAATTTTAATACGCGAAGTAAAAAGGACCAAGACTACTCATTGCCGTCATGAATTCCGTCAATTTCTGTTCAAAAATGAATGAAGAAGACTCATCCGAAGTTTTTGCTAATAGCTATTAGAGACACCCGATATTGATATGTTAGTGAATTTATTAATTTTATTATAAATCGTGTTATTTTACTTTAATATTATAATTATTAATTTTTCATTATGCCTTGGGCCTACAGACTATAAATACTAATAATACGTATTTAATGACAATGAAATAATTTATTTTTTTTTAGTTCGCGGAGGTCTCACCTTGAGGGAGGGCATTTTCTTAATGGAGAAAGTGTACGAGACTGGAAGACTGCACGCCATCGATCTGGTGGAGGTGAACCCTCTCCTCGGCAGCGAGGACGACGTGGAGCGGACCCTCGAGGCCGCCATCGAGATAGTCAAGGCTGGCCTGGGCTACAGCAGGAAGGGCGCATTGATTAAGGGAATTGAAGATCTTCCATTGCAGACTTTGCGTACCGCCGAATGAGAATTCGGTCGACTCATCCGTGAACCATTTACGAACAATTGACAATAGATTTGATTTCGCCGTCACGTTGAATGATGGCTTCCAATTGTCTTTGTATATGACAACTTTAAATGCTACGAAAAAGCTGTTATTTTGTTCAGCGTTTATTAGAATCAGTCACATATTATTTTTCTCAATTTTCAATGGATGGAATCAAATACATACATATTTTCCGTCGCTGTTTAGACTGGGTCATTAGTCATTATATCCGCGATCAATATCTCTCAGAGTCGGCAAAGTTTGTGAACCGAATATGTCATTCTAATCCGCGATAGTGATTTATTAAAATATTTATTATATATATTTTATATGATTATGATTAATTAATATTTATTAGATTGTCTGGATTGTGAACACCCTTCTCAAGGAGAAATGCTTTGATTTCTGGTATTAGGGATTTGAAACGTTTTAAAACCTTCCCTCTTGATAACCAACGTACCTTGTTATGGAGCTGAAGATCACCGTACTCACTCTCCATTTCAACTATACATTCTTTGAATTGGCGATGATTAACCCTTTACCATACCATGATATAAAATACCTGAACGCAGCCATGCTGTCAACTCGTGTTACCGTAAATAACAGTTAGAAAAAATGTTTTTAATGGCACGAATTTACTCTTAATATTTACCATTCAATTATGAAAAAAATGATTAATAACATATTTTAGAGCATTCATTAAGTCGTATACAATGTGTTCTTCTTTCTTATCTTTCTTCATTTTATTAGTGAGAAAGAGACAATTATATGTGTATGTTTGTTGTTCTTTTCACTGTGAAAATAGTGTGATTTTGATCTGTGTCTTTCATATCACAAATTGTATTTTTACCAACGTTTTAATTTTACAACGGATTGAATGGAAAACATAATTGTTTTTGTACGATTCCCTTTTCATAATTCGTTTTTCACTAGTCATTCCTAAACGCTAATATTTTATTTAGGGTTATCTAAAATATGATTTTTTTTGTTGCATGTATTTACCGAAATATTACAGGTTATGATGGTAGACCTGTGTTACTGCACGGTTTGGGAAGGGTTAAGAGCTTTAGCTAAAACGGAGTTGATAATTAAACACAATTAAAAGCACCAAAGTACAAATGTAATAAAAAAAATTTTTTTTTATGACATGGTTTTAATATTGTTTTTCTGTATTTCAACATTAATAGATTACTGAAGTTATTAATTATATCGGTAAGTATTTAGCGATGTGTCAAAATAATGAATTTGAATTTTTTGTGATGCGCTAATAATAATGGTATATTATGCTAGCAGATAGCTTGCCGCTAGGCCCTGCGGGTGCCGTGTTTGGTCCACGGTCGGTGTTTCCGTAAAAACTATATTTTCAATGTGGAAAACATAACTTATAATAAAGAATAGAGCTGTGGTTTGCCCAGATGCAATCTAAAATATCCAATGCCAATCCGAAAGTGTCCCAAGTTATCGGATGGACTGCATTTTATATATTATGCAAAACCTGCCGGCTTCAGGAGTGTGTGAGATATATCTATCTCTCTTTGTAAGCGGAATATACTTTTAGATTTCTCCGATACCTAAAACGTTGTTTGACTTGTGTTACAATGTTTAAGAACCACATTTGAATGATACGTTATATCGCCATACTGAAATAGCATGACAATGTTGGGACATCTTGCCACCGTCAACCCAAGAGCAGATACTCCCATTATATTAAGCCACCTGCTATCAGTCCTCAGGTCCAGAGGCAATCCGGTTCTCCTGTCCCCGGGGCCGCTTTTACCATTAGGCAAGTCTAGGCGGCAAAATTTTAGGCAAAAAATTGAGAAAATTACAAGGATAAAATTAAAAAACAAATTAAATGTTAAATCTATTTTATCGAAAAATATTATTGTTACCGGGATTCTCTTCCAATCCGAGGAACGTGCGTTAACCGATTATGCTATACCAACACAGTGCTTTGATGACAAATTTTCAAACGTTTTTTGTTACACTTTTCATATTAATACATGTATCGTTCCATTATTTGAAAGCTATCTTTATTTTTACGGAATCTCAAATGCCTTCGAGTAATCCGATAGGAGACGCCAAAATTAATAATTAATTTTTATTAAATTTTGGATACATTGATACAACTTGTACATTATTAAGGAGAATATATTCTCATTATGATGTTGTATTATTCAATAAACAAATAAATAAAGAAGATGGCTTTCAAATAATGGAACGATAGATGTATTAATATTAAAAGTGTAACATGTATGTTTGAAAATTTGTCATCAAAGCACTGTGATGGTTATAGCATAATCGGTTAATACACGTTCTCCGGAATGGAAGAGATCCAGGTTCGAATCGCGGTAGCAACAACAATATTTTTCGATAAAATTGATTTTATATGTACATCTTTCTAATTAATTAATTAAATTTGTATTGAAAACTTATTTAATATTAGATGCATTAATTCTTCTAGCCTGGATGGTAGGGGGACCCTGTGGTGGTAGTAAAAGAGAGGGGGTGGCATTTTTCAATTCTCGTCCAGGGCGGTAAAACACCTAGAGACGGCCCTGCCTGTCTTCCAACTCTTCGCCTGCCCATCGCCTCCTCGAACATGACACGGAACGGATACTGAAACACTTCGGATATGTCGCAAGTGGTTCAGACTGGCGGTGCAGAGCATAGTCAAGAGTAGTCGAGAGAACTGGGACCGAACGGCTCGCATCAGGAAGCTGTCAGGATGTTGCAAATGGCGCCGAATAGAGACCGCGACTGCTCTATCAATAGTGTAACGAAGAAAATATGAAGCTGCATAGATGGCAGATCTACAGGGTGGACCAAAAAAAGTGAAAACATCTCGCGTAACGCACGAGGTATTTGAAAAACATAATACAGTTAATTATAATTCTTAATGTAATTTTTTTTGCACAATATTTAGGTAATCAGAAATCACGTTCAATGTATCCACTAGTTTCTCAGCGAGTTTTTCCAAGTCCCTATGCCACTCTTTTATGCTTCTGTCAATAAAGCGCCGCTGCCACAGATTTTTCCATTCCTCAATTATTGCCAACTTGAGCTGATCATCAACTGTGGTCAATGTTCGCCGAAGGTAGACTCTTTCTTGTAAAACACTTCATATTGCATAATCTGCTGGCGCACGCCTGGCTCTATGAAATCAACATTCTCACGACGAAGAAAGTTGATTGTATATCTGGCTGTGTGAGACGGAGCTCCGTCCTGCTGTTAATGTCCAGTTATGTCGCTCGAATTGCAGGTATCAAACCTTATTTTATTTATTAACTATTTAAGTTGTCGTTGATATAGTTAAACTAATTATGATGTAATTATATCACATTTTACGAAATGTTCCCACTTTTTTTTTTTTGGACCACGCCGTGTTTTGAAATCCTCCCATATAATATTCCTTCTACGTGAACTATATATGGTAGAATATATGTACAAGGCGACACACAACATAACACACACGTATCTTCAAAAGGTCTGCATCCCGGACAACTTGAATGGGAGACGTCAAAAGCACAGGTCGGTTTCTGTTTCAGCCGCAGGAAGAGTTGCATAACCGGTCAATGCCCCTGTTCCCTGACGGCATGCCCAAATGTGTGAAATACATATGTTGACATGGCAATGTTTAATTTTAAATGACAGCTTACGTATTGTATTATTTAATTTTTTTTTATTTTTTATGACGCACTATTGAATGTCAGGAATGTGACAATACGATAGATTATATTGTTTTGTTTTTTCTTGATATCGAAATTGATATCGCAATGTCAAAAAGATTTGGCCGCAAAGATGGATTTCTCTCAGCGTCATCAAGATTAAATGCAAGATTCTAAACTCTGTTCAAACGTCATTACTTCAATATATATATATATCGTTTAAATGTGTTCAGTAAATAAATATTATCAGAACACATTCTTATTGTGAAGATGTTAATATTGTTGAAGATATTAATTAAATATATTAATTAGAAAGATATACATATAAAATCAATTTCGAACCTGGATCTCTTTCCAAACCGGGGAAGATGCATCATCCAACTGTGCTATAGCGACGATATTTTTAGCGACAAATTTTCGAACCTAGTTACCTTTTTGATATTAATACATTTTATTTGAAAGAGCCGTTTACCTTATTTTTACGGAATCTCAAATACCGTCGCCGTAGCATAGTTGGATAATGCACCTTCCCCGCTTTGGAAAGAGATTCAGGTTCGAATCCAGGTGGCGGTGGCGCAACAACAATATTTTTCGATAGAATTGATTTTATATGCACATCTTTATAATTAATATATTTAATTCATATTTAAAATATGTAAAATCTTACCGCTTGACGAGAATGTTACATATTGCTATAAGTATTCGTAAAGGTTGATAAATAATGTAAATATACATATTGATTCTTACCGTGGCTGTTCTGGCAGATCGGTCGGGTCGAAGGGGAGAATGTGCTGCACCGAGAACAATCAACAGAATCAATAAAGGCCTAATTAACCTTTACCATACCATGATATAAAATACTCGAACGCAGCCCCATGCTGTCAACTCGTGTTACCGTAAATAACAGTTAGAAAAAATGTTTTTTATTAACACTTGAATGGCTTTGATGGCTCGAATTCACTTTAAATATTGAGCACTCAATTTTTGAAAAAATGATTAATAACATAATTTATTTTCTTCCTTTTCGTATCTCTCTGCATTTAATTATTGAGAAAGAGACATTTATATTTGTATGTTTGTTGTTCTTTTCACTGTGAAAATAGTGTGCGATCTCTGTCTTTTATATGACAAATGGTATTATTTTTACCAACGTATAAATTTTACAACGGATTGAATGGAAAAAATAATTGTTTTTGTACGGTTCCCTTTTCATAATTGGTTTTTCACTAGTCATTCCTGAGCGCTAATATTTTCTTTAGGATTATCTAAAATATGATTTTTATGTTGCGTGTATTTACCAAAATATTACAGGTTTAATTATGATGGTAGACCTGTGTTACTGCACGGTTTGGGAAGGGTTAAACATTAAAAAAAAAATGATGCGACCCCAGTGACCGACCACCTTAAAATGCAAAGTGATGGAACATGTTCTTGCTATTTGTATTATATTATATTCACCCATAAAATACTGTCAACTTGTTCTGTTACACCCTGTGAAAATTATTTATCTTTTCGTCATATTGATTTTATTTTCTTTCTATCTTTTTAAATATTTCATCTAACATCTCCTTATCTAATTTTTTTCTCCGTGTTGTATTTTTTTAATATTTTTTTAGAGGTAACAAAAGAATTTAGATTAAAAGGGTAATATATATATATATACAGTAAAAAACATTATAAATTGATGAAAAACATATTTTATTTGAAAGAGGAGGACATTGTACTGGCGCTGTGATGATGTGTACAGTGACATCGTTGTAATGTTTTGTGAGAAATCTATTGTATACATAAATAAGCATATTTTAAAAGTAATCATTAATGTTTGTAAAATTTTTGAAAATTCATATACCCTCTCGCATGCATAAGGTACAAATACAAAAATAACTCTGACCAAGTCCTCGAAATTTCTGCAGGTATTTTGCTGACCTGTTTTGACCGAGGTATAGATACAGTCACAACATTTTGAATGGCCCTCGTGTCGTGTGTTTTTGATGGTTTATAATAAACCTGGACGTGCTGGCAGTCTGTGAAGCTTTTCTCGTGCTCTTCCCAAGGGACGTCACCTTTGGCCCAGCCGTCCAACCCTCCGCCGCAATAGTAGCAGATCACCTTGTCGCTGCTGCCCAAGTAGAAGAATCCGGCTTCGGCCAGGTCGGTCGGTTTCTGTTGCACGCCTTCAGGCCAAAATTTGTAGGTGTCCTCGCGGGAGGACCTGGTTCCGAAGTCGGGGTATCTGGAGTTTTTGAGGTACAGCTGATGGTCGAACCCTTGAGAATTGCTCTTCTCAACGGCAGCATGGTCGGTCATTTTCTGTAAAGTGGAAAAGTACATTTATTTGTATGTTATAACCTTTTTTTTTTTGTGGTATCGCGTTTGACGTTTGACATTTATTTAAGACTAACAGAAAAGCAGGTCATTGAATGGCCAGGATTTTCGTAGAATCTATATTTCAATGCGAAACCGCGAGCTTTTAGAGTCAAATTAAATGAAAACACTCTCTTCTCTCTCCGTTATATGTAGTAGGGCGTACCGCAGGGTTCCATTCTATGCCCGTTTCTATTCAATACATACATTAGCGAAATGAACAAACCGACTTATAGGTATTCCAAAACCGCCATCTGTGTCGATGACACGGCAGCTCTCAACCAATATACCAACCCCGTTATGCAAATACTACAAGACATAATTGATCAGCTCCAGAGCGCGACTATCTTGTTTGGCCGTAGGAGACTCCGCGGTCGCCACCCCAGAGGGCACTTCAATCTCGGTCAAACCGACATCAAATGGCACACCCTTAGTCTAGTATCACAGACTGGCGCTGTGCCGTAAACTAAACTGGCGAATGTCCGTGAAATGAAGGCCTTGACCACAGGCAATAGCTTCAGTTGTACTCGCATTTGCCCTAAAGCCGAACTGGTTTTCAGAAATAATTTTATTAAGAGAACACATTCTTATTGTGAAGTTGTAATTGTTCAGAACAGACGGTCTGCGATATTTTATGTATCGACAACTTAACAATAAGAATGTGCATCAATGTGTCCAAAATTTAATAAAAACGAATTGATAATTCTGGCGTCTGCTGTCGGTTTACTCAAAGGTATTTGAGATTCCGTAAAAATAATGTAGACGGCTTTCAAAAATAATGGAACGACAGATGTATTAATTTGAAAAAGTGTAACATATAGGTTCGAAAATTTGTCATGAAAAATACTATTATTGGTGGTGTACTTCCCCGGATTGGAAATAGAGATCCAGGTTCGAATCCCGGTAGCGCAAAAACAATATTTTTCGACGTATATATGTATATATTTATAATTAATACATTAAATTAGTATTTAATTATTTAATAATTTTGAAGACCTTTAAGTCATTTTAAAATCTCGTTTGTGTGCACATTTATATTTTCTGCTAATTTAGTTGATTTTGGCAGTTGGTTATACAGTCTAGGAGAAATATACGATGCATGTCTCTGTCTTATTCCTAATTTGGACATATAAAAATCATTAGTTTTGCGACTATTAATAATACTAAAAATACTATTATTGGTAGTGTACTTCCCCGGATTGGAAATAGAGATCCAGGTTCGAATCCCGGTAGAGCAAAAACAATGTATTTGAGATTCTGTAAAAATGAGGTAGATGGCTCTTTCAAATAATGGAACGATTAAATGTATTAATATCAAAAAGGTAACAATATAGGTTCGAAAATCTGTCGCTAAAGGTATTGTCGCCGTAGCATAGTTGAATAATGCACCTTCCCCGGTGAGGAAAGAGATCCAGGTTCGAATCCCGGTGGCGCGACAACAATATTTTTCGATAAAATTGATTTTACATGTATCGGAGATCTCGAGACGTAGGAACAATTATTTAATTATTTATCTATATTTAATTCGTTAACTGTTTATCATCCGACCTCTAAAATGTTGAGAAGTTCACGTGGTATACCGACGCGTGTTGTTTATACTATTGCGCAGTCCACGCGGGCTGCGCGCGAAAGATGCGCGGTAAAATATTATGTTGCGCATTGTAAATCTTATGTAGGTAGATAATTTATCAGTTGGTGATTTTGAAAATAGTATGTTAATGAATTTTTGAAGCCCGCCGGACTGATGAAATCGTCAACTCTGCTGAAATACATGGCAATGAACAAACAGTGGACAGAGAATTGTGGGATACACTTGGGGAGGCCTTCATCCAGCAGTGGACAGAAAACGGCTGATGATGTGATGATGACGTAATATACAACATTCTAGTATTTATAATACAGTATTATAAGTTCATACGTTAATTATTTTATATTTTGTAATACTTGTAGGAATTCATGTATGATGGTGTGTTATCCTTGGAATTGTATAGATGTGTGTGTGTGTGTGTGTGTGTGTGTGTATGAGCGCCGTACCGCCGGGGAGGAATGTATCATACTATGTAAAATTAATTTACAAAATGTAATATATTAATGTAACAATCATTTTATCTGTCCGATTAGTAATGGTGGGATCGAGATGACTATAGAAGAAGATTAGAGAAGATTAAGAAAAGCTTTATCTACCATCAGAATTTTGATAAAAAATACAGGCAGGTGTGACAAAAGAAGAAATACATCTCTTATATATAGCGTATAGCGTATGTTATAGCGTACGATGTCTTTCTTCGATATAGGTATATATGTAGCTATTGGCTACTTCAACATAAGCGAGAATCTAGCAAAGTAGCCAGAACAAGGCTGAATCTTTCAGAGGTGGATGGGTACCCCACTGCATCTGCAAAAATACCGTTGTAGTTTTTAATTTTTAATATAATGTGAAAAATATTACCTTCACACGGGTCGTGCAGCTCAATCGTGTCAATTACAAATGATGTTAGATTGTACGTGGATAAATCAGCACAAAGCAATGATCGGAGGTGTATATTTCGACTTATCGCATTTGATAAAATTACTGATAGCGCATAATTTTGTCAATCACTTGCGTTTAATTCCGAGACATAAATTAAAAAGAACGAGCTACTACAACACTGGCAGATAAAAATTGAAACCTCTGGACGAGTTTTAGAAAACGTATTTTGATGCAGGGTTTACGATAATGAACTATACAGTATGTTAAGTGACGTAAGCGTCTCAAAGTTTATGAAAATCGGAAGACTTCGGTTGTTCGGCAGCGAACAACAAACACTGAAGTCGTTGCTGAACATCGGACCGACAGGAGCATACGAGGGTCTGAACTAAGATGGAGCGACAATGTCCTTAACCTTTCACTTACGATGTTAAAATAAAAACGCTCGTTCCGGTGCTGTAAACTCAGTGTGCATGTAGACTTTTGCGATTTTTAAATTGGATAAATATGAATATTTTACATTATAGTAAGTGAATACAATACGTCTGACTCGGTCGGCGCGTGCTCCGTCACTAAAGTGATGATCGGTGATGACCCGCGCTGTGCGCCTTCCGCTCCTCTCCATACGTACAAATTTACGACAGGTTCTTCGAGAAAACCTTTTTTATTGTTATGTATGGTAAATACTTTTATATTGTAATTATTTTATCCTATATATAAATATATTACGGAGGAATACCTAAAATATGAACATGGTATTTAGTATGTCCGGAGATATTCATATAATTAGAGACAATGTCAACTCAGTTTACATCATCGGTGAGGAAAGGTTAAAGACACCCGTACACCTGATACTTTTATCTCTCGTCTCATAGATTTATCGGTAAGTGTTGGTGTGCATCAGTTGCGTTATACTACTCAGCGTGCAAAATATAATTAGCGGTGATCTTGCTCCGCTGGATATCGATCGATACAAAGATCGATGGAGGAAAACTGTTGAGGAGCTCAAGACAAGCCGGGGGTAGTAGAGAGTCAATAGTGATGAAACTTCAGGCAGGAGACCGTCCAACCTGCTTCTATTACAATTAGTCGGTCATTATGGCTCGATTCGGGTCATCGAGAGACAGCGAATCTTGGTATCCACGAGGTGAACCGCGAAAGCCGAAAGTTGTCTCCAAATAATTTCCCTTTCGCAGAAATTGTCTCTATCTCTACTTGAAAATGGAGTGGACATATTGGCTTCAGTTGACTTAAAATATTGTTGTAATAATGCAACATTTGAGGAGGCTGTGTCGCGTGAAACTTTTGAGCCGAAAACCTGTTTACACAAAATAAAATATTTAAATTATTATTATTTTCTGGCAATTTTATTTAATCCTGCTCCAGACTTTCCTTACCCAAAGGTAACAAAATAAACAGTCGTTATCTGTAGACTGATAATGTATTCGAAACAAGATATGCATTTGATAAGCGTTTGTTTAATATGATTAAATGTGCTACTATTTTTTTTGGACTTTGGTCTCATGTCAAATAGGGTACCGGGTCCGCTGGACCCCTTGCCTCTTCATCACGATGTTGATTCATCACATGGCCTGATAAAATTTATTATTAGTGTTCTTATTATTATTCTGCAATAAATTTTTAACCGGGCGCATGGTTCCTGCTTAATGGCGCAGTGATTTAGTAGCCTCAAGGCGAGGACTGTTTTGGGACTTTGATTTTAGATAGGACGTTTATATCGTAATTTGAAAGGGTATCATGGGGTTTCGGTGCTTGGAGAGTTTCGCACAGAAACGCTTGGAGATTTGTTTAATGTACTCCACGACAGGGAGTATGCCGGAGTCGTGGTGTAGTTGTGTGACTCTAATCCATTTTGGGGATTTCAGAACTAGTCTGATGACCTTATTTTGGAAGGTCTGTAGTTTTTTCATGTGTGTCTTGGCCGCGCCGCCCCAGATGGGGGCTGCGTACAGGAGTAGAGGCCTAAGGATGGCCTTGTATAGGAGGAGCTTGTTGTCTGAGGCACCTTTTCTGTTTTTGACTAGTAATGGGTACATTGCGCAGCGCTTAGTTTATTTTGGATATGTTTGCTCCAAGTGAGTTTGGAATCCAGCGTAACACCAAGGTATTTGATGTCGCTGGTCCAGGGAATGTTCTCTCCAAACATTTTTATGTGGGGTTTATGGGGTTTAGTACGAGGGCGCCTTCTTGAGAACAGAGTGGCGGCACTCTTGGATGGGTTTATTTCCTTTAAGAGGGTGGTTTGTCGTTAGACGCGGCAGATAGCTAGGGTGGGTTTTTCGGACGTAGATAGGTACGCGGTGTCGTCGGCGAAAAGACGTTTAATAAGAACGGAGACATGTCTTGAGCCTTGCGGGACTCCTGCTAGTAGGGCTCTGATGAAGGATAGAATTCCGTCAAGTTTGACTCTGAACTTCCTGTCGGACAGGAAGCTGGAAAATATTTTGATCAGGGCTAGCGAGAACCCGGCGAGGTCTGCATTGTAGAGGAGGCCGTTATGCCAGACTCTATCAAAAGCTTTACTAACGTCGACTGCTAGGACTGCCGTGTAAGCTTTATTATTAATGCCGTTGTTTATCTGCTCGACTACGCGGAGGAGCTGGTGATACGTGGAGTGTTTTCACCCAAAACCATGTTGAAAGTCTGGGATACTGAAATACTGTCGGCATATTCCGTTTGGCGGTTTATGATAATGCGTTCGAGGATCTTTCCCGTGCAGGGGAGGAGGCTGATGGAGTGGTGATTTTGTGGAACGGTCGGATCCTTGCCCGGCTTCGGGATGAGGATCACATCTGCAACCTTGAACGCGGTGGGGAAATAGCTAAGGCGTTGCAGATGGCTGTGAGGGCACAGCTTGCTTTCTGGGGGAGGTTTTTTAAAATCTTGTTGGAGATCGCGTCCGGGCCGGCGGCTTTTTTTAGTTTTAAATTGTTTTATTATTAATGCGATCTCTTGCGGGGTGGTAAATTTAATTCGCGGTCCTTCAAGGGGTTGGTCTAAGAGGGATTTTACGTGGTCGTCTACTACTTTAGTAAACGCATTATCGGTTGCTTTATTCAGCGTAAATTGGTCTTCAAGACTGTCTGCAAAGGTCTCTGCCACAAGGCATTAATTAACCACAATATCGCGTATAGCGTCATAAAATAGCGCATGATCTATACTTAACGAATAGCGTGCGCTGTGTCGGCTCTCTCTTGGCGCTATTAAAGTTTAGTTTTATAAAATGCGTGTAAATTGTGTGTAATTCATGTTCTGTAAAAAAATAGTTTCCACAATAAAAAAAATGTATTTATTTTATTTATTTACTAAATCACGTACATTATTAGTTTCATTCGGAAAATC
>CM062865.1:2208387-2242312 GCA_031772225.1 Eubasilissa splendida | reverse complement strand
ACACTCACATACTACAGCCCATGCAGAGAACCATAGAAAACTCAGCTGTCAGATGTCTCGATTGCAAATTAATGTGTGAAAGAGATGCACTATTCTAACTGAACAGAGTTTTACAAAAAGCAACCAATCATCAAAACTGGTAATGACACTCGTTAGCATAATTAGAATATAGATAATTCAATAATGATAATGATATATATTTTTTAATATTATCAATAAATGCCTAAAAACAGATTTTTTTCGAGAATCTGTGAATATTATTACAAGAGACAAGAGACAATTTTTCTTACTATATAATAGATAAACTAAACTGTACTCATATTCTATATAATATATATACAATACTCATTTATTAGGTCTTTTTTGTAGTGACGCCATTGGCTCCTATCTAACATTGTCGCCAGGGCCGTGATTACATTTAAAATTATGTATTATACGTGTGAAACGGTTGATACTTTACACGCAATCTTGTACATTTCCGTCGTAAATTTTCAGAAGGCAATTGGTACGAGACTGTAATGTAATATATTGTGGGTTGGTATCATTTTGCAAAACTGCAACGTGAACGTAATTTACCGTGCGTATGCAATAATGTGCTGTACGCACAATGGACCGAAGGTTGCTTTTGTACAATGTTCTCGTTGCAGTGCATTTGGTCGTTTAAATGTTTCGATTTCATCATAAATGAGCTGAAATCAATTATGTTTCCGGTGAAGAAATATTACAGACATCATTAGTATAACGCTAGTATGTCCGGTTACTCCGACTAATAGCAATAAACTCTCGCAAGTGGGCGATGACCTTGCGGAAACGACCGCCTGTGGACAAGGGTCATTTTACACATTTCGATTTTGGGCGTTGGTTCATTTTATACTTTGTATAGTTTGTATGCACATATTACACTTATCGATCGTTTGCACGTTTAGTACTGGCGTATGTAAAATATATACTTGTTCTGGAGATATCAGATGTCGTGGACATGTCAACTTTTTAATGACCTATGTACACGAATGACGTAGCTCTCTGTGACAGACCTGGTCCGTAATATTTTATAGGTGGAATACCTCACTAAATTGCGGTTCGAACATGTTATGAGATTTTTACAAAATCATATCTGGCAAGCTTTCAAATAAACGTACATAGTGAATATTGAATGAAGGCAGATGTTGTTTTTGAATAATTGTGAAATGAAACATAACTTTTTTATTTTGTTTTAATCTATCAATTATATGAATTATTACAATTATGTATGAAATATAACATCTGTCATAGCAAACATATTTATCATTTTTCTATGTAGCATCGGAATCGGGTAATCGAGGAGGCCAGTCGACAAAATTTCAATGTGTGAGGTGGCACTGTCCTGTTGAAACCACATGTGTTGCAGGCCATCACCATTAACGGTTACAGCGTTGCCATTATTATTTAGATAAAATGTTTCAATGACTTCAACACGCTGTTGAGGCGTTGGATTCTTATAATAAATTGTAATCAACTACTCTCTACGATTACCAAATGTCAACTGACAAATGTCTGCTAAACCAAAATGGTGGCAAAACAAAATCGGCCTGGAACATAATATAATCCAATGTTACCTTATAACCTTAAAATAATATATATAACCTTAAAAATTGTGATAATTATGTTTATTTTTAAATAAGTGATCACGTGACTGTGAAGCTATTTATATCGTAGAAGCGAATCTTTTTCAATATTTAACAAATGCGATAATTTCATCAGAAAAAATCTTGTAAAGTTTTGTTGCATTTGTCGGGAATCACACCGTCGACTATTTATAACCTCATTGTGGATAGATTAACTCTATTTGTTATTTGTTGTGATGTCGAGTTTTTCGGACAATTTTGGGGCCCTTGTAAAAAGGGAGCCAAGAATTTTAGTAATTTTTTTTTTTTTAAATGCTGTGAACACAAGTTTTATTCTGGGGGAGCAGGTTCAATTCCCCGGCTACCGGATTTTGCTACGTTTATTTTTTACATTTAATTTCACTCTATATTTAGCTAGGACACAAACCGCTTTATTTGCAGATAATAGCGACACCGCGAATATAATATGTAGCCATTTAAATCATTTTCAATATTTAAAAATGAGTTTTACGGAAACACTGGCCATGGTCGCGAAGCGACCACCACTTTTGTATTTTTTAATTATTTTTTTTAGTAAAATTTTTTGTTACATTATTTTCTGCAATAATGACGTAAAACAAAATTAATCAATAAATTGGAAAAATTCTATGTGACTAATGGCCACCGCATGTCTAGTAATAACAATATTAAGACTTTTTTTTTTAAATGTTGTTATTAATCTTCTGTCATATTGTGTGTGAGTGTATGTGTGTGTGTGGATCCTTTTTGATTTTTAAAACACACTTCTACGTGTATGTGCTGTTTTATAACGTTTTCGTTTGGGGAATACCAAATTCGAGGTTAATTCGGAGACATAAAAATAGACAGATTCTTCAATGTACGGAAAACCACCACTTATCGTACCGGGGCGCTCTCAGCCCGCGCTTTCTGATTCAGAAAAAGCCGACGCCTTGGCGGACGGCTTTGAGAAAACCTACACGGTCACCGACGGAATCGGTGACGCCGATACTGAGAAGCTCGTATCCGACGCGCTCCGGGATTTCAGAGCGGCGCCGCCCTCTGAAAACGATACCGATGACATCCGTTTGACTACCCCTGCGGAAGTGAAGCGCATCATCAAAAAATTAAAGCCGCACAAAGCCCCGGGCTTGGACAGAATTCACAATATTCTATTGAAGCACCTCCCTCAGAGGGCCATAGTGCATTTGACAAAAAATTTTAACGCGTCATTACTGCTGGGATATTTTCCCAATCAGTGGAAAAAGGCCAATGTCCTTCCTTTTGCGAAAGCAAAGAAGGACCGCTCTTGCCCTCTCAACTACCGACCGATCAGCCTCCTCACTACACTGAGCAAATTATTAGAAAAAGTTATACTCACCCGTCTGGTGGCGTATACTACAAGCAAAGGCACTATTCCCGACGACCAGTTCGGATTTAGAACTGGACACAGTACGACCCAACAGCTGGTCCGGGTGGTCGAGCAGGTGTCGATCGGCTTCAATTGGAACAAGAGCACAGCGATGGCGCTCTTGCACCTTGTGAAGGCATTCGACACCGTTTGGATTGACGGTTTAATTTTTAAAATGATCGCGATCGGAGTGCCACGGTACCTGATCGAGATCATAAATTCATATCTGACGGGCCGTACGTTCGCGGTCTCGGTGAGAGGAGAATTTTCATCCGACCGAGACATACCCATGGGTGTGCCTCAAGGCAGTTTGCTCGGTCCCCATTTGTTCAACATTTATACTTTTGATACTCCTACATTACAGAATTGCTCGCGCGCCGTCTTCGCTGACGACACCGCGCTACTTGCCACCTCCAGGTGCCCGGACTTGGCCGCCAGACAGCTCCAGAGGGCGTTAACCCTAATGGTGGCGTATTACCGCCAGTGGAAGCTGAAACTGAACGAGGACAAGACCGAGACCATTTTATTCACGAATTGCGTCAAGAAGGCGACGCCGAGGGTGAAAATCTTAGCCAATGAAAGTGAGGTTGAGTGGCTGACCGAGGTGAAATACCTCGGACTGACACTCGACCGGCGCTTGAATTGGACACGTCACGTGACGAACACACGCCAGAAAGCGAACCAAGCAATTGGTGCGCTCCGTCCGATCTTCAACAGGACTGGCCCGCTATCCACTCACAACAAGACAATTTTATACCACAGTATGGTTCTGCCTACTATCACCTACGCAGCGCCTGTCTTCAGCAGCATACACAAAACGAAATACACGCAACTCCAAGTCATACAAAACAAAGCGCTCAAAATCATCCACAACACCTCACCCAAAACAAATTTGACGCGACTACACCACCGGCACAAGGTGAACACTATCACACAATGCTTTGAGAAACTATCAGCAAGCTTCCACAAATCTTGTTCCCAACCATCCCAAGATAATCCTCTCATCCGGAACCTCGGCTCGTACGAGCACAACATCAGCTTAATGCCTTTCAGATACAAATACAGATTGCCCAGGCACTATTTCCTGCGGCGAAGCAACGCGCTCGATCCTCCGGACTGAGCTGCACACAGAAGCGGACAGCGTCGAGAGAACTCTCCAAATGATGATTTGTAAAATAATAAAAACAATATATTTTTAAGTCTTGTAGTATTTATTTTAGTTTAAATATTTAAGGATTATGTTAGAATAAGGCGGCACTGTACATAAAGTGTCGCGCCTAGATAATTTGAAATACTTAACTTCCAGTAAATTGTTTAGAGGGTTTTTTATCAGTAATTTTTTACCCTTCCAATTCATGTAATAATATAAAACACTCAGATGTTTATAATAATAAGGTAGTTTGTAAAAGTGTCAAAGTGACTAGCGCTGATGCACTTGTAGTTTGTAGATTAGGCGGTCTAGCCGCATGTAGAGTACTCAGAGTATCGTAGACTCTAAGGAATTGGAAAAAAAAAAAAATTGTCGAGGATGAGTTCTCGTCTGCGGCCTACCAGAGTAACATCTCTCTGTGTTTTACTTCTCTCCTGCACACATCACCTCCTGCACGCCTCGTTTCTATACGAAATACAGCAAAGCGGAGCATTACCGCCGGCAATTTTGGAGCACTCGGACTAGCCGCGTACTTTTCAGTGCGTTCGGCGAAATCTGTCTGTTCCCTAGCTATGGCGTAACTGGATGACCATTTGTGTTATCGTTGGAGCGTACTTGTGCCTAACGGTACTTGTGCGTAACGGTACTTGTGCCTAACGGTACTTGTGCCTAACGGTACTTGTGCGTAACAAAATGTCTTTATTAAGAACTCGTTGATTCCTGTCCGTGATGTAACTTTTAAACATATCAAGTTCTTTACCTAAGATATCAACTTTTTTTAGTTTTTCGATTAGACTCAAATGCGAAATTGTATCAAAGACCTTGGCGAGATCGAGAAAAATGGATATACATTGATGGCCTTTATCCATATTGTTAGTAATGAAGTCCGTGACACAGGCAATAGCTTCAGTTGTACCCATATTTGCCCTAAACCCGAACTGGTCTTCAGAAATAATTTAATAAAAATGAATTGATAATTCTGGCGTCTGCTATCAGATCACTCAAAAGTATTTGAGATGCCGTAAAAATAAGGTAGATGGCTCTTTCAAATAATGGAACGATGAAATGTATTAATATAAAAAAGGTAACATATAGGTACGAAAATTTTTCGATAAAAATATCGTCGCTGTAGCATAGTTGAATAATGCACCTTCCCCGGTATGGAAAGAGATCCAGGTTCGAATCCCGGTGGCGCAACAACAATATTTCTCGATAAAATTGATTTTATATGTATATCTTTCTAATTAATATATTTAATTCATATTTAAAATATCACAGAGATATACTTTTAAAATCAGCAATGTTATCTTTGTAATATATAAATATCAACTTCACAATAATAATGTGTTCTCCTAATAATAAAGTTGTATCAATGTGTCCAAAATTGAATAAAAATGAATTGATAATTCTGGCGTCTGCTATCAGATTACTCAAAGGTATTTGAGATTCTGTAAAAATAAGGTAGATGGCTCTTTCAAATAATGGAACGATTAAATGTATTTAAAAAAGGTAACATATAGGTTCGAAAATTGTCGCTAAAAATATTGTCGCTGTAGCACAGTTAGATAATGCATGGAATCTTAGACGTGCTAAAACTAAAGGGTCGCCGATTATAAATATGGAAGGGTTTTTTTAGGGATAATTGATTTAATTTACGTCGCTTGTCACCAGTCATGGGGTGATGAGTATGTATTCGCTTTGATTATGGTGAGTGAATGTGTTTGTAGGATGCGTGTGCAGAGATACCAGAATTATTTGGTTTAAGGTGATACTGAAATCCCCAAATCTGCCCAGATCCACTGCGTGTATTAAATAAAACTGACTTACAATTGGTTACGTTTAGTGATGCACAAATGAAAGTGCACAGGTTGCAGTCAAATGACTGAGACTGAGTGCTCACTGGAGATGCGTCCGAGAAGGGGTCGGCGCCAGGCGGAACGTATGGCTGTAGAGCAGGAGTCGCTAAACTCTTGAACCGAAAGAGCCAACGGTTTAGAATATTTTCGACAGCCACAAATATGTTTTATAAATACGATTTAAGTTAAAAAGATTTTCCGAATGAAACTAATAATGTACGTGATTTAGTAAATAAATAAAATAAATACATTTTATTGTGGAAACTATACAGGCACATATTTTTTACAGAACATGAATTACACACAATTTACACGCATTTTATAAAACTAAACTTTAATAGCGCCAAATCCCTCTTAGACAAACCACTCGAAGGACCGCAAGAGATCGCATTAATAATAAAACAATTTAAAACTAAAAAAAAGCCTCCGGCCCGGACGCGATCTCCAACAAGATTTTAAAAAACTTCCCCCAGAAAGCAAGCTGTGCCCTCACAGCCATCTGCAACGCCTTAGCTATTTCCCCACCGCGTTCAAGGTTGCAGATGTGATCCTCATCCCGAAGCCGGGCAAGGATCCGACCGTTCCACAAAATCACCGCCCCATCAGCCAGGAGGCTGACGCCAGGAGGACTCTGCACGGGAAAGATCCTCGAACGCATAATCGTAAACCGCCAAACGGAATATGCCGACAGTATTTCAGTATCCCAGACTTTCAACATGGTTTTAGGCGAAAACACTTCACGTATCACCAGCTCCTCCGCGTAGTCGAGCAGATAAACAACGGCATTAATAATAAAGCTCACACGGCAGTCTAAGCAGTCGACGTTAGTAAAGCTTTTGATAGAGTCTGGCATAACGGCCTCCTCTACAAAGCAGACCTCACCGGGCTCTCGCTCGCCCTGATCAAAATATTTGCCAGCTTCCTGTCCAACAGGAAGTTCAGAGTCAAACTTGACGGAATTCTGTCCTCCATCAGAGCCCTACTAGCAGGAGTCCCGCAAGGCTCAAGACATGTCTCCGTTCTTATTTAACGTATTTTCCCACGACATTCGCCCCGCCCAAGACCCGGACACCGCGATCGCCCAATTCGCCGACGACACCGCGTACCTATCTACGTCCGAAAAACCCACCCTAGCTATCTGCCGCGTCTAACGACAAGCCACCCTCTTAGAGGAAATAAACCCATCCAAGAGTGGCGCCACTCTGTTCTCAAGAAGGCGCCCTCGTACTAAACGCCATAAACCCCACATAAAAATGTTTGGAGAGAACATTCCCTGGACCAGCGACATCAAATACCTTGGTGTTACGCTGGATTTCAAACTCACTTGGAGCAAACATATCCAAAATAAACTAAGCGCTGCGCAATGTACCCATTACTAGTCAAAAACAGCAAACGTGCCTCAGACAATAAGCTCCTCCTATACAAGGCCATCCTTAGGCCTCTACTCCTTTATTGCAGAATAATAATAAGAACACTAATAATAAATTTTATCAGGCCATGTTACGAATTCATCTATATCTTGTTACGAATCCATGATCAGTCAACATATAACTACTGTTTATTTTGTTATCCAAAGATAAGGAAAGTCAGGAGCAGGATTAAATAAAATTGCCAGTAAATAATAATCGTCATAATGATAATTTTAATATTTTATTTGTTTAAACAGGTTTTCGGCTCAAAAGTTTCACGCGACACGGCCTCCTCAAATGTTGCATTATTACAACAATATTTTAAGTCAACTGAAGTCCACGTTAGATAGAGACAACTTCTGCGAAAGGGAATATGGTAGCGTGAAATTATTTGGAGACAACTTTCGGCTTTCGCAGTTCACCTCGTGGATACCAAGATTCGCTGTCTCTCGATGACCCGAATCGAGGCATAATGACCGACTAATTGTAATAGAAGCAGGTTGGACGGTCTCCTGCCTGAAGTTTCATCACTATTGACTCTCTACTACCCCCGGCTTGTCTTGAGCTCCTCAACAGTTTTCCTCCATCGATCTTTGTATCGATCGATATCCAGCGGAGCAAGCTCACCAACCTTTACCGACAAATCTATGAGACGAGAGATAAAAGTATCAGGTGTACGGGTGTCTTTAACCTTTCCTCACCGATGATGTAAACTGAGTTGACATTGTCTCTAATTATGTGAATATCTCCGTAGACATACTAAATACAATGTTCATATTTTAGGTATTCCTCCGTAATATATTTATATATAGGATAAAATAATTACAATATATAAGTATTTACCATACATAACAATAAAAAAGGTTTTCTCGAAGAGCCTGTCGTAAATTTGTACGTATGGAGAGGAGCGGAAGGCGCACAGCGCGGGGAGCCGGATGCCGATCATCACTTTAGTGGCGGAGCACGCGCCGACCGAGTCAGACGTAGCCCTTTTACACAAAAATTTATATTTGTATTCACTTACTGTAATGTAAAATATTCATATTTATCCAATTTAAAAATCGCAAAAGTCTACATGCACACTGAGTTTACAGTACCGGAACGCGCGTTTTTATTTTAACATCGTAAGTGAAAGGTTAAGGACATTGTCGCTCCATCTTAGTTCAGACCCTCGTATGCTCCTGTCGGTCCGATGTTCAGCAACGACTTCAGTGTTTGTTGTTCGCTGCCGGACAACCGAAGTCTTCCGATTTTCATAAACTTTGAGACGCTTACGTCACTAAACATACTGTATAGAGTTCATTATCGTAAACCCTGCATCGAAATACGTTTTCTAAAACTCGTTCAGAGGTCTCAATTTTTATCTGCCAGTGTTATTAGTAGCACGTTCTTTTTAATTTATGTCTCGGAATTAAACGCAAGTGATTGACAAAATTATACGCTATCAGTAATTTTATTAAATGCGATAAGTCGAAACGTACACCTCCGATCATTTCTTTGTGCTGATTTATCCACGTACAATCTAACAGCATTTGTAATTGACACGATTGAGCTGCACGACTTGGGTGAAGGTAATATTTTTAGCATTATATTAAAAATTAAAAATACAACGGTATTTTTTTAATGTGAAATGCAGTGGGTGCCACCCACCTCTGAAAGATTCAGCCTTGTTCTGGCTACTTGTTGAAGTAGCCAATAGCTACATATATACCTATATCGAAGAAAGACATCGTACGCTATGGGAATAGCAAGAGATGTATTTCTTCTTTTGTCACACCTGCCTGTAGTTTTTATCAAAATTCTGATGGTAGATAAAACTTTTCTTAATCTTCTCTAATCTTCTTCTATAGTCACCATCACTAATCGGACAGACAAAATGATTGTTACACTAATATATTACATTTTGTAAATTAATTTTACATAGAATGATACATTCCTCCCCGGCGGTACGGCGCTCATACACACACACACACATCTATACAATTCCAAGGATAACACACCATCATACATGAACTCCAAGTACAAATATTACAAAATATAAAATAATTAACGTATGTACTTATAATACTGTATTATAAATACTAGAATGTTGTGTATTACGTCATCATCACATCATCAGCCGTTTTCTGTCCACTGCTGGATGAAGGCCTCCCCAAGTTTTGTTCATTGCCATGTATTTCAGCAGAGTTGACGATTTCATCAGTCCGGCGGACTTCAGGCCCCATTGATTCCCGCCAAATTCCACTGGACGACCGCGTTTGTCTTTGTTCTTGGCGTCTTCCCACCTTCTTCATGAGCTGCCCGACACACACACATTTCTTTGCCACTTTTTTCATCTCCGTGTTCCACGCTAGGACAATCTCTAAAATAGGCATTTTGCTCCCATGGATTCATAGGAGACAACTCTCGGCTCTCAGAGATTCGTCGTCTTGAGCCTCGTATCACGTTCGTCGTACGTCAAATGTCATTGTCGTTCGTTGGTAATATGATTTTAAATCTAACCCAGAAGCAGTAAAAACGGAATATATATATTTTTTTAATTGTTCACATGTTGAATCTCGCTGTCAGATCGAACGCCGCGCGTACACCGTTTTGTGTTTTCGTCTCTCTCCACCAAATCTCAACGTGACACGTCTCATCGTGTCAGCGTCCGTGGACGCGGGCCTCGAGACACACAATATTTAACATTCCAAAAATTCATTAACTTACTATTTTCAAAATCGCCAACTGATAAATTATCTACCTACATAAGATTTACAATGCGCAACATAATATTTTACCGCGCATCTTTCGCGCGCAGCCCGCGTGGACTGCATAATAGTATAAACAACACGCGTCGTTATACCACGTGAACTTCTCAACATTTTAGAGGTCGGATGATAAACAGTTAATGAATTAAATATAGATAAATAATTAAATAATTAAATAATCCGATACATGTAAAATCAATTTTATCGAAAAATATTGTTGTCGCGCCACCGGGATTCGAACCTGGATCTCTTTCCTAACCGGGGAAGGTGCACTATTCAACTATGCTACGGCGACAATACCTTTAGCGACAGATTTTCGAACCTATATTGTTACCTTTTTGATATCAATACATTTAATCGTTCCATTATTTGAAAGAGCCATCTACCTCATTTTTACAGAATCTCAAATACATTGTTTTTGCGCTACCGGGATTCGAACCTGGATCTCTATTTCCAATCCGAGGAAGTACACTACCAATATAGATATAACCTCATTGTGGATAGATTAACTCTATTTGTTGTGATGCCGAGTTTTTCGGACAATTTTGAAAAGGGAGCCAAGAATTTTAGTTTTTTTTTTTTTAAATGCTGTGAACACAAGTTTTATTCTGGGGGAGCAGGTTCAATTCCCCGGCTACCGGATTTTGCTACGTTTATTTTTTTACATTTCATTTCACTCTATATTTAGCTAGGACACAAACCGCTTTATTTGCAGCTAATAGCGACACCGCGAATATAATATGTAGCCATTTAAATAATTTAAAAATGGGTTTTACGGAAACACTGGCCATGGTCGCGAAGCGACCACCACTTTTGTATTTTTTAATTATTTTTTTTAGTAAAATTTTTTGTTACATCATTTTCGTCAAAAATGACGTAAAACAAAATTAATTAATAAATTGGAAATATTCTATGTGACTAATGGCCACAGCATGTCTAGTAATAACAATATTAAGACTTTTTTTAAATGTTATTAATCTTCTGTCATTTGTGTGTGAGTGTATGTGTGTGTGTGGATTCTTTTTGATTTTGAAACACACTTCTACGTGTATGTGCTGTTTTATAACGTTTTCGTTTGGAGAATACCAAATTCGAGGTTAATTCGGAGATCGGAGATAAAAATAGACAGATTCTTCAATACACGGAAAACAGCGTCGCTGTGGTTTACTCCTGAACTAAGCTAGAGGGGGTTAGGAAGTTAAACGCTATTTGATTTTAATTTACAGTTATAAACAACTTGATTATCACATTCAACAGAAAAAATGATTATCTCTTGTTGTTTTATAAAGATTTCCATCACTCTAAATATTTTTTTTTTATTTAGTAAAAAAGTTATTTAAAAACAAAATTAGATGATTAATTTTGCGCCATTCTGCATAATAAATATACGGTTCATCAAATTAAATCCACTATTTAAAATATTACATAACAAGCCAAAAAGTATAATTACATTTTTGTCCTATACTGGTTTCATAACAGATATATTATTACATAAATATATAATAATATATCTGTTATGAAATCCACACTTTTTTTTTACACATAATATATTTTATCGGAGGATTTAAAAACGCATTAAAAAAAAAAATTGTTAAAAAAAATAATGTACTATTCAGTTTTGCTCGATTGCACACCTGATGTAATGGCTCGTGTCCACGGAACGAGATACGATGAGCTAAGTGTCAGAGATCCATAGATATTTTATAACAATTTATTCTGAATGTTAGACAAACGAATGCATTAAATAACAAACATTTAATCTGTTTCACCTGTTGCAGTCGAGATTTAAATTCATCAATGAACTGACGTTTGACGTACAATAAGTGCGAATAAGGGAAACAAGTGGCGGAGCTCGAATCTCTGGGGTTCGGTGTGTATGCGGTGGAGTTAGAAAGTGAAGAGTTGTCTCTTAACCCTTTCACTGCCACATTTTAAAATCAATGTATTATGCACGGTGCCAGTAAATAAATCGATGTTGTAAAAAAAAAATTAAAGTCTCAAAAACATATATATTTTGCGAAATAAGATGCTACTTTATATCTTTTTTTTTTGTGTTCACAAATAGGCGTCGAATTTGTTTGAATGAATGTAAAACTAGTTTATAATCTCACACGGCAAAATTCTTATTCGCATTTGTAGAATACGTACGCAATAGATTGAGGTCACTATTTTGAGATTTTTGGAAAAGTACATTGTGACATGCCGATTACATTATTATGTAGCGTAGATATCAATCTTGATATGTATATAGATAAACTTGAAATCGTTTTGTCGCGGCTGATATATTTTACAAGGAAAGACCGGCAAAGATCGAATATCGATAAATTCTTGGACGCGCGCTTATCGGTGGTCATAGATGGTACTCACGTCGGGAGTTGGAATGGTGGTGTGAATTTATCTTTATGTAAAGGTTGAAAAATGATTGAATTTAAAACTGAGCGATGCAATGTCAAGATTTTAGGTTGGGCCGAGGTTGCGTAATGACTTTATAATTTGAGATACGGTTGAATTTCGCGAGTTGAGTCTTTGGTCCATTTTAAATTGAATTATTCTTAAGGCGACCGGGTGCCTGATAGGTATTTTCATTTTAAAGTGAAGTTTTGATGAATTTTTATTTTTGTTTGAGAGATTATATGTTGATTATTTCTACTGCCGGGCCTAAACGGGGGGCGTTTATATAGCCATTCTAGAAACGGGGGTCAGCTATTTTTAGAGAGGGGGAAAAGCAATAACTACACAACCTACCAAAAATGCGTGCTTATTAACCGCCGTCTTAACCCCTAAATAAATATAAAGCAAGTTTAAACAATTAAATATATAATAAAAATATACAGCAAGTTAATAATTAGAATTTATTAAGAAAAAATAAATATTAAATAAAATAATAATAAATATAAAGCAAGTTTATTATATTGAAGATATTATGATAATAAATATACAATGAGTTTGTTACGGTCGCATCTCACGTGTGACGTTCACGTATTACGAATATTATTTTCGGCGCGAATTTTAAATTATTAGTTACTATTATTTAAATATTGCTGTGCATGCAATGCATGCCCCTCCTCACCCCGCTGCTAACACGTATCCACAGTGGACGAAGGGTCGCTACCCCCTCCCCCGCGCATCGCCGGGTGGGTTTTGCCTGGCCGAAAGGACTCTCTCTCGCTCCACGCCTGCCGAACGCACCGGACCTGCTCCGGGGTGCCGCCGGCCTTGCGGCCAGCCGTCAGCTAGCTCCATACCAACCGCCACGTTGCCTTGAACAAAGCCGCCAGGAAGCTGCGATGTGCCTCCAGGAAGACGTCCGAGGACCCCGCCTATACACAAGGCAAGTTGTGGATATTCCTGCCGCTCACAACGGGGGACCAGAGGCCGCCCACCACGAGACGACCGAATGCGGCCACGGAGACCACGTGGCGAGCGAGGCTGCAAGGACCGCGTCCGCGAACGGGACCAGGGGCGGGCTCCAGATGTCGCTTGCCGCGCGCGCCGCGGCGGGCCACACGTGGCCATGTAATCGGCCACAATGGGAAGAGACTAAGTGAGTGTAAAAACAATTGAACAATTCGTGCGCCCCCGTAATTAAGGTTAGATATAAGTAGCAGTAAGAATTTTCCTTTTTTTTCATTATTATTGTGTTGTAAATAAACGTGTAAATTTGTATATAGAACACTATTTAATTTAATTTAGCCTCCCGCCTCCTACTTGTGATTCACATATAATATTGATTACGTTCCGTTCATATCAAGTTCAAGAAAACATGATACTAAGAAGATTAATTATAAGTAAAATACAAGATTACTATTATTAATTAAAATATAATGTCAATTATAATATTATTATGACATATGATAAATTAATCTTGATAAACAACAAATTACAACAGATAACATCCAAACTCTTGCTTGCTTGCTTGAATTGCTCTTCACACTAATATGAAGTTAGTGGCATCTCCAGGCTGCATAGAAAATTGACTAATGTGAAAACACTACTTCTAAGATAGTTTGGCGACCAGCGAGACGAGAGAGACTTGTCCAAGAATTACAATACTTAAAACCCAATAGGGGTGATTACGCTTTTCAATTTGGCATGCATGTTGAAGATACCCCAAACGATCTCTTATTGCAAATGCGCAGCGATTAGAAATATCCGCAGAAGAGAAATTCATTAAAAGGAACCTTCACGACAAGATAGCACTTCAAACCTTTTTAAGAGGCCTAACGGGGGAGGTTAGAGTGACAGGAAAATGGAGAAATCCTCCAACACTAGACGAAGCTATGGCTTTGGTAATAGCTTAAGAAAATTGTATATATTCGCAAAACAAATACAACAATTTAGTACAAACTCATCAGGCATGAGAGCGCCAGCGGGAATAGCGGGGACGCTTCAAAGTAAAGCGTCCCTTCCGCCGTACAAATCGACAAACTACCAGATCGTGAACCAGCAATTGAAACGTCGAGATGGTTATGGAAACCGATGGCAACAGCAATACGCGCAGCAAAAAACAACAAACTAACAAAAATTAACCCATCGTGTCCGTCTTGGGATGAATGCACGTCTAATGGCTCGTGTCCACGGTGATCTCTCAATGAGACCTCGATCTCTGAGAGTAGTTTAAGGTGCGCGTGGGCTTATGATTCATAAATAACTTCGCGCCGAATTCAGCAAGTACCGTCTTTTATCTCGTCCCGAGTCGAATCTTCGAGAGAAATATACATACGTTGACGCGGCCCATAAACCTTCCAAATTATTTATATTCAAATCTAATAAAGTAAAAACCTTTATTTGTCACTCAAACTCAAATTGGTCGCTTATAATGTTCAATTAAATCGTTGATTTCACTGTGTGTTGCGTAAAAGCATAGATGCCGGAAGAAACGGGATATTCGGAAGGAAGTTCCACTCACCACAGTCCCGTTCTTCCGGCACCTCCAAGGTGGACTGTAACTTTAGGTTTTGTAACACAATCTCTGTTCAGGGTCTTGGGTCCTTCAGATTGCACTGGATTAGACACACGTCTTACTCGTTTGTTATACCGCAAAATTTACTCGTTTCCGCACCGGTTCAGGGTCGCCGATCGACAGACACGGTGACAGGCGAGGAAGGGAGGGGAGGTGGAAGGCACAATACATTATCTTCGTTTAAGCATAAATATATGTCCCAAACATCCTGCCCCCCGAGGATTGACTTCCCTAAAAAGTAAATTCTCAACAAATTCGTATTTTTATCCATATAAACCGAAAATGAAATAACCAAATAAAATATAATGTAATGTATACCGTATTTCCACGGGAAATACCGCCTTAGATCTAACTAATAACGTAACCTAGGTATATATAAACTATCGATGCTGTCCATGGTTACGGAAGAAAAGATACAAGATCAGATACAACTTCTAGGTGTACTGCCTTCGTTGCCAAGCATACAAAAACATGAAGATATGCCTCAATCATTTATTAATCATCAATCAAAGAATTATACTTTTAAAATCAGCAATGTTATCTTTGTGGTTAAGATTCATATTTTTATTTATTTTCTTTGTTTTATTAACCACTAAAATGAGTTTAAATACATCTACCGGTTTCGAAAAATACCATTTTCTTCTTCAGGATGTCATAACTAACTAAAACATATATTGTTTCTTTGACAGAATCTATTTAAAAAAAATATATTTTAAATTTTTTTTTTTTTTTTAGTACTTAACTAAAATCAAATAATGTTCCGCACAGCTTTGCGAACCACGGACGCGGTAGAAAGTGGCCCGAGAAATGTGTGAATAGGAAGAGGCCATTTTTTCCGCGTCACAGAAACATTCCGCCCGGCACCCCGCGCCACTGGATTTTCCACGCCACTGCGCCAACGGACCGCCGCGTGGAGGGGGTAGCGGGCCGCTGCGAGACTCCGCCCCCGCCGGCGCGCAGACTATGCCGCACTTAATTTTAGTATAACTAGTCATAGAAAATTATTTATAATAAAAATGTTATGAAAATAAAAGGAGAATGGAAGGGGCGATCGCCCGGCGATAATATTATGCACCTCAAAAATCATTCAGGTATTGAAAACGAGTTTTCCAAGTTTGAGGTGCGATAATTAATTCCCCGGGCCATCGCCCCGGATAAGACTTATCAGGCATCGCGAGGAGCAATAAAGACTATAAGAAAAAATACTCGCGGTGCCTGAGAAAGTGAAATTGTGAAGAGGAGAAGAGAAATGCCGGAGAAATTCAGAGTCTGCCGTCCTCAACTGCGCGGCGAGAAAAATGAACAAAGTTTCGAGATCTCGCCGCCAGGGGGTGGCTGCGCTGGACCGCAGCGGGGCGGCAGGGGAACGGATCCGGCATTCTGATTGGAGGAGATCTCCTGGAGACCGTGGCGCTCGTAGTATTATAACATGTCAAATAAATAATGGTCCAGTGGCTGCAAAGAGCACTCTCGTCTCACTCGTCTCTCGCACCACTGGACTGGAAAAGCAAATTCGACTTTTATTTCTCTCATCATTGGACCTCTGCTATCATCACTACCACCGAATCTTCTGGCTTCCTGACTTTGCAACGACTTTGGATCACGGACCTGGAAATTCATACGACTTGGCTGCTACACTGGACGAGATTTTTGGACCCCCCTGGACCGCTGCACCACGCTGCAGACAATCTTCATCCGAGCTACCAGAGCGAACCGGCGAACCACCCTACAAATACAGTTCTTGTTTCCTGTACGGAACAAATAATACTAATTTACTCGAATATTTTTTAGGAAAAAATTTTAGAATGGGACTCGTAGTTAAATTTAGTTGGTTGTTTATAATTTTTTTGATTAGTTTTACACGCTTTATTTATCTCCAACGATTCCAAATTATTTCATTTGTGACCAACACCGTTTATATGCAAAATTGACAATCCCAATTTTTTATCAAAACCACGACCATTTTCTATCAAATGATTAGCAAATTCTGAAAACCCACTATTGTTCAAACATCTCAAATGCTCCCTTACTCTTATATTAAAATTTCTACCCGTTTTACCAATATAAAATGCAGCACAATCCTTGCAACTGAGTTTATAGACACCAGAATTGTTAAATTTATCATCTTTGTCTTTAGAATTTATGAGTAAATTTCCTATACTATTATTTGTATAAAATGCCGGTCTAATGTTTCGTGGTAGGTGTTTAAATATTTGATTCGAAAAGTTATTTATGTATAAAATCCTACGCCAATAATCATTATTATCATTATGTTTTATCTGTGATTTATATAAAAATTGATTATTATATTCTTTTAATTTATTTTTTAAAATAGTGTCCATCAAACCTGTATTATACCCGTTATTAACTGCTATTTTTTTAATTGTATTCAATTCACTATTGAAATTGGATGTTGGCATGGGAATATTGACTAAACGATGTATCATGGAGTGGAACCCTGAATATTTGTGTGATAATGGATGATTAGATTCATTATGTATGATAGTATCTGTAAAAGTTGGTTTTCTAAAAATTTTGAATTCAATTTTATTATTATTTTTAATCAATGTTAGGTCCAAAAAATTTAGGGTCGAATTATTTTCCATTTCTAAAGTAAATTGTATTTTATTATTAAATGAATTAATGATATTTAAAAATGTAGTTAGTTGACGATGTGAACCTGACCAAATACATAATATATCATCGACATACCTTTTCCACAACAAAACATTTTTTAATAAAGGATAATCACAATCAAAAATATTCCTCTCCAAATTATCTACAAAAATATCTGCTATTAGAGGACTTGTTGGTGCTCCCATAGGAAGATCCTCTGTTTAATTATACATTATATTATTAAATTGAAAATAATTTTGAAATGACAATACAAGACCAACAATCTCAATAATAATTTTGTGTTCATATGGACATCTGTGACACTAATGCAAACTATCGGGTCTGACACTAACGAGTTTTAATCTTACAAAATTTTTATGTAGGTGCTGGCAGAGAAATTTCCCTTCAAAAATTCAAGTTACTAACTTTCTTAGCTTATGAGCTTTGGGTGATAGATAAACATGATTCGCATGCACTGTCTTTGGGTAATGCGCGATTAAACAAAGGAATAGTTTTCACCTTTGTATTTTCTAATACGTAATCGTTATTTAATAGTTCTAATTATATTTATGCTTTTATTAGAAATAACCATCTGTCTTTCGTACGAATTTTATTTGAACATTCTGAGAGAGGTAATGTGGGTGGTCTCCTTCTTGTCTTCCTGGAATTTACCAAATGATCTCTTGCTCTCTTCTTGACATTTGAATGCAATTCTATAAAAGACTGAAAATGTGCTGTATTAGATCAGATTCAATGATAAGCCACATAATCCAGGAATAAAAGCATTAACTTTTTGATCTGAGGGACGCAAGTTTGATTCTAAATAAATGTTGATTAAGTGATTACATACTAGTACAGCAAAAATAATCAAATTTTATGTAAAATTTTCAGACACAATCTTTGTATTATAAGTAAATACAAAATCTTGACTTGGTTTCAGAATCATACAGATCAATTTCATTAAGAAATATTAAATTATGAAAATTAAACAAACCTTTCATTTATCTGGAGTACACCCACCATTGCAATTATTTAATATCAGGCTTCTCTGTATCGACAACATTTCAAGTCCACGATAAGCCGACATATCCATTTGATAATTCAATAAATAACTTTTCGGAAATCAAAACAATGTTTTCATGTTTCCAAACTCGCACACATCACAAAGATAACGAAAATAAGTTCATAAATATCGCATCCACAGTGTCGTAATCATAGATAAGAGATATACTTAGATTGGCAACTATTTTTTTGAAAATAAAGTTTTTCAATCAATAGAAATAATTTTAAATTTTCGTAACAAAAATATATAAAATTACATCTATAGTTGAAAATGGGAATTTAGTTAAACAATAAAGATGTCAAGGTTGTTTTAAAATATTTATTTAATTAAATACGCTAATTCTATGTCAATTTAAGTCAGAAAGAATGGCAAAGAAAACTGACAACACACAGTATACATACATATACAATATAAAAAAAATATGCTACATATTTGTAAAATTGTGGAATTTACAAAGAATTAACTAAATTAATACATAAAATAATAATATAATACATATGAAATTTGTTACCCATTACATTGAAAAAAAAAAACTTATCAGGTCTAGGCTTTAGATCTCGAATATAACGCAAACGTAATTATTTAAAAAAAATTATGTAAAAAACATTGTGGGCCAGTACGGTAGTTATTTTGTGATAATTATTTTATTTGTTTTGTGTATAGTTTTCTGGTCAGATATACACGGCAGATTAGCCCAGAAAACTATACACATAAGATTCTGAACAGTCGTGAAAACCCAACATTTTTATTTTATTTTTATTCTAAATTCGAAAGGCAAATAATTTAATAAAGAATTTGCACTGCACATATTGTAAAATTAAATTGGTAATAAAAAATCGCCGCCTGAGAAGCGCCAGCGCACTCGGCCGCCACCAGGAAGGCGCAGTACATTATCTTCGTTCAAGCATAAATATATGTCCCAAACGTTATCCATATAAACCGTATATATAAATTGTTATCCATATGAACCGAAAATTCGTAAGATGTAAGCATGGCAGCATGTAACCAAAGAAAACGAAATAACCAAATAAAATAGAATGTAATGTATACCGTGTTTCCACGGGAAATACCGCCTTAGATCTAACTAATAACTTAACCTAGGTATATACAAACTATCGATGCTGTCCATGGTTACGAAAGAAAAGATACAAGATCAGATACAACTTCTAGGTGTACTGCCTTCGTTGCCAAGCATACAAAAACATGAAGATATGCCTCAATCATTTATTAATCATAATATAATATGAATATTAACCACAATGATAACATTGCTGATTTTAAAAGTATATTCAAAGAATTATTTTTCTCGATGCTATTATTTCTTAATTTACGATATTTCATCATTTAAAAATATATTTAATATAGTGTGGATAAATTTACCTGTACTGTTACAACATTAAAAAAAATTGAGATGGTTAAACTCTATTATAATCAATTTTTGTGATATTAGTTTAATTTAGTTATCAACTTTGTTGAAATCTATAATATTTTCAATACATTACCTAATCATGCTGACAGGAACAAAAATAAAATAAGCATTTATATAAAAAAAATAATAATAAAAACAGAAATAGACTCGAATTTTGAGAGATTGAATTTTCGCGAGGGCGTCACACAAGCAGTGACGTTAAAAGGCTTGAATTTTCGTGAGAGCGTCTTGTTTAGAGGGTTTTTTATCAGTAATTTTTTACACTTCCAATTAATGTATTAATATAAAACACATATGATGTTATTGGCGCTGATGCACTTGTAGTAGTAGATTAGGCGGTCAAGCCGCATGTAGAGTACTCAAAGCGTCACGCAACCAGTGGCGTTACACGCAGACGCATCCAACGAAGTGTCAATACTTTTCCCGACAGTAATATTTTTTAAAATCTACCTCAGCCAGAAATGGAATAATACAAATTTAAAAACCATTTCTCACGTGTTATGTACCCGTAACATTACGCGAGTAAATGACATCCGACGGCTCTGGTGAGTACAGGGAGCATCGGCCGACTAGTTGGGCAGCCTCGGGCGCAAGAAGGGGTTACGTTCAACACTGGACACGGGTCAACAGAAGAAGAAGAAGATCAAAAGTGTAAAAGTACAATGATTTTAAAAATGCACAATAACAAAACTTTTGTATCTTAAAAATCATCGGAACTTATCTTAAAATTAAACAATTAATCGTACTGATAAAAGTTAATCTTAACAATCAACTTGTATATTATATTATATATACATGTACATTCCATAATACTGCCATAGTCGTATTTTAAAATTCGCTCCTGCCTTGTTAATTATTTGCTCTATCGTACGTAGATTTTCCGCGGATACACTTGGGCGATAAATGTGCTGTTCTATACTGAAGTCATCTCTATTATCTAGTTTGTGACATCTCTCCAGCATTGAAAGGAAAGGTAATATTTCTAGCATTACAATAAATTATTTTCGCTGATGTATGGATTGCCAGTGGACCACGACCTATAGTACCATAGTATTATGTATAGAAATTTCAATAGCCTCCCTACACGAATTAAAGAAATAAAAGATATAAAAGAGTTTAGAAATAAATTAAATGAACACTTCAGAAACATATAATTAGAAAATAATCAATATTATAGAACACTCCAGAAGCACACAAATAGACAATAAATAAAATAGTATATAAAATTATTGCAGTGTAACTCTCTCTCCGAGCACAAGAGCTGGTCTCACATGCGTTTTGTGGTCTTTCGTGAAGATAGCTTTGAATCCAGCTTAGTGCTTTGTCATCTATACCGACGGATTTTAATTTTAATATTAGTTTGTTGTGGGAGATACTGTCGAAGGCTTTTCTCAAATCCACGAAAATTCCAAAAATGGTGGAAATGTAGCTATTTGGAATATCCTGGAGTTTTTTGAAAAATCTGGTGGCTAAGTCGCGTATGTGAGAATTGAACTGGGGAGTGCTGGTGTCGCGATGAATGATGGAGTTTCTCACAAACCACGGGGCTTGGAGAATGGATCTGAGAGTTTTATTTTGGAAGACTGTAAGTTTGGTGGACGTGCGCCGCTAGCAGTGCCCGCCACCCCAAAATCCCCCACCGAACCAATCAGGGCGCGTTTACAACCCCGACCGCGCCCCAAGTGATGCGGCGGTCGCCGCCACCTGCCGGCCGAACAGCGCAACATCGCTTCATTTTTCGGCCGCGGGCTGACAGGCGGCAGAACTCGTTTTCCGGAGACAAATAATATAAAATGTAGATTAAAACTAACAATGGGGGATATCACGAGCAGGGAATTCCGTAGTGAATATCGCGACCCGTGATATCCCGTAACAAGAATTATCCGGCCAGTGTTCCTTTTTGAGTTATTCTAGTTTTGGTGATTTCGTTGTTCTGAAATGGTCGTTAAAACGTTAAACGTGGTAGAAAAACGTGAACACTGGCGGGATAATTTGTATGGGTGCCGTGGACTACGACATTTGTTTATTTCTACTGTGTCCACGGCACTAAATAAAACTGAATTCAAATAGCATAGGCGGCGTACCGGCGGGTGGGCAAAGGTTTATTGTGTTCCCAATCAAAATTGATTTAATATATATATATTTATGATTAACACATTAAATTAGCATTTAACGGAATCTATTGTACTTTACAGATGGCTGTTCCCACTAACTGTCTCATCTGTCGCCGTACCATAACCCGGACGAATGGGACGGGAAGATGCTGCGACTGCCTCGCCACGTGCAACGAGTCTAGGAATTGCGCCATCTGTTTAGAGGATATCGCATTTGCTGAATTATATCAATTGGCATGCAGACACGAGTTTCATTTTGTCTGCATCGATAAATGGCTTCGATCTAAAACCACGTGTCCTTTGTGTCGAGGATGTGCTCTGACTCCAGGCATCTCGCAATACGAGAACCCACAGTTTATAAATGTATTATTTGTGTAATAAATAATAAATAAATGTGTAATTCTTGAACTGACCTGAATATCTATGTTCCGCAACTGTTAGCGGCATCCTGGGCGTGCGTAGACTTCACTCACTGTTTTAAAACTCACTTCACCGGATTTACTGTACGCTAGGAGACACCAGAATCAAATCAATTTATAATAAAAACATTTTTTAAATCTACATTGTTCTGTGCAAAAAGTTATTTACCATCTTAATTTTATATTTGCTAAGTACTAATGTCTTTTCTCGTCTATGGATATATAGATTTAAGATTTTCTATCAGGCTCACAAAGAAAAATAACTATTCTGATATTTGTAGAGATATATTTGACACAATTGTATAATTAATTATGTTATTTATAGTTTTGTATTTTGTGTGAGATGGAGCTCCGTTCTGCTGTAATGTCCAGGCTTTGTTTTGAAGCTCTTTGTTAATTTTCCTAGCACCCCAACGTTTTTCAATTCGCAAATTTTTGATCAGAATACGGTCTTCTGCGGTGATTTTTGTCATTCTGGGCAAAAATTTGAAAAAAAAATCAAATATAAACAATGGGAAAATTAATAATCATGAAAGATGGCGACCGGAAGGTTCGTACACTCACTGACACTACTGAAGCCTCTGCCTCACTTGAGGCGGGGCGCGGTGATCCCAAAACACATTCGCGGCACTCGCGTACGTAGGTCCTTGCCGGAGAGAACTCGACGGACTCGGGACGATGAATTCCACCGGCTTCCGGAGGTCTGGCTGAGGGTCCTGCGGAGGCGTAGTCGGCACGAGTGCGGACGCCGTCTCGGGCGCAGTCCGGTGCAGTTCTTCCCAAGTACTGATACGGAGAGATGATTGGACCGCTAGGATAGGACTAACAGGCCGCACGTTACTAGGTCTGCCGGGATCCCAGACAGGTGAGCCCGCTGAAAAGTCTCCGTGTTCAGCAACTATACCCTGCCGTGGTGGGGTTGAACAGCTGGTGGCAGACAAGAAACAATAATGTTCCTCCGTAACGAGATCTCCCTTGGCGCCGAGTGCCGAGTGCCGAGTGGTGTGTCCAACAATATATTCCTGGAAAATAAGTCACCGGTTAGCATTAATCAAGTTGGTAAAACTGACGACAAAGCTCTAAGATATAATAGGTTACAGAAACATAATTTTAAAGGGGAACATTCCTTCGCAATGGATACGCGAAGTAACACAGAAATGTAATACGTAATCATAAATCCTTGCAACTTGAAACTGTCAAAGACGGCTTTGTTATATATATATATATATATATATATATATATTGCAGTGATGTGGCTGCTCGGCTAATCAACTGATAGCCGAATGGACACGTCACGCGGTCTGCCCTATCAGGATACGCGGAGAAGACGGTCTGAAAATAAGGAAGAAATTAAACCTGTCACCGCCGTTCCTCAAAGTGCTTTTTAAACAAGTAGTTACAGAAGATACATTAAAAAAAAAAACAATTTTGAGTGCTCCGACTTACTTTAAATGCTGATCAGTGGCTGCCGTGAGACGGTGACGCCAGGTAACTGATAGTAAATTCGCACCGACGATACATCACTTCTGAATTCCTATACAGAATAGACAGTGGCGCCTCACTTAACAGCCCCAAATGTACAATTTAACATCATTAAACACCGTAAAATTAATTGTTTTTGGTAATATATTTATTTATTTTACATGCTCTAATATAAACAAGATCATAATGTTCCTTTTTACTGCAACTTACCATGCACATATTTGCTTAGTTTCATTTTGAATCTATGTAGTTTCTCCTCCATTCTGGCATATCATTAAAGATCTTCATCGCACTGTACATCTGAGGTTTAGCCTTCTTCCTGACCAGCTGTCTCAGTCTATCTCTTCCCCTTGTATGATGCTCGTGCTCATGTTGATTTGCATCCATTTTTCGTATAAATTCTGCCGGAAATATATGAAAGAGGATAGCTATACAATTTTATGTAAATGAGCCAGAGGAAATATTATTCATGTTAATTCTTAGGGTTTTTTTTGTGTGATTAATGAGTTAATAATTAGGTTCTCGGGACATGAAAAATAGTGGCAAAAGGATTCAAGTAGATTCTCAATTCGCGACACATTTGTTAGAAAACTGGAACTAAAGGCTTGAGATTAAATTTTCTCGGACAGCTGGAGAATACCAAACATGACATAGACAATAAAACAATAATAAACGAACAAATCATAGATCCATGTCCTAGGTATAAAACAAATCTTTATGTTGAGACTCGTCCGATATTTCCATGCTGACAACAACTCACCTCAAGCAATAAATCACGGACACAACACAACACAAACAACGAACGCCAGTTCCGAGAGCAACAGCGACATTTTATCAAAGATTCTACATGCTCTTAGCTCCGAAACTGTACAACACACTCAACACCAACTGGAAGTCGTTTAAATCCAATAAGATTACACAAATATGGACCCAATATATGATCCAATCAGATAGAAATGAATCAGAAGCATGGCTATCCAACATTCTAATATAATGTATACAATATCTACACTAATAATTCGCTAGTCCTACAACACTCCCACTACATATATTTTTATTTTTATTTTCTTTTTATTCCTGTCGATGATTTAAATAACACCACAACACCACGAAAAAAAACTGGCTACTTTAACACAGACTTCAGTCTAGCAAAGTAGCCAGGACAGCGCTGTATATATCAGAGGAGAAGTCGTACTCCATCCCACACAATAAATTATATATTCACCTCTGTTGGAACAAAAATATGTATGTCTTATAATAAATAATCAAATTCTAATTGACATTTTTAAAAACCTGTACTGATGAATGCTTTTTTTTGGATTCGATTCTGCCGTAAATATTTTCATTGTATACACAGTAGACTCCCGATTATCCGGGAGAGATGATAAAAAGAAATCGCGGATAATCGAATTTATCTGTTGATGTCCGAAAGTCGTGAACTTGTGTTTGTAGGGATGCTGCAGGGCTTGTCAAATAACTTCCACCATAAATCGTTTTTTACCCAATTATTACATATTTTATTAAAAAAGGTCAACGAGGAAATAAAAGCATCATTCTTGGTGTCATTCTACTGCTCAAGGTGGTGGCCAAGAAATTATTCCATGCATTAGATGCGCGATACTCCATGGTCATGACCAGTATCATTTGCCAAATGCTGATCAAAATCTCACACCCTTCAAAAAATACATCAATTATACTTGTCATTATTTTTTGTAATCACTTTCTATTCTGAAAGACTTCCACTGACGTGCACAACATCCGTCTCCAAAGCCATCGCTGTGAAAATTACGAGGAGTATTATATCCGTATCCGCGCTGCGGACTGGCCCGGTCAATCCGGCGAACGGGAGATCATCTCACTCCTCTCTGATCTTCCACAAACCTCTCCAAGTCACCATTCTTTCGGCGAACGATGCGAGAATTGGAGTTTGTGGCCAATCTACTGGCAAAACTAATACCCAATAAGATCGGGCACTAGTAAAGAAGCCGCCACTGCATTAACCACGGCCCGGCTTGTATTTCTTATCATTGATAACAGGTGATACAGTTATCAGTGCAAATGTGTAATATTAAGGATCGGTGGACGTGAACGATTTTTCTAATTCTGCCTATACTACCAAATGAAAATATCTAACACTACATGTAAGGAGACCGCCTGGAGCTGGCAGAAGTGGAACGAAAGTAGACTGACTGCAGTGGAAATGAGATCACTCAGGCACATCCATTTATGACAGAGTAAAAAATGAAGAAAATCACTTAAGTGGTGTATGGTCATATGGAACAGATGAATGAGGAGATAATGGTAAGAAATAAATATATAGAGGACGTCCGCGGAAGCCTTGACACGACCACGTAAACCAGATAATGGAGGATGGTTCTGTTAGAAGCCTCAACAATCGGCGAGCTTGTATGAGAAGATGTATGAATGTGGATGAGGCGAGAATTGTGCATCAGGACAGAGCAGTGTGGCGCTCTGTCCTCTCTGTCTACCCCTGCGGGGAAACGGCGCGATGGCGAGTAAGTCAGTAAATACACATGGACGTCACGTGAACACCGTTATCGTAATCAAAGAGACTACATTATGATGATACAACGATGATGAACGTCAGTGGTGGACTGCAGAACTAGACCCGGATCAGACCACCAGCTCTTGACAGCACAACTTGGAACAATCTCTGCTACCCAAACAGTCCATGTGACGACAATTTGCCGGGGTTGCTCTCCATTGTCAGAGCTCAGAGCCCATTGGTGCATCCCCTATACTAGACTATGCGAGTAGTACGAATTACCTGTAAAAAAAAAACACTATACTTGCCAACCCCAGCGACCTCTCGCAGCTATTAAATGAAGTTATTTGACAAATAATTGATGTGAGAAATATGGTCAAAGCTTAGAATCTACGTCCACAGATGCCGGTACGATTTCAGAAAAGTGTGAAGTTGATAATCATGATGAATCCATTTCAGGACTTGGTGTGACTCGTGACGCTCCGTCGCTTCAAACCCATTTTGTTAGTTTTGACTCAAAAAAATCAATGTACGTTATGCAAAATAATTAATAATGTTTTATGTATATTATTTATATTTAAATCTAATAAAGTAAAAACCTTTATATTTGTCACTCAAATTGGTCGCTCATAATGTTCAACTAAATCGTTGATTTCACCGTGTAAAGGTGTTATTGGTGTTTCAAATGTCGTGATACATCGTGAAAACTGTGAAACTTTAAAGTGTGATAGCTCTTTAAATACTTGCCACCCAAATAATCTTGATATCAGGGTAATCCACTCTATTAGAAAGCGTGCATTTTACAAAAATGTGAACATATACCAAATCCAGTATTCTAAATAATACTCGTCAGATAAAACACACGTCCGCTTGATTAAGACAGATTAGTATAAATATAATGATATGATATTATAAATCGCATCAGCATCTGGCGATCGAATCAGAAAGTTTTACTATATTTTTTTCCATAAATTGTTTTTTTCTTGAATTGACTCGAGAGCGTCACGCAACCAGTGGCGTTAAGTGCTTGAGTTGACTCGAGAGCGTCACGCAACCAGTGGCGTTAAGTGCTTGAGTTGACTCGAGAGCGTCACGCAACCAGTGGCGTTAAGTGCTTGAGTTGACTCGAGAGCGTCACGCAACCAGTGGCGTTAAGTGCTTGAGTTGACTCGAGAGCGTCACGCAACCAGTGGCGTTAAGTGCTTGAGTTGACTCGAGAGCGTCACGCAACCAGTGGCGTTAAGTGCTTGAGTTGACTCGAGAGCGTCACGCAACCAGTGGCGTTAAGTGCTTGAGTTGACTCGAGAGCGTCACGCAACCAGTGGCGTTAAGTACTTGAGTTGACTCGAGAGCGTCACGCAACCAGTGGCGTTAAGTGCTTGAGTTGACTCGAGAGCGTCACGCAACCAGTGGCGTTAAGTGCTTGAGTTGACTCGAGAGCGTCACGCAACCAGTGGCGTTAAGTGCTTGAGTTGACTCGAGAGCGTCACGCAACCAGTGGCGTTAAGTGCTTGAGTTGACTCGAGAGCGTCACGCAACCAGTGGCGTTAAGTGCTTGAGTTGACTCGAGAGCGTCACGCAACCAGTGGCGTTAAGTGCTTGAGTTGACTCGAGAGCGTCACGCAACCAGTGGCGTTAAGTGCTTGAGTTGACTCGAGAGCGTCACGCAACCAGTGGCGTTAAGTGCTTGAGTTGACTCGAGAGCGTCACGCAACCAGTGGCGTTAAGTGCTTGAGTTGACTCGAGAGCGTCACGCAACCAGTGGCGTTAAGTGCTTGAGTTGACTCGAGAGCGTCACGCAACCAGTGGCGTTAAGTGCTTGAGTTGACTCGAGAGCGTCACGCAACCAGTGGCGTTGAGTACTTGAGTTGACTCGAGAGCGTCACGCAACCAGTGGCGTTAAGTGCTTGAATTGACTCGAGAGCGTCACGCAACCAGTGGCGTTAAGTGCTTGAATTGACTCGAGAGCGTCACGCAACCAGTGGCGTTAAGTGCTTGAATTGACTCGAGAGCATCATACAACCAGTGGCGTTAAGTGCTTGAGTTGATTCGAGAGCGTCACACAACCAGTGGCGTTAAGTGCTTAAATTGACTCGAGAGCGTCACACAACCAGTGGCGTTACATGCCGATGCATCCAACAAGGTGTCAATACTTTTCCCAACAGTAATATTTTTTAAAATCTACCTCAGCCAGAAATGGAATAATACAATTTTAAAAACCATTTCTCACGTGTTATATGTACCCGTAACATTACGCGAGTAAATGACATCCGACGGCTCTGGTGAGTACAGGGAGCATCGGCCGACTAGTTGGGCAGCCTCGGGCGCAAGAAGGGGTTACGTTCAACACTGGACACGGGTCAACAGAAGAAGAAGAAGAAGATCAAAAGTGTAAAAGTACAATGATTTTAAAAATGCACAATAACAAAACTTTTGTATCTTAAAAATCATCGGATCTTTTGTATTTTAAAATCGATCTCCAGCAGTCCTTAAAAATTAATTGTACTGATAAGATTTAATCTTAAAAATCTACTTGTATATTATATATGTATACATGTACATTCCATAATACTGCAATATTGTTTTTGGGCATCCGCTTATTAGTCGCATTTTTAAATTCGCTCCTGACTTGTTAATTATTTTCTCTATCGTACGTAGATTTTCCACGGATACACTTGGGGGATAAATGTGCTGTTCTATACTGAAGTTATATCTATTATCTAGTTTGTGACATCTCTCCAGCATTGAAAAAAAAGGTAATAAATAATTCTTGCATTACAATAAATTATTTTTATAATATTACTTTCGCTGATGTATGGATTGCCAGTGGGGGACCTCGAGGGCTGCCATAGCATTAATGTAAAAATATGTTTGGACTGTGTCAGTCTCACTAGAGAAATTCTGCGTCGAGACGGGCATAGTTTACATTGCAATTGTACGATAAATTAGTATTACAAGTAGTAAATAGAATTAACAATTAACTTGTTTTAATTAAACAAATTTTTAACCAAACTTATTGACTTTCTCCAACAATCTGTACTAATTGTCAATGTTATTAGAATATCGAAAACATGTTACATTTCAAATTTAATTATCTTTTTTTATAAGATCAAATATGAACGATTATATAATTTTAAATATGAATTAAATATATTAATTATAAAGATATACATATAAAATTAATATTATCGAAAAATATTGTTGTTGAGCCACCGGGATTCGAACCTGGATCTCTTTCCTAACCGGGGAAGGTGCCTTATCCAACTAAGCTACAGCGATATTATTTTTAGCGACAGATTTTCGAACCTATATTGTTGCCTTTTTGATATCAATACATTTAATCATACATATAATACATTTAAAAAAAAAAAAAAGATTTTATAATTAACTCTATAGACAAAAAAATCAAAATAGATGAACGAATTTTTCATTCAATAAACGACACAAATTTCATAATAGAACCAAATCCCGATAGTAGTCTGGTTATTATCCAAATTAATATTAGAAGTCTGCAAAAAATTTTTGACGAATTCCTTGTAGTTGCAAATTCATTAAATAGACTGGACGTGATAGTGTTAACAGAAACACGCACGTCGCGCGACGTTAACTTCCACATACCAAACTACACATACATTGCAACTAAGAATACCATAAACCAAAATAGTGGAATAGGGAGAGTCGTTTCAACTACGTATACGGTACAAAATATCGAAGAAATAAATCTAAAAAATGGTAACATTACAAAATTAAAAATCAAATACAATAGTAATTCATTTAACATATTAGCCATATACAGAACTCACTTATCATCATCGATAATAACATTTATAGAAGAGTTAAAAAATGTATTATCAAAACTAAAAAAAGTGAAAACTATTATTTTAGGAGACATACATTTAAATACAGCTAACGACTAATCATGCAATAATAAAGATAATGACTTAAATACGCTAGATGAATTTAACTTTATCTCATGTCTTAATGGCGACACTATAAACGTCAAAAATCAACTACCATCTTGCATCGACCACATTCATTGTAACAATTCAGACATAAATAATGTTAAATATGAATTAAATGTATTAATTATAAAGATATACATACAAAATCAATATTATCGAAAAATAAAAACATTGTTGTTGCGCTACCGGGATTCGAACCTGGATCTCTTCCCTAACCGGGGGAGGTGCTTTATCCAACTAAGCTACAGCGGCAGTATTTTTATCGACAATTTTTCGACCTTATATGTTACCTTTTTGATATCAATACATTTAATCGTTCCATCATTTGACAGAGCCATCTACCTTATTTTCCGCAACAACAATGTTTTTATTTTTCGATAATATTGATTTTGTATGTATATCTTTATAATTAATACATTTAATTCATATTTAAAATATCACAGAACTATGTTCTGAATAATTACAACTTCACAGTTAAAACACATCTACCGGTTTCGAAAAATACCATTTTCTTCTTCAAGATGTCATAACTAACTAAAACATATATTATTGTTTCTTTGCCAGAATCTATTTTAAAAAAAAATTTTTTTTTTTTTAGTACCTAACTCAAATCATTACTTAATACAAATTCACTCGAATAATTTTTAGGAAAATATTTTAGAATGGGACTCGTAGTTAAATTTAGTTGGTTGTTTATAATTTTTTGATTAGTTTTACATTAGATTTCCTCAAAAGTGACCAGTTTAAAATTATAACAAAGGATCCGACTCAAAAATATCAAATTAATATTAAAAGTGCTTTAAAAGATTCCATTAGTGATATATTTACTGATAATACAGTATTATCAGATCTAATTTTAATGAATCCTAAACCTCCAAAACTGTATTCCGTATTAAAGCTTCATAAGATTGATATTCCAATAAGACCGGTGGTTTCATACTGTAGTGCTCCAACTTTTAAATTATGTTCTTTTCTTACAAAAACTATAAATAGACTTAATATTTTTAAACCAAAATACACTGTAAAAAATTCGTTGCAATTAGTGGATATGTTAAAGGACACGGATCTTCCCAAAAATGTTAAACTTGTTTCTTTAGATATTGTTAATTTGTTTACTAAGGTACCTATTAATGAAAGTAAAATTTTAATTTCTGATATACTAAATTCATCTAATTTAACTAATAATTTGGTAAAAGATCTGTCGTTTGTTAAATCTTTGTATGAACCAAAATTATTTTCAATTTAATAATATAATGTATAATCAAACAGAGGGCCTTCCTATGAGAGCACCTACAAGTCCACTAGAAGCAAATATTTTTGTATATAATTTGAAGAGGAATATTTTTGATTGTGATTCTCCTTTGTTAAAAAATGTTTTGTTGTGGAAAAGGTATGTGGGTGATATATTATGTATTTGGTCAGGTTCACAACGTCAACTAACTACATTTTTAAATTTCATTAATTCATTTAATAATAAAATACAATTTACTTTAGAAATGGAAAATAATTCGACCCTAAATTTTTTGGACCTAACATTGATTAAAAATAATAATAAAATTGAATTCAAAATTTTTAGAAAACCAACTTTTACAGATACTATCATACACAATGAATCTAATCATCCATTATCACACAAACATTCAGGGTTCCACTCCATGATACATCGTTTAGTCAATATTCCTATGTCAACATCCAATTTCAATATTGAATTGAATACAATTAAAAAAATAGCAATAATAAAAATAGCAAAATAACGGGTATAATACAGGTTTGATAGACACTATTTTAAAAAATAAATTAAAAGAATATAATAATCAATTTTTATATAAATCACAGATAAAACATAATGATAATAATGATTATTGGCGTAGGATTTTATACATAAATAACTTTTCGAATCAAATATCTAAACACCTACCACGAAACATTAGACCGGCATTTTATACAAATAATAGTATAGGAAATTTACTCATCAATTCTAAAGACAAAGATGATAAATTTAACAATTCTGGTGTCTATAAACTTAGTTGCAAGGATTGTGCTGCATTTTATATTGGTAAAACGGGTAGAAATTTTAATATAAGAGTAAGGGAGCATTTGAGATGTTTGAACAATAGTGGATTTTCAGAATTTTCTAATCATTTGATAGAAAATGGTCATGATTTTGATAAAAAATTGGGATTGTCAATTTTGCATATAAACGGTGTTGGTCACAAATGAAATAATTTGGAATCGTTGGAGATAAATAAAGCGTGTAAAACTAATCAAAAAATTATAAACAACCAACTAAATTTAACTACGAGTCCCATTCTAAAATTTTTTCCTAAAAATTATTCGAGTAAATTTGTATTAAGTAATGATTTCATTTAACTACGAGTCCCATTCTGTTTTAGTTAGTTATGACATCCTGAAGAAGAAAATGGTATTTTGCGAAACCGGTAGATGTATTTAAACTCAGTGTAGTGGTTAATAAAACAAAGATAATAAATAAAAATAAAAATAATGTTATTTCTGGTATCGTTCATACAGAAGTCACTGACCATTACGCGACTATATTTACTTACAAATACAACAAAAATATTAATCCTCATGTAACGGGAAAAAAAATGTAAACCAAAAATATACATGCGATAAAATTAATGCCATATAAAAATTACTATCCATAACGACAACTGTAACAAAATGACCTGTCGCGACTCTTGTACAAATTTAAGCCCAAAAAAGAAATCAAATATCTCGGTGTAATTATTGATCAACATTTAAAATGGCACAGTCACATTAGCGAATTAGTGAAAAGAATAAGAAAATGTATTTATATATTCATAAGATTAAGGAACATTCAAAGTATAAATAATTTAAAAAAGTTATAAATTGCAAATGTTCACTAAATACTCCACTATGGAATAATTCGCTGGGGAGGAGCATAAAATAATATAAAGAACTCAGAAAATATAATACAGAGAACCATTATTAAATTGATATTAAAAAAAAGTATCAACTTTTTCAACACAAACACTTTTTGCAAAATTCCCAGTTCCCAAAATAGAAAACATTTACAAAAAAACCTCAATTAATCAATTAATTAAAGAAAATAACACTAGAAAATTTGAAACAAGCACATCATTAAGGTTTAAAAATAACTTTAAAATCCCTAAATGTAACACCAAACACTATCAGCAAAATTCCGATTTTCC